>CM069135.1:100226757-100769257 GCA_035221665.1 Okamejei kenojei
CAAGGTTTTACATGGAGAGCTGTGTCATCACAAAGCAAGGAGAAACGTCGCCTATCTCCTTCGCTCCTTAGATGCTGCTGCACCCGCTGAGTTTCTCCAGCCTTTTGTGTACCCCCAGCCCTCTTATTGTGTGTGATCCTGATAATTATAGAAATGTCTGCACTGTATGATGACAGAACATTGCAATTTACCTATTAAAAGAAAGTCAACCTTTCTAGGGAAATTTGGAAGTGCAATTGTAACAAAATAATAAAAAATATCTCAATGCACATTGAAAGAACCATTTTATTCATCAAAAGCAACATAAACGGGTAAATAATCAGAAACCTTAAAATTATTTGCAACTGATATGTTTTAAATAGTGATTGCATTAATGATGGAAAATGTTCTCAAGCATACCTCTTGAATTCAGTTTTACTGTCAAGTTAAAGGTCTAGTGCCATCTTTTTAATACTCTCAAGCAAAGGTACAGTTACAGAGTGCCATCCTTTTGGACCAGAGGGTAGGAGTAGGTTATACAGTGGTTGTACCACAGGATCATTTATGCAGAAACCTGAACTAACTATCTATAGTTGTGCTTCCAATGTAGTGAATGTAACCAGAAAGCTCTTGGATTGTTATATAATCTCCATTTATTCGCACACAGGTTCTTTAGGAAAGTAAATCTCTGTTCTTACCAGTCCAGCCCCATGTTAAAGTAGCTGACTCTTAACTTGAAGACATAACTTAACTTCCAACTTCCCTGAAAGTGGTCTGACAAGCCACTCTGCTCTACGAACGAACAATAAATGTTGGCAATATCCACATTCTGAGAGTTAACATTTTGTAAAGGAAAGCAGAATTCAAAAGAGTGAAAATAGTAGATAATGCAGTTTAACAATAGAGAAATTCTCATAGCAACACAAACCCTTCCCTGCAGCACTGGTCTATATTGTGTGTCCTGTCTGTCAGCTTCAGCAAGAGAAAACAAAATACAAGGTCTCATCTCACTACTTTCCTTCATTGTATGTACAAGGATTTTGTCTTCTTCTCAGTAAACGAGGTATCATAAAGGATTGACTACAAGAACTGTTGCTTGCCAGAAGTTATTGAGAAGTAGGTTTGGATTATGAAATGTCTGAGTCAATAATGTGACTATCACCAACTAGAAAGTGGTCCTGATCTACCATCTACCTCATTAGAGACCCTCGGACTATCTTTAATCAGACTTTACTGGACTTTATCTTATACAAATTTCCTTTATCCTGTATCTGTACACTGTGGGCAGCTTGATTGGCCTAATGTACAGTCTTTACGCTGACAGAGTAGCTTGCAACAAAAAAGATTTCCACTGCACACTCAATCCATGTGACAATAATAAACTAAACTATACAAAATAATTATGTTAAGCAGTTATGATGATCTCAGAGCCATTGCAGAAAACGCATTAGGTTTGTCATTATATGTTTTCTTTCAAAATAATTGCAGTTTTACAGTTTCCTTTAATCTTGTATGCTGGTTACAATAATGGATGACATGATGACTTAAGATAAATAAGTATTACACACACGCCCTTAACCTCACACTTAAAGTAATTCCAACATGGCTAATGAGCAAGTTACAGCAACAAATCTCTAGAAAATGCTCTATGCAGTTTCCTTAATACATACCAGTATTAGTATATACTGAGTACTTTATAGATGCCACAACATCATCTTGAAGTAGTGTGTCACACTGGTAAGCTACAGGCTGGTCTTCCTTTTCGACATGGATGGTGGGTTGATCTTCCTTAAGGATAATCGGCTCCTGGCCAGAGGTGAAACCGTCAACTTTAAACAGAGCTGGTACAGACAAAGATATAAAAATACACGTCTCAAGCGGATACCTGCCTCCCACCCAGATGGTTTTGGATGTATGTCCAAGGGGTTGCCTGGTGTACACACTGTCCGGGCTGCTGTAGTGAGTAACTGGAGCAACAGCTAGTAGATGGTTTGGATTATTGTCAAACCTCTTGCTGCAGACAGCAGCGACAAGCAAACCTGGACAAACTTTTTGTCGATATGATAGGATTGATTAGCTGGAGGAATGGCTAGAGGAAACGGAATGTGATAAATTCCCACCGTTGGGACAGAAAGAAACACTACCAATCCTTGAACAGTTAGCAAATTATCAGTACAATCAACCCTCATAATAAATAACGGAACTCTACATAACGGATTTCAGTGATAGCAGACCAAGGCTCCCATTGCATTGCCCCACCCCCCATTTCCGTAGTTACCCGGTGAGCTGGCGCCATGTGGCGGGAGCTTCTTGTTGCGGGAATGGAGATGACGATCAGCATGAAGGTGGTGTGAGTCTCAAACCCATCCCTGGCACATCACGTGTGGGGCCGGGGACTCTGTGCCTCCCTGGTCTCTAAACTCCTCCACTCCTCCCGGCCTTGGGTTAAACATTCCCCCCCTCACTGGGTTATAGCGGACAACAGGCAATAACAGAGTTTCTCTGAAGAACATGGCCAGGCAGTATCTCTGAAGAACATGGATAGGCCATGTGCCGGGTTGGCACCTGTCTTCAGTCCTGACCCGAAATATCACCTTTCCATGTTCTCCATGCTACCCTGACCCTCTGAGTTACTCCAGCACTTTGTAATCAAATGAAAACTAATTTTAGCTTCTGCATTTTGCTTGTTCAAACACTGTTCAATATTGATTACTACTCTGGAAGCATGAGCTGATTTACAACATGATAACAATGTACATTCCAACGTGTTTTACATTGAAATAGGAGACAAGAACATTCCTTAAAACAATAAATCAACCTTAGTGATTGCATTAAATATTTGAGGAAAGAGGCTTTCCAACATTCACACCTGCTCCATGTAGAGTGAAGCATAAAGTACATTGCTCAAGATTGTCTACACTAAACATGATTAGCCATTAAATTGCCTTATTCTTTCTGGTATCAGGGCCAGACAGGTAATCCATTATTTCCACTTTGCTACCTCAATGTCTGCTGAAATAAAACAATTGGACATACCTCAAAGCTTCTCCACATTACTCTGGCTGACGTTGTTCAAAGTGAAATGTTGCAAAACCTTCAACGTAGCAGCAATGTGTGGTGTCACAAATAGAGATTAAAGATTGCTGAAAGAGTGACAGGGACACAGTAAACACTGGCACTTCAATGGGGCATAACTTGGAGCCCTTCAACGTATCTTTCTCATGTGTCAAGTTCAGACTGGCTACTGTGCCATCAATGAGAGGCACTTTTCCCCATTGGCAGAGTGGGCAGTCTGCCAGGTCTAGCTCACCTGATGCCATAGACGTTGAGCTGAGCAGCAGGGGATCTGCTGAAACGCTTCACAGGGGTTTAAAAGTTCAGCACCCGGCGTTGATGTGAGGCTACCTTTTGCAATGCTACCTGAATTGGAGATCTTCCTGCTGTCTGAGGAAAAGTCTCCACCCGAAACATCACCTATTCCTTTTCTCCAGAGATGCTGCCTGAACCTCTGTTACTCCAGCTTTTTGTGTCTTTCTTTGATTTAATCCAGCATCTGCAGTTCATCCCTGCACATCCTCCTGCTATGCCTGCGCCTGATTATACTCACCACAAGTACTACAAAGCCGTTGAAATTAAACGGAACAATGGTAAGTAGCCCTATTACTTGATGTCATTCAGTTAGTAAAAGAACATATAATAATAATTATTATTATTTTTATTTTTATTTTTTTAAGTAAGTAAGTACGTTTATTGGCCATACAAGGAATTTGCCTCGGTGTTCCGCCCATGTAACAACATGACATACAGTGAAAGTTCCGAATTACAACAAAATACCAGATCAAAGGGAGGCTACAGATTTTTGACTGTTGAGTAGAACAACTACTCGTGGATAGAAACTGTTTTTATGTCTGGCTGTGGCAGCTTTGACAACCCGGAGTCGCCTTCCAGAGGGAAGTGATTCAAAGAGTTTGTGGCCAGGGTGAGAGGGGTCAGAGATGATCTTGCCCGCTCACTTCCTGGCCCTTGCAGTGTACAGTTCATCAATGGAGGGAAGGTTGCAGCCAATAACCTTCTCAGCTGATCGGACGATTCGCTGCAGCCTCCGGATGTCATGCTTGGTGGCTGAGCCAAACCAGACCATGATGGAGAAGGTGAGAACAGACTCTACGATGGCCGTATAGAATTGGACCATCATTGCCTGTGGCAGATTGTGCTTCCTCAGCTGCCGCAGGAAGTACATCCTCTGTTGTGCCTTTTTGACTGTGGAGTTGATGGTAGCCCCCCACTTAAGGTCCTTGGAGATGATGGTTCCCAGGAACTTAAAAGACTCCACAGATGTGACTGTGATGTTGTTGATGGTGAGTGGGGTGAGGGGAGGGGGAGCTCTCCTAAAGTCTACAATCAATTCCACTGTCTTAAGAGCATTGAGCTCCAGGTTGTTGCTACGGCACCAGGACGCCAGCTGTGACACTTCCTGTCTGTAGGCAGATTCCTCCCCATCCTGGATCAGTCCAATCAGGGTTGTGTCATCCGCAAACTTGAGAAGCTTGACAGAGGTGTTTGTGGAGGTGCAGTCGTTGGTGTAGAGAGAGTAGAGAGGAGAGAGTACGCAGCCTTGCGGTGCTCCTATGCTGAGCGTTTGTGGGTCCGAGATGTGCTTTCCCAGCCTCACATGCTGCTTCCTGTCTGTCAGGAAGCTGGTGATCCACTGACAGAGGGGTTCAGGCACAGTCAACTCGGAAAGTTTGGAGTGTAGTAACTCTGGCACAATGGTGTTGAATGCAGAGCTAAAATCAACAAACAGGATCCTTGCATAGGTCCCCTGGCGGCCTAGGTGCTGTAGGATGAAGTGCAGGCCCAGGTTGGCTGCATCATCCACAGATCTATTGGCCTGATATGCAAACTGCAGAGGGTCCAGCAGGGAGTTTGTGACATTTTTCAGCTTGGCCAGCACAAGCCTTTCGAGTGTCTTCATGACTACAGTGGTCAGTGCGACAGGCCTGTAGTCATTAAGACAAGTAATCCTTGTCTTTTTGGGTGCAGGGACAATAGTGGAGACTTTGAAGCAGGCAGGGACAGTACATGTTTGCAGGGACTGGTTAAAAATGTCTGTAGAGACCATATAGTACATATTTTAAGTACATAGTGGTATATTTTAGAGATTTAATTTAAAATAATTAATTGGAACATAGAACAGTACAGCACAGGAACAGGCTCTTTGGTTCATTATAACTCATTATAATTATAAAAATAAAATGATAGAAGGTTTGCTCCAAACTTTGGAAGTCGATCTAAGTAAAATTGACTCTTATCCCGTCACTTGCCTGTCTTACAGATGAGGAATTTCACGCTGTTAATTGTGCAATATAAGAGAGCTTTCTTCATGCCCTTTGCCTATAATAAATGGAACATAGAACAGTACAGCGCATGAACCGGCCCTTAGGCCCACAGTGCTTGTGCTGAACTTGATGCTGTTAAAATGATCTCATTTGCTGGTACATGATCCATATCCTCTATTTCCTGCACTTCCACATACCTATCTAAAAGTCTCTTAAATGCCATTGTTGTGTCTGCCTCCACCACCGCCCTTGGCAGTGCGTTCTAGTCCTCCATCACTCTGTGCAAAAAAAACCTGCCCCCACATCTCCAGCAAACTTGATTGACGTGGGCAAGTTGGGTCGAAGTACATGTTTCCGCGCTGTATGACTCTGACTAGGAGTGCCTGGACATAGACCACTCTAATGCTTTAGGTACGTCTGCTCAACACAGTGTGGATTCCTTCCAACCTGAGGGCCATGATCTTCAGTATCAACTCCATGAAAAGTGCAGTGAACAAACCCAGCCACTGGACATGGACTTCGTTGACCTTGTGAAAGCCTTTGACCACGTCATTTAGGAGGATCGTGGAAAAGCCTCCTCAAATTCAGTTGCCCACAAAAAGACATCTTAATCTTACAACTGCTCCTCAACAGCATGCAAGCCTTGGTATTAACAGATAGGTCTACCACAGTATGATCCTCAGTAAAGTCTGGTGCGCCATCTTTCTGTTTTTCCTACTATAGTGGATAAGCTCACTTGATCTGCCATGTTTTTGCCACTCAATCAGTTTATGTTGTCTTGAAGCCTCTTTACATCGTTCTCATAGTTCATGATCCTACCCTGTTCTTGGACCCATTTCAAAATATTACATTTGGGTTCCCTTGTTCAAATTCAAGGGGGACTCTGCCCTTGTTACAAGTGGGGGATGGGAAGTGACAGCATAGAAACATAGAAAATAGGTGCAGGAGCAGGCCATTAGGCCCTTTGAGCCTGCACCGCCATTCAATATGATCATGGCTGATCATCCAACTCAGTATCCCGTACCTGCCTTCTCTCCATACCCCCTGATCCCTTTAGCCACAAGGGCCACATCTAACTTCCTCTTAAATATAGCCAATGAACTGGCCTCAACTACTTTCTGTGGCAGAGAATTCCAGAGATCAGAGCAGAGTTACGGGGTATGAAAGAGACCAGCATCTGCAGTTCCTTCTTAATCATATTTCGCTTGGGCAGCTTACACCACAGCGGTATGAACATTGACTTCTCTAACTTCAAATAGCCCTTGCTTCCCCTCTCTCTCCACCCCCTCCCCCTTCCCAGTTCTCCCACAAATCTTACTCTCAGACTACATTCTATCACTGTCCCGCCCACTCCCCTGACATCAGTCTGAAAAGGGTGTCGACCCGGAACGTCACCTGTTCCTTCTCTCCAGAGATGCTGCCTGTCCCGCTGAGTTACTCCAGCATTTTGTATCCACCTTGTAGTTTGGATAGTCAGCCTAATGGCAAAATTAAAATTTAGTTTATGTGTAGAAAGGATCTGCAGATGCTGGTATATATCGAGATTAGACACAAAGTGCTAGAGTAACTGGTCAGGCAGCATGTCTGGAGAAAAAAGAACTACATTCTATCTCTGTTCCGCCCATTCCCCTGACATCAGTCTGAAGAAGGGTCTCGACCCGAAACATCATCCATTCCTTCTCTTCACAATTGCTGCCTGTCCCGTTGTGATACTCCAACATTTTGTGTCTATCAGCATTTAAACCAGCATCTGCCGTTCTTTCCTATACATTTTATCCAAACTACAAGATCCAACTTACAAACATGCTTGATGTGCAGTTGGCCTTTAACAGATAGTAATTGCTTGGTTCTAACTTCTCTTACTGGCAATGTTTATTAGCCAATTCTGTTCAAATCACCGAGCTTGATCTTGAGTTTATAAACTCTAAATGACTGCCTGACTGCAATTTCTGCAGAGAATTAGATAAGCTTGACAACTTCTGTAATTGGAAGGAAAGAATTGATAAAACACCTACACAAAAAGAATTGCCTGCACTGCAATTCCGCATCCAGCTGTACATAATACTTTCCACAAGTACATAGCACCGAGCTTTTAGTGAAAATTTAATTGTTGTAAATATCTTTATTTTGCGCCTGTTATTGTTTGCTTATTCAGTTACTGCATAATAAAGGGCTTATCACTCAGTGTTAAAATATGAGGACTGGTGTCTGTGGAATTTGCATGGCAGAGAGTTTAGCTTTAGTTTAGAGATACAACATGGAAACAGGCCCTTCGACCCGCTGAGTGCATGCCGGCCATTGATCACCCGTCCGCACTAGTTCTATGTTATCCCACTCGTTATGCAGGAGGGGCAATTTGCGAAAGCCAATTAATTTACAAACCTGCTTTGGATGTGGGGGGAAACCGGAGCATCCGGAAGACACCCACGCAGTCACAGGGAGAACGTGCAAACTCCACACAGACAGCACCCAACCAAGATCGAACCCGGGTCTCTGGCGCTGTGATGCTGCAGCTCTACCTGCTACACCACTGTGTAAATAATGTTGCGAGAGCATGGGTGTTAATTCTGAAGCATGCACAGGCACAACATGAATTAAGATAAACGATGAAATCAAAATCATCCAGAGAACAAAGAAAGCTAAACAAAATGATGTCTTTCATGAACATTTAGTGCACATGTTCCTTTTGGAGAGACATAGTGGTAACACTTACTGCTGATGGTCTTGGGTCCAAGCCCTACTACAGAGGTTGTACTTCCACCCTCAGGCAGCCCCTGCAGAGATGCTGCCTGACCAGCTGAGTTACTCCAGCACTTTGTGTCTTTTTTTTTTGTATGATCTAATCCTGGCTGATCCTGCAGCTCTAAGCTGCTTTGTTAAGAGTATTCACTTTCAGGTAAAATGGTAAATTCGAGCCATGTTTGCCCTCTTAGGCGAATGTTACAAGAAGATCAAGGTCTAATTGAAGAACAGTAAGCATTCCTATCCAATGATTATTCCATCACCATCAAAGTTATTCATTCGTTACATTGCAGTCTGTGAGAAACAAGCTGTGTGCAAATAGTCTGCTATTAAATTTGCCAACAAATTGCCTGTGACAACATTGAAATAGGAATTAATTGTCTGCAAATTTCTTGATAAAATACATGTGATTGAAGTAATTGGTCTGAGGAAGTGAAAATGTGATATAAGTAGAACTTTCTTTTCTTTTCTCCGTTCAGATGGAACCAGATTAGAAATCTCAAGTAAACATGAATTCTATACATAACAAGTTCCATAAGATTATTTCACCATTATTCTAACCATGGCTATAACAATATACAGGGCAAATCAAAAGATTAGCTGATCTTTTAAACAAAAGAATCGATTGAAGTGATGAAAAGGTACAGCAAGGAAAGAGGGCCTTTGGCCCACCAAGTCCATGCTGACCATCCACGTTATCCCATTTCTGCATCCACTTGGGTCAATTTACAGAGACCAATTAACCTACAAACCCGCACGTTTTCGGGATGTGGGAGGAAACCAGAGCACCTGGAGGAAATGCACATGCTCACAGGGAGAATGCACGAACTCCACACAGACAGCATCCGAGGTCAGGATCGAACCAGGACTCTGGCTCTACCAGCTGCACCATTGTGCTGCTCTTGCAAATGGCTGTAAGGCTTGATTGTAATTGACAATGGAGACACAATCTATATGATGCACCACACATTTGCAAAGGAGAAGTTGGCTTTGAGCAATGCCACGTAAATAAGGCAGCCAACATCTCTCAGTTCACTCTGAGAGATGAATGTTGCCAAAGAGTCGAAATGATTGGAAGAAATAGGTTAAGGATATGTCAGTGACTTCTTCTTTTTCTTGCGTGCACAGCCTAAAGTTGTAGGACAACTTGTTCTATTTGATCTTATTTGATTGTGCACACCAGGTTGATTGCATTTGTCGAAACAGGGCGGACCACGTGAAGGTTGCAATCTCCCACCCCATGTCAGTGACTAGGTTACAGTGGTTTAAGTTACTAGAGTGAGGCCACACGCAAATTGGAGGAACAGCATCTTATATTTTGCTTGGGTAGCTTACAACCGGTATGAATATTGAAATCTCTAAATTCAAATAGCCCTTGCTTTCCCTCTCTCTCCATCCGCTCCTCCTTCCCAGTTCTTCCACCAATCTTACTCTCCGACTTATACAATCTTACTGTCTCCGACTTATACAAACACTCCCCTCCATCCTTCCCTACTTGCCCTCATTCCTCCATTCAAAGCCGGTTAACCAGTTCCACAGTTTGCACCGATGTAGCCCACTTGGGATGACACCGTCCCCAGCCAACAATTAGCCTATCAGGAGACCATCCTGCCTCAGGGCATCTGTTGCCAGCCCTGGTTTGTCCCGGTCTTTTCTTGCTTCCAATTCTCCCCCACAATCTGTCTGAAGAAGGGTCCCGACCTGAAACGTTACCTATCCATTTTCTCTAGAGATGCTGTCTAACCCGTTGAATTACTCCAGCACTTTGTGTCTATCTTTGGAACAAACCATAGGCCTGGACTGATCCGCAGATCCATGTTCCACCGCAAATGTGGAATTTAAATTTAGTTAATAACCTGAAACATAATTAAAAAAACACAGCTAGTTTGGGTAAAGATCACCACAAACCACTGGATTGCCATAACAAATAAAAATTATCCAGTACACTAAATGTCCTTGGGTGGAGAAAGTGTATCATCCTAGTCCATTCTTTATTTTTAGTGCAGAGATTGACAGATTTGGGATTAGTACAAGGATCAGGGGCGATGGGAAGAAGGCAGGAGAATGGGGTTGAGAGGGAAAGAGATCAGCCATGATTGAATGGTGGAGTAGACTTGATGGGCCAAATGGCCTAATTCTGCTCCTACAACTTATGAATTCTGTGACTCCAGGACCAACAATGTGGTCGACCCTCCACTGGCCTCTGCTATTCACTTCAATGGAAATGAGGGATGTAATAAATACTGGCTCTTGTCAGTTGATGCCCAGCTCCCAAAAAATGAATACATTAAATAAAATGCCAAAGATAGACACAAAATGCCAGAGTAACTCAATGGGTCAAGCAGCATCTCTGGAAAAAAATGGAATAGGGGATGTTTCGGGTCCGAACCCTTCTTCAGATTTCAGGGTCCAGGAATGCTGCGTGACCCGTTGAGTTACTCCAGCATCTTGTGACTATCTTCGGTATAAACCAGACTCTGCAGATTCTTCCTGCAAATTAAATGACAACTCAGGATTTGTGCTGCACGGACATGCTATTCTTTGCACAATCTGCAGAAAACATAAAGGGCCTGTCCCACCAGCATGCAACATGCGATGAGCGTGACCTAACGTGGTCGCTTGAGTCGTCCGGCATCGCGGGGCCAGTCCCACTTCGATCGCCGGAGCCGTGCGGAATTGTGCAGAGTTCATCCCGACATCGCGCGGGGCTCCGAAAAACTGACCATGTTCAAAAATTCCGCGCGGCAACGGCTTGTCGGGGCTCGCAGTCGCCTCGACACATTACACCCGTCTCGGACATCGTGCCTCCGTGACCCTCTCTGTGTGTGCCTCTGTGCCCCTCTCTGTGTGTGCCTCTGTGCCCCGCTCTGTGTGTCCCTCTCTGTCCTCGCGAACTTACCTTTAAGACTTCGCTCCAAGTTCGCCTCACTTTGCGCCGAGTTGCGCCACTCACCCCACCTTCGCGCGGCCCCCGCTGCCGGTTTGGTTGCGCTCTTCGCATTCAGGCGCATGCTGTTGGGAACGGCCCTGTACAGGGGTCACCCGACCTCCGCGCGGCCCCCGCTGTCAGTTTGGTCGCGCTCACCGGATGGAGTCGGATGCTGGTAGGACAGGCCCTTAAGTCCCTCGCCTGCAGCCCCTACAGAAAGTGACCTGCATAAGCGTGAGTTTATCTTGTTTATCCAGCCTGGAAGATGAGGGGAAGTGAGTGTTGACACGGTTGGGGGAGTATGAGCTACAGAGTTTGTGAGTGGGGGAGGAAGGAGTGATAAGTAGAAGAAGAGTGAACAGAAACTGAGGAGCCCGATATCGTGAGTAGTTCAGAGACACAAGGAACTGCAGGTTTAGTTTAATTTAGTTTAGAGATACAGTGCGGAAACTGACCCTTCGGCCCACCAAGTCCGCACATTAACACCATTCTACACACACTGGGGACAATTTAAATTTATACCAAGACAATTTTACTTTGGAGTCACGTGAGTGACTACGTGAAGAAGCCCCGCCAGGCTCAATTTCCAGTGCTTCAGGGTACTCAGGAATACCAAAATAAAGTACTCTCAGGCTCATTTGTCTCAAGAGTCTGATGATGTGGAAGACTCCCTCTTTTTAATGTAAAGGTATAGGGATGGATCAACCAAATGGGAAAATGCCATGGTAAATTTCAATTGGAGTCGAATGCCCCTAGGATTCCCCACACAGCCTCTCGCAGAGGTCCATACAGCAAAGAAGAAAACACCGCTTATGGATACCAGTGGGAATCATCCTCTCCAGCACCTTGTTTAGGGCTGGAAGAGACCTCCCTAGAGCATGACTCGGGAGAAGCAGGGCAGGAGATCTTCAGGGCAGGAGGAATCTGACCCTGAAGCTGGTGTCACTGCTTTTGTGCACACACCAGAGCACACGAGCCATGCTCTAGGTGTCCCGGACGTAGCGTTAAACTTCGCTAAACCCGGAAGGGACTGGTGAGGCTAGCGAGAAACCTCTAGCCGCCAATGTAAATTACATGGCTTCTCACCAGCTCCAGGAGAGGAGACTGCCACACGTTACAAAACACCTGTAAACTGTGCGTCACTCAAAATGCCCACCGTGAACTCGGCAAGGGCACAAATGAATGCAACGATGCGGGGACAAGAAGTGAGATTTCAGCGCGTCCTCAAGTTGGTGGCAGCAGGCGTCACTGCATTTGGGAAAATGGTCCAGGGGTCACCGATGTCTGGTACTCAACAAGATATGCTGGCCCTGTTCTGCAACGCCTACTTTGAGGTCAATGTCATCAGGAAGATAGCCATCAAACCGACGCTGAACCCGAAGTTTGCAGCTCTCTGTGGGTCCACCAATATCCAAACCCAGATTATTTATTTGGGGTGGACCTCATCAAACAAGTCAAGGACCTGGAGAAAGATGCCAAAACAATCCATCTCATTAAGACATACATCCCTTCTGCCAGGATACCACCTCGCAGGTCGTTTTCAGCACGAGAGGTGACGGATCCAGGGGCAGGGCCAAGCAGAGTGAGGCCAGTGGGACGACGATATTACTCACCGGTGTATCCCAGCTGCAACCCCAATATGGGAAGAAGGAGGACTTCAAGGCCGACTGTAGAGGTACAGGTGATTCATTCTGTCCAGGATAAGATTTCTGGGGAACAACCTCCAGTTGGGGGTAGGTTGCAATTGGTATGATGAATGGTGCTGCAGAACATCTCATCGGTTTATACTAGACACTGTGTCAGGCTCGAATAGAGTTTATGTCAGGAATTAATCTGTCTGTACACAATATGCCTAATAGAGTATTGAGGTTTTTTCTGCACCACAAACTCAGCAGGTAAAAGAAGAAATTACGGTTTTGTCCCGAAAAAGGGGTAATTGAGAGGACGATAAACCATTCTCAACAATTTGTCAAATATATTCCCCAGACAGAGAAAAGATGGGGGATGTAGAGTCATTCTGGACCGAAACCGGTTAAATTCCTATGTTCAGTATAGGCATTTTAAAATGGATACCTTCATTAGTGCGAAACAGCTGTTATCACCAGGCTGTTATATGGCAACTATAGATCTGAAAGATGCATATTATTCAGTACCAATTCATCATCAGTATCGGAGATACTTCAAATTTAGTTGGATGGGACAGCTGTGGCAATTTAAAGCATTACCCAATGAATTAACCTCGGCTGTTCAAGAAATTGTTGAAACCAGTGCTGGCACTACTTCGGGCCCAGAATCACATGATAATGGTTTATCTAGATGATATTTTAATCATAAGCAACATGCATGAGACAGCTGAGGAATAGGTTTCAGCAACCAAGTACCTGTTTGAAAGGTTAGGGTTCCTGGTCCATCCAACCAAATCCAAGTTAGAACCATCCTAAAAAAATGATTATTGGGATGTGTCATTGATTCAAGTTGATATGTCAGTGACTTTGCCAACAACCAAGGCTGTGGAGATCAGAGAGGTCTGTAGTAGCCTTGCTGAAAAACAATATCCCTCCATCCGGGAAGTGTTATTGGTAAATTGGTGGCAGCTTTCCCTGCAGTGAACTATCAAAGTCTGCAACGAGCTAGAGAACTAGCACTTAAAGAACATACAGGTCATTTTGATAGACCTATGCAGTTACCAACCAGAGCCATAGCTCAATTACAATGGTGGATTATCAATATTGTACAAACTACGAAAAACATTTTGGTTCAGCAGCCTTCAGTGCTTTTACAGACAGATGCGAGTGCTACCGGATGGAGAGCTACGGACAGCGAGACTAGCTGTGGTGGTAGATGCAGTGTGCAAGAGGATTTAATCCTGCACAGGCATGGTATAAATTACTTAGAATAGTTGGGTGCATTCTATGGATTAAAAGCTTATTGTTCAACAATGAATAATTTACATGTTCAACTCCAGATTGATAATACCACGGCTGTGCCATATATCAATCACATGGCAGGAATGAGGTCAGTATCATGTGATTAATCTGGCTAACCTCATGTAGCACTGGTGTATTCCAGAAACTCTGGTCTCAGCTATCTACCCACCAGGTAGAGACAATGTGGTGGCAGACAACAGATCACGAAAGTTCAATGACAACATAGAATGGATGATTAAATCCTGAAGTTTTAAAATGATTGTCAGCCGCTATGGGATGCCAGATATTGATCTGTTTGCATCCAGGCAAAATCACCAGTTGCCTAAATATGTTTCATGGGAACCGGATCCAGGAGTAGTAGCGATGGATGCATTCTCGCTACATTGGGGACGTACATTATTTTATGCTTTCCCCCATTCTGCCTGATTAGGTAATGTCTCACCAAAATAGAGCAGGACTCTCCCTCAGGCGTTTTAGTGGTTCCGGACTGGCCTACACAGCCATGGTTCCCATTGGTGCTCATAATGATGACTCAGCCATTCATGACTGTCCCCAACTTCAGTATTTTGTTGGTGCATCCAGTAACAGGAGAAAGTCATCCGTTACATTATCGTATTAATTTATTGATCTGCAGCTTCTGACCAGACCGTTCCAAGGCTTTGGACTGTCGAATAGGACCATGGATGTCATAACTGCAGCTTGGAGAGATAGCACTAAGAAACAATATGTGTCTCATATTAAGACATGGGAGATGTTTTGTTTACATGTCAGATATATCTTATCATACTGCAAGCATACTGGATGTATTGGAGTTCCTTGCTATGTTGCATTTTTGATGAATACTTGAGTTATAGTGCCATTAATAGTGCTCAGAGTGCTTTGTCCTCCTATTTAGGGCAGTTTCAGAACAACAACCTATCGGGTCTCAGCCATTAGTGTCCCGATTCATGAGAGGAATTTTTTTTAAACAAAAATCCTCCTAAATCTAGATATACAGAAATCTGGGATGTCAGTACAGTTCTCACACTGCTTCGGCAATGGGCTCCAATTACGTCATTGTCTTTTCAGAAGTTAAGACTTAAAGTGGTTAAGCTCATGGCGCTAGTATCAGTGCAAAGAGTGCAAATATTGCAAAAGTTACGACCAGATAGCATGTATTCTTCTGCAGATAACATTACGTTTTATGTGTATCATTTAATCAAACAAAGCCAGGAATGGCCGGAACCAAAGTAAGTTTTAAAGCATACCCTGTTGACCATACGTTATGTGTAGTTAAGCACCTGAGTCAATATTGAGGTAACTAAGAGTCTCAGAGGCTCTGAGACAGCAAAGCTCATCAATCACAAAAAATCTCATAAAAAGGTGTCAGTATAAACTATTTCTAGATGGTAAACCAGGTTTTGGATTCTGCTGGGGTGGACACTCATGTGTTTAAATCTCACTCCACCAGGGCGGCATCAACATCCGCAGTGAGGCCGCAGGATGGTCTAAGGAATCAAATTTTCTAAAATTTATGATAAAACTGTCCTGACAGTGCCAAGGTTTGGGCATGCTGTGTTGGGCCCATTTGATTTGATTTGCTTTGTCTTTATAAATTTCATTTGTAATTTCCCCTGGGATAGAGGGGTTATTACTGTTTTGTTATTTAAAAAAATGATTATTGGATAATTCGAAGCAATGTTCAATACATTATTTATTCACTACTGTGTCAACTGAAGCAGTGTGTCATATGGAGTGGATCCACGGCATGAAATCACAGAGCTTTGAAATCTTCACGTAATCACTCACGTGACTCCGAAGTAAAATAGTATGATTAAACGAGAACTTACCAGTTTGAAGTTTGATCCTTATTTTATGAGGAGTTACGATGAGGGATTACGTGCCCTCCGCTCCCGGCCCTCATAATCGAAAAGATCATCTGGTAGCTCTAGTCTCCTAAAGCCTTACTATGTTACTTCGGCTATCGTTTTCTGTGTTTTCACGCCGCTGCTTTGAAGTATGACGCGCATGCGCCTGGTGGGGCTTCTTCACTTAATCCCTCATCGTAACTCCTCATAACATAAGGATCAAACTTCAAACTGGTAAGTTCTCATTTAATCTTACTATTACCCTACAAACTTGTACATCTTTGGAGTGTGGGAGGAAACCGAAAATCTCAGAGAAATCACGGGGGGAAAAAGGACAAATTCGGTACAGACAGCGCCCGTAGTCAGGATCAAACCCGGAACCCGGGTCTATGGCGCTTGTAGGGCAGCAACTCCACTGCTGCACCACCGAGCAACCCCAGATGTTGGAATCTTGAGTAAAACACAAAATGCTGGAGGAACTCAGCGAAACAGGCAGCATCTGAAGAGTCAGAAGAGAAGTCCCAATGTCCATTCCATCCACAGATGCTGCCTGACCCGCTGAGTTCCGCCAGTACTTCATGTTTTACTATGAATAGCACAGTGCTTTGAGCAAGAAGTAATTGATGTAAATTGATGAAGGATACTTAACTGCTGTTCTTCTGAGCTTCTTGATATTTTCTGAATTGTAGCCATGTCTGGAGAGCTCCTCAGTGGCCACTTTCATCTGGCAACATTAATGTTGGCTGGAATGTGTTCAGCTCCCCAGGAAGAGCTGGGATCCACCATCCTTCTGGACAACCAATTTTGCATTTAAGCACCTAGGTACTCTCATTATTTCTATTCTAATGCTTGCAGCCCTTCTAACAATCTTCCCGTACTCTCAACAAGCATTTTTCTCCAGCTACGAAAGACACTAAATGCTGGAGTAACTCAGTGGGTCAGGCAGCATCCCTGGAGAAAAGGAGTAGATGATGTTTCGGATTGGAACCTTTCTTCAGACTGAAAGTAGAGATGGGTGGGGGGGGGGGGGGGGAGAGGGGTGGAAAATAAACTATTTTGAGTTAAGTTTGCATGGCTATGGCTTTGCCGCATTGCAGATGTGCAGGCCACGGGCAAGAACATTTGTGATATTTGGGGATCCCAAGTTGCAAATCTGGGCACAATCACACGATACAGCGTCAGAGACCCTGGTTCAATCCTGATTGCAGGTGCTGTTGTACGGAGTTTGTACCTTCTCCCCTTGACCGCGTGGGCTTTCTCCGGGAGCTCTGGTTTCCTCCCACATTCCCAAGACGTATAGGTTTGTACATTACTTGGCTTCAGTAAGAAGTGTAAATTGTTCCTAGTGTGTCGGATGGTGCTTGGGGCTTGCAGATCAGCCTGAACACGGCGTTCCGAAGGGCCTGTTTCTGTGTTGGATCTCTAAGCTACACAAAGGTTTGTGACTAAGCAGAGTAGAGCATGGATTGAAAACTTCAGCCAACTCTTCAACAAGCTCACTAATAAGATATTATTCTGGTACTGGTGAGGATTCAATGGATGAGTCTGAACTGGGCCTGTACTCGCTGGAGTTTACAAGGATGATGGGGGACCTCATTGAAACTTACCAAATAATGAAAGGCCTGGATAGAGTGAATATGGAGATGATGTTTCCACTAGTGGGAGGGTCCATGACCAGAGGCCATAGCCGCAGAATAAAAGGATGTACCTTTAGAAAGGAGATGAGGAGGAATTTCTTTAATCAGAGGTTGGCGAAACTGTGGAATTTATTGCCACAGACAGCTGTGGTGAAGTCAATTAATATTTTTAAGTTGGAAATTGATGGATTAGTTAAGGGCCTGTCTCACTTGGGCGACATTTGCGCCTCACGCAGGTGCACGAAGATTTTGTGAATCAAAAAATCCTGGGGTGCCGCGCTTCACTGCCCAAGTGGGACAGGCCCTTAAGGATGTCAAGGGTTATGAGGAGAAGGCAGAAGAATAGGGTTGAGAGGGAAAGACAGATCAACCATGATTCAATGGCGGAGTAGATGTGATGGGCTGAATGGCCTAATTCTGCTCCTATCACTTATTAACTTGTGAAATCAACCCCAAAATGTAGCCGTTGTCTAAAGGGAAAGATATTCATCTTTATTGAGCAGGTTTATGCATTAAGTTGCATGGCGTCCTTGTTGAATGGTGGCATAATGGTATTCTGAGCAAGGTTTTCAAATAGCATGACTTTTCAAAGAATTTTCAAAAAGTATAGTGCCCTTAGACATGTATGCCAATATGCATTTTATTAATAAAACCATTAGACTGTAGATTTTGGATGAAACTAATCCATAAGGCAGATTCCCTTCACAAAATGAGCAGATGAGCAGATAACCTCTAACAACCCTCCCTCCCCACCCCTTTCTCCCCCACACCTCACTTTATAACCCCCTCCCCCTCCCGCGTCCCACCTGGATTTGGACCTATTTCTCCCATTCCTCCTACATTCCTTCCTCTGGCTTCACAATATATTATAACTCTTCAATCCTACTGTCTCACACTTTCTGCTCTCTGCTTTAATCTCTGGCCTTTGTTTCAACCATCACCCTATCAAAAAAACCCTCACCTGAGACTATCCATTACTTTCCATGCTTTGTTCTGCCTCCCCTCCCTCCCAGTTTTTTTTCCCTCCGCTGCCTTACAATCAGTCCGAAGAAAGGTCCCGACCCGAAAAGTCACGTATCCTTGTTCTCCACAGATGCTGGCTTGAACCGCTGAGTTGCTCCAGCACTTTGAGTCCTTTTGTATAAACCAGCACCTGCATTTCCCAGTTTCCACGTCTTGCGTTATTGTTACTTGGGAACTAATTTCATGCCTGCTGTAGAATGCAGCATAATCCACTTTTTACACGGCCATTGGGAAACGTGTAGGGTAAATTAACTGTGGATCGTAAATTCTATGCAGTGTGCAACCTGCACATGCACTAAGTAGGAAACTTTCCGATTTCTGTAACCTTGTCTTTATCATGAGGTCCCATGAATGAGAGGCACCGGTAGGAGCTGGAATTTTGAGAGAAGTACATTGCAAACAAAAGCCCTGCTTGGTTCTAATTTTTAATTTTTAGTATTTTTGGTTTTAGAGCTACAGCGTGGAAATAGGCGCTTCGACCCACCGAGTCCGCACTGACCAGCGATCCCCGTAAACTAACACAATCCCACACGCACTAGGGACAATTTGCATTTATATCGTCAAGTTAATCTACAAATCTATATGTCTTTGGAGTGTGGGAGGAATCAGAAGATCTTGGTGAGAACCCTAGCAGGTCACGGGGTGAACATAGAAACTGCGTACAGACAAGCAGCCGAGGTCAGGATTGAACCCGGGACTCTGGCGCCGTAAGGCAGTGGCTCCACTTCTGCACCACTGTGCTGCCATGGGATGGTAATTACTGACTGAGGCGATAACATGAACATAACATGAGCCATCTCTGTCTTCAGCACAACATAACCTGCAGCCAGACCAAATCCTAAACTTTTACAACTCCTATGCAGGTCACAACATATCCACTCAATAAATCTAAACCTGTAAGGCGAGTGCATGTCAGGTCAGTCAATTAAGTGAATTGATTGCTAGTGCAGCTCTTTCATCTTCCTCTCTTATCTGGTGTATTCACAGCACTACTCTTCCACCGAAACCTGCTTTGACAACAACAATATTCGTGGCCATGATCAATATGCCACAGGTGACTGCAGTTCTTCTTACTTCAACGGTCTGCATTGCTGGTTATAACCCCACTGACAGAGATCTGATATCGGGAAAGAGTAATTTATTCATTAAATAAACTTCTGGAGAACTGCAAGCAGTATATGAAACTACACAAACAGAAGAAATTGAATGCTATGAGGTGATGGGTTGTTGGAGTGCACTGGGGAGATGTTCTGAGAATCTCTGAGGACAGCTGATTAAAACCAAATCAAATGTCTCTTTGTTTGTGTGTTATTATAATTTCCTGCAGGCAGTTCCTCGAACCATAAGTGAACTAGGGCAGTCTTCTAAATCTGATGTCATTTTCAAAAGGAGGGAGGTGAGGCAAAGGAGGGAATAAGTTCATAAGTTCATACGTTACAGGAGCAGCATTCGGTCCATCACACCTACTCTGCCATTCAATCATGGTTGATCTGTCTTTCCCTCTCCAACCTATTCTCCTGCCTTCTCCTGACTCCTGGCACCCGTACAAATCAAGGATCTGTCAATCTCCACCTTAAAAATATACATTAACATGGCCACAGCCTTCAGTTGCAACAAATTCCACAGATTCACCACCCTCTGACTATTCATTGAAACATGAAAACATAGAAAATAGGTGCAGGAGTAGGCCATTCGGCTCTTCATGACTGCACCGCCATTCAATATGATCATGGCTGATCATCCAATTCAGTATCCTGTACCTGCCTTCTCTCCATACCCCCTAATCCCTTCAGCCACAAGGGCCACATCTAACTCCCTCTTAAATATAGCCAATGAACTGGCCTCAACTGCCTTCTGTGGCAGAGAATTCCAGAAACTCACCACTCTCTGTGTGAAAAATGTTTTCCTAATCTCGGTCCTGAAGGAATTCCCCCTTATCCTTAGACTGTGACCCCTTGTTCTGGACCTCCCCAACATCGAGAACAATCTTCCTGTATCTAGCCTATCCAACCCCTTAAGAATTTTGTAAGTTTCTATAAGATCCCCCCTCAATCTTCTAAATTCTAGCGAGTACAAGCCAAGTCTATCCAGTCTTTCCTCATATGAAAGTCCTGACATCCCAGGAATCAGTCTGGTGAACCTTATCTGTACTCCCTCTATGGCAAAAATGTCTTTTCTCAGATTTGGAGACCAAAACTGTACGCAATACTCCAGGTGTGGTTTCACCAAAACCCTGTACAACTGCACTAGAACCTCCCCTACTCCTATGCTCAAATCCTTTTGCTATGAATGCCAACATACCATTTGCTTTCTTCACTGCCTGCTGCACCTGCATGCCTACTTTCAATGACTGGTGTACCATGACACCCAGGTCTCGTTGCATATCCCCTTTTCCTAATCTGCCACCATTCAGATAATAGTCTACCCTCCTGTTTTTGCCACCAAAGTGGATAACCTCACATTTATCCACATTATACTGCATGCATTTTCCCACTCACCCAGCCTATCCAAGTCACCTTGCAGCCTCCTAGCATCCTCCTCACACCTAACACTACCCCCCAGCTTAGTGTCATCCACAAACTTGGAGATTCCTCCTCAACCCCTTTCTAAAGGTATATCCTTTTATTCTGAGGCTATGGCCTCTGGTCCTAGACTCTCCCACTGCTGGAAACATCCTCTCCACATCCACTCTCTCCAGGTCTTTCACTACTCCGTAAGTTTCAATGAGGTTTTCCCTTTTCCCTCAAAACTTCAGTGAGTACAGGCCCAGTGCCATCAAACGCTCATCGTATGTTAACCCGATCATTCCTGGTATCATTCTTGCTCACAATATTCCAAACGCGGTCTGACCAGTGCCTTATAAAGCCTCAACATTGCATCCTTGTTTTGTATTCTAGATTTATTGAAATAAATGCTAGCATTGCCTCTGCCTTCCTTACTACCGATTCGACTTACAGATAAAAGCATCTGTCCCACTTGCGTGTCCTTGGCACAATAATTACGCGACCTCGTGGTCGTGGCGCGACGGTCCCACGAAGGTCACACACGACTTCATGCATTCGCACAGCCGTCTGGAGCGCGTGAAGTAATTTGAATGCAACATCTCTGGAGAGAAGCAATGGGTGATGTTTCGTGTGGAGACTCTTCTTCAGTCTGAAAGAAGGGTCTCGACCCAAAATGTCACCCATTGCTTCTCTCCAGAGATGCTGCCGGTCCCGCTGAGTTACTCCAGCATTTTGTGTCTATCTTCAATTTTCTTGGCCCCACTCTGGGAGTACAAGTGGGGGCGGATCCGGACCGCAACGGCCGTGAGCCCCAGGCCGAATTCGACGATCGTTTGCCTGCTTCTGCTGCTATTGGAGGTGAGACCTTGCGTCGCGCCAGGGTCTTGGGCCTGTCCCACTTTGGCCGTCAATTACGTGACTGGCCGTTAGTGTGCAAACATTTTGTCGCTACAAAATTTCGGAGCGCCGCACGATACCGCGCACAACTCCATACACCTCCGTGCTTCTCAGTGGGACCGGCCCCGCGTGGCCACACGATGCCCGTGCGCCTCAACACGACGACGAGGTCGCGTAATTTGCGTGCCAAGCACAAGTAAGTGGGACAGCCCCTTAACTTTATGGGAATTCTGCACCAGCACTCCCCAAGTCCCTTTGCACCTCCGATTTCTGAATTCTCACCCCATTTAGAAAATAGCCTTTGCCATTATTCCTAATACCAAAATGCATGTCTCCACACTTTGCTACACTGTATGCCATCAGCCACTTCTGCACACACTCCCAGCCTATCTCAGTCCTTCTGCAGAGTCCCTGCTTTCTCTACACTACCTGCCCCTCCATCTATCTTCATATCATCTGCAAACTTGGCAACAAAGCCTTCAATTCCCTCGTCCAAATCATTGTTATACACCATGAGGATGGTGGACCCAACACTGACTCCTGCGGAACTCCGCTAGTCACTTGCAGTCAACTAGGAAAAGCCTCCTTTCTTGCCACTCTTTGCCTTCTGCCATCCAGCCAACGTGCTATCCATGCTAGTATCTTCCCTCTGAAACTATGGGGTCTCATCTTCCTCAGCAGCCTCACAACCGGGAATACATGTCTGTCAAGGATTGAAGAAGGATTGAAAAGTCTGTAACCATTCAATATCCTGGTAGGTTTACATGATGAATAGACTTTTGGACTAGATATTGGAGGGGAATGGATGCCAAAGGGAGAATACACCAGCACGACCCCTGGGAGAGAGAAGAAAATTGGAAATAACTGGTCGTCCTACCACAACAAATGCTGTTTCATATTACCAAATGTTTTCAGTATTTGATTTTAATTAAGCCAATGTTTGCTGAGGAAATCAGGCGGTGGAGCTGTTTACCACTGCTTGCATTAAGCATGGCGACTTTCTATGTATTAAGGCCAGATTAAGAAGCATTGCTCTGTCCTCTCATCGTCAACCTCAGAATGCACTATCAAGTTGATTTTTTCACCACTGGCTGTGAGGCCCAGATACTTGCTTGTCTTCCAGCGCCTCCACTCTCCAGGTGGGGTGCAGCCAGAACGGATCAGGCTGCGGAAGGAAAGTGCACAAACCCCGGGATTGTTACTGTCGTGCTGAGCTCAACGTCACAGTCCATGGAGAAAAATAAAGCACACTCTGTCTCAGGCACTTGTCGTTCTGTTGAGAAAAGTTCTGGCACTTACAGGTTTAACTGCCAGCTTAGACCCACTTCTCCTTACGGGCTTCGGAACATCGAGTCACAGCTAAGTACTCCCATCTGCTCCTGCAAGTATTGTTTCAGGCACTGTGTGCGGCTGGATTGTAATCACGTATTGTCTTTCCGATGACTAGTTATCACACAACAAAAGCTTTTCGTTGTAGCTCGGTACATGTGACAATAAACTAAACTCAACTGCTGCTGCAATGCGTACACACTCTGCCGTTGTGCTTCAGCTGACGTTTATTGGAAGGTTGGAGGGATGTGTTGAGGCGGTGGAGGAGGTGAAGCTGTTGGTGGGAATTAAGTGAATGCCGTGGCTGCTGGTCCAAAAGTCGCAAGAGTCAAGAGTGTGTTTTACTGTCATACGTCCCGAAATGCAACAATGACATTCTTACTTGCAGCAACACAACAGAGACATCATTATAAACAACAAAAAGAAATTCAATAAATTACAAATGAAACAATATAGTACAAAGACAAAGTCCCAAGTCACTCGTATAATCAAGGCAGATTCCGTAGATTAAACTTGTGACTCTGGACTTTGTTTGTGTTTACTTGGAGCTCATTGTGTTCAATAACCTAATGGTTGTTGAGAAGAAGCTGTTCCTGAACCTGGACACTACAGATTTCAGACTCCTATCCCTTCTTCCTTTTGGCAGGAGTGAACTGTGAGCGTAGTATGGGTGGTATGGGCCCTTGATGATGCTGTAATTAATGTAATTAGTCATTAATTTAGTTTGTTGTCACGCGTATCGAGGTGCAGGGGAAAGTTTTTTTATTGCGTGCTATCCAGACAGTGGAAAAATTAGACACAATGCTGGCTGCGTTTTTGAGGCAGCGTCTCCTGTTGATCCCTTCAATGGTGGGGAGGTCACTAACCGGGATGGACTGGGCAGTGTTCGCCACTTTTTGTAATCTCCTTCGTTCCTGGGTGTTGCCGTTACCAAACCAGGCCCTGATGCAACCAGTCAATATGCTCTCTACCGTACACCTGTAGCAGTTTATCGACTCTTCTGTTGCCTTGAAGCTGATTTCAGTCACTAGGTGAGCAGACGGGAGACATCAAACATTCTCCTTGGATAGTGGTGGCAGATGTACATGAATATTAACAGATTTCACGTTTTCCCTTCATGAATAGCATGGACTCCCTTTGAAAAGCTTCATACCTCACAGAAAGAGAGAAACATTTGCATTTTAATAATGCCTTTCACACATAAGGATATCCTAAAATCAAAAATCTTTGCAACAGTGTTGTTTTTTTAACTTGGGAAACCCAGCAGCCAAAATGTGAAGAGGAAGACTCCTAGCCTCATTGACAGAGGTACAAGTATAGCCTGGGACCGCTGAGGACTTCCATGCTCTTCTTTAAATAGAGCCGCGATTCCTTGTAAAATCCACCCGAGGTGGCAGATGGCTCTCTGTTTTACATATCGAGCAAATGTATACACCCTCAGCACCATGCTGACAACTCTGGAGCGGGTCTTAAACATTCTGCCGCAGAGGTGAGAATGCTAACACTGAGCCAAGGCTGACGCAGGAGCTGTGGTGTGCGACTCCGCCTGCATGAGATCTAACAGACTGCGGAAGATGTGTGGCATGTCCAGCTGCTTCCCCAGGAAGTAAGATGAAGGCGTGAACCTTGCAGACACGTTGGTTAGCTCAATGGAGGCAGATATCGGTGGCCACCTGAGGAAAAAAGTGTTTGAAGATCAAGACCTCAAACCTGACACAGCCGCAGTGATCCTTGCCCTGCCATATGTTTCTGAGACATACAACTGGCACACAAAGCACTGGAGAGAGGCACCCAAAGCCTCTCTGCCAATTCCACAGGCAGGATAGCTGGACTCGTGTGTAAGAAGGAACTGCAGGTGCTGGTTTACACTGAAGATAGACACAAAATGCCGGAGTAATTCAACGGGTCAGGCAGCATCTCTGGAGACGTTTCGGTTCAAGACCCTACATCAGATCCCAAAATGTCACCTATTCCTTTTTTCCAGAGGTGTTTGCCTGATCCATTGTTACTCCAGCATTTTGTGTGTAACTGGACTCGTGTCAGCTTCCTCTTCTGGGCGAACAACACAAAAATGAGCCTTAATTACACTTACTGGCAACGTTGGAAAGGTCACATTGCACATCCAATTGTTTAGTTCAGTTTCGTTTAGAGAGAAGGCACGGAAACAGGCCTTCCGGCACACCGAGTTCAAGCCCTTACACCTGTACTTTCCTAACACTAGGGACAATGTTTACATTTTTACCAGAGCCAATTAACCTACAAACCAGTGTGGGAGGAATCGGAAACACCCGGAAAAGAATCTACAGGGAGAACATACAATCTCAGTACAGACAGCAGCTGTAGTCAGGATATAACCCGGGTCTTTGACCCTGAAAGGCAGCAACTCTACCATTGTACCACCATGCCATCGCGTTTACTGGACTGATGTCAGTGTCCTCTTCCAGGCCAACAAATCAATGAGTCTTCATTACACTTACTGGCAAACGCAGGACAAGTCACAATGCTTGCACATCCAATACTAAACTTCCAAATCAGGCATTCTTTTCGAGGCTGCATCCAGGCAAAGGACCACCAGATGGCCAGAGAAATCGATTCAAGGATGGGCGCAAAGGATTCTTGAAAGAGCATTACATCCCCACGGACTCACGGAAATCCCTAGTGCATGAACGCTCAAACTAGAGGAGTATTCAGAACGGTACTGAGAACCGTATCAATAGCTCACTAAAGCTCAGCATTAACAGCAGGAGGAGGTGTGCCATCTCCCAAACAACCCATTCAGGCATCCCCTCAAGTGCCTCCTATCTCACCTGTGGCCTATCATTTGCCTCAAAAGCCACCCAGGAAACCAGAGAAAGTCACAAAATGCTGGAGTAACTCGGCGGGTCAGGCAGCAGAGTTGAAGTGATTCTTCAGTGATGCTGCCTGACCCGTTGATTTACTACAGCATTTTGTGTTTTTCCTTGGTAAACTAGCATTCACAGTTCATTGTTCCTTGTTTTTTACGGGAAATCATGTATTGTTTAGTTTAGTTTAGAAATACTGCGCGGAAACGGGCCCTTCGGCCCACCAAGTCCGCACCAACCAGCGATCCCCGCACATCCGACACATATTAGGGACAATTAACACGTATACCAAGCCAATTAACCTACAAACCTGTACGCCTTTGGATTGTGGGAGGAAACCGAAGATCTCGGAGAAAACCCACGCAGGTCACGGGGAGAACGTACAAACTCTGTACAGACAGCACCCGAAGTCGGATCAATCCCGGGTCTCTGGCGCTGCAAGCGGTGTAACGCTGCAACTCTACCGCTGCGTCACCCAGCCGCCCCGAGAGTATTGTCTTTACGCTGACTGGTTAGCACGCAACAAAAGATTTTCACTGTACCTTGGTATACGTGACAATAAACTAAACTGAAACTGAAACCACAGAGCTGGAGTGGGAGCATATCATTCTTGATCCTGCAGGATTATCTAAGAAGAAAGGGTTCTCTCTACCCTTGTAATAATTGCACTGATTATTATACAGTAGGCATTTGAATATCAGTTGTTAGCATGCAACTGTGATCCTAATTGCTCTGCCATAGCTTAAGGCACATTTACAGACCCAAACCAAGATCCCAATAAGATGCCCTTTTACATACAAAGGGTGGTGGGTCTATGGGACGAGCTGCCAGAGGAGGTAGTTGAGACAGATACTATAACAACATATCAAAGATGTCTGGACAAGTATAGACTAGTGTAGATGGAGCATCTCGGCTGGCATGGGCCAGTTGGGTTGAAGGGCCTGTTTCCATGCTATATGACTCTATATGCAGTAAAACAGCATTCATTCTTTGTTTGGATCAGAGAGCAGTAATAGTGTTGAAGTCCTGACAAAATAAATCAGAGAGTGACTTGTTTTTCTTGAAAAGTCCTCTACAAACCTACAGCAGCAAATGGGCAGGAGAAGGTGATTTACCGATAAGCTGCACTCAAAATTCTCAACAGGGACTCGCTTGCTTCTGTTTGTCTGTTTGCTGTTCACAGAGGCTGTTACACATGGGATTATTCAGAACATGACAGCCAATCCTTTTCATGAAGTGAACTGCAGGCAATTGAATTCTCAATCAGCTCTCCAACAATCATCAGGCCGGTTGTTATTAATGCTGGCTTCAGCAAGATATGGGAGCAGAAAGTCATACCAGGTCACTGCCCCAAACACACAATGTAATGGCACTTGAGACACAAGGAACTGCAGATGCTGGAATCTTTAGCAAAACTCAAGCTGCTGAATTGACTCAGTTGGTCTGACAGCATCTGCGGAAGACCTGGATAGGTGACATTTCGGGCCGGGTCCCTTTATCAGACTGATTATTGTGGTGGGGGGGGGGGGGGAGAGAAGTTGGAAAAGAACTGACGATGGGACAAAGCCTGGCAACAGAAAGGTAGATATAGGTGAATACACTGTGGACGGCTCGATGTAATCATGTATTGTCATTCAGCTGACTGGTTAGCACGCAAACAAAAGCTTTTCACTGTACCTCTGTACTCATGACAATACACTAAAGTGAACTGAAACTAAACTAGGTGAGTTTTTTTTTTAAAATAGGCAGATAGGTGGAGAATAGGCAGATACATGAACAAAGTGACAACGATGAAAAGGAATTAAGGAGGGAAGAGAAGTGAAATGGAAATTGAGAGGCACTTAAATGCAAAGGCATAAAAATATCAGAGGTGGAATGAATGCACAGGTGGTACAATATTGCATGTTTTCCAAAAGTGACCACGTGAATTTCATGCAGTACTATTCCACGTTTTAGGTTCAATGTTTAGTGCACGCCACTAAAACATTGCAAATGCCACCCAGAGTTGCTATTTAAGACTTCAAGCTAGCAACCATTTTAGCTCTTCAGCAACCACGGTACAATCCCAAAATTGCCCCACCTATATTGTTACTATTATGTCTGCTGTCTTTTTATGAGTTCACTTCTTTCACCATCCATCCCCCTTCCTCCATGATTCCGCAGATGATTAAAGAAACAATTAGCCTGATAGATAGACTGCTTCTTGCATTTTGGACAATCTTATTTCCCATGAGTTTTATTATTTTCAAAGCCACCATCTAGGGGATTTGGGATATGATTTAAAATACTTCTTCTTTCTACACATTGCAATTAATTCTTCCCTCTTGGGTATATTCTTGGCTTTTCAGGAAAGCGACGGAAAGTCGCTAATAATTGATATTTATGATTAATGCAGTATTAAAATCCCTGTAAGCAAGATAAAATGTAAAAGCAGGATTTATGGTCAGCTGATGGATTTTATTAAAAGCTGAGAAGAAAGGGTAAACTGGTCTAACTGCTCAGGCAGCATGGCTCACCTTTTTCCCATCAGTAATTTACTGATGATATTTGCTGCTAACATCAAAACAAAACTGCCTGGAAAGATGGAAAGATCTACCAATCTCAGTGGCATGAATTCCTCAAAGTAAACTGCTGTCAACCATTTATGCAGTCTAACAACTGTGGGGATATCAAGCAGGCTGTGCAATCTATTCCTTGAAACAATTCACAGAGATGAAAAAAAAATGGAAATAAATAATGCAATTTTTAAAATTAACATTTTAAACGCTGCACAGAACTTGAAAGGATGGCTAAAATATACACACGAGATTATGGTTGAATCTGAACTGTTACTTTAAAGAAAGCATAGGTACTTTTAGTTTAGTTTAGTTTAGAGATGCAGCGTGGAAACAGGCCCTTCGGCCCACCGAGTCCGCGCCGACCAGCGATCCCCGTACACTAGCACTATCCCACACACTAGGGACAATTTACAATTTTTACCGGTCAATTGACCTACAAACCTGCACGTATCTGGAGGAAACTGGAGCACCCAGAGATAACCCACGCGGTCCTGGGTTGAACTTACAAACTCTCTACACACAGCACCCATAGTCAGGATGGAACCCGGGTCTCTGGAGCTGTAAGGCAGCAACTCTACCGCTGTTCCACTGTGCCGCCCGCTATTTCTCATCAAATCATAATGAAGGACATGAAGAACAGAGGAACACGGTGTAATGGTTCAAATATAGTGCGCACAAATAATAGTATGAGCGATTTTTGTCAGAGCATAATTTCCTGAGATATTTAAAAAATAACTCCTCACCAACAAAGGCAATCACAATTGGGAAATTTGCTAAAGCAGCATGATTTTAATTCTTCCTGCAAATTGGACAACTACAGGATGGTGATAGTGGACTACATTCTGTTGTTGGTGAGCATAGGATTCAGTTGCTCACTCATGACTTGTGACATCCCTGAAGACAAAGTGCAGTAAATACATGCTATCCTGCAAGATTTAGCATCAGAATGAGAACAAACTCAGCCAACAGCACCTACCTTTGAACTCCTAGCCAGAGTGAGCAAATTACAGATAATTACAAATTTGGATAAATGTTTGTGGCCTAGAAATTCCTTCTCAGAAGGCTGAAAAAATAGTTGGCAAAAGGGTGCTGAAGTTAATCAATATCGTGAAAATTAAAAATCTCCAGATGCTGGAAATTTGAAATAAAAAGCACTATATGCTGAAACGCTCAACAAATCAGGCAACATCTGTGAAAACGCGGGCACGAGAGACAACAGATGCTGGAACCTTGAGCTAAACGCAATGTATTTGAGGAATTCAGCAGTTCAGGCAGCATCTGACTCTTCTTCAGACCTGACCTGAAACTACGCCTGTCCATTCTCACCTCAGATACTGCCTGACCTGCTGAATTCCTCCAGCACTTGGTTTTTTGCTCTGTGAAAAGTGAAAAAGTTGACTTGACAGGTGAACGTCCCTTCGGAAGATGGAGAGCATTAGAGCCTTTTTTTGCAGATGCTGTCTGACGTTTAGAATTTCCAGCCTTTTATATTCAATGTGCCTATTTATATTGTGCCTATTTCCAGATCCATGACTCTCTGGCGGTATTTTAGTTAGCACTACAGAAAACTTTCTGAAATGAAATTAAAATAAATTAACCCTTCTTCTGACTGTGCTTCCTGGCCTTCATTTTCAAATGCACTCACTTAAAATGTAATTCAAGTTCAGGTTCACATTTATTGTCACATGCACCAATTAAGGTACAGTGATATTTGAGTTACCATCCAACCATACAAGTAAAAAGAACACAATACACGATAGAGTTTAACATAAACAGCCATGACAGTGGAATCAGCATTCCTCACTGTGATGGAAGGCAATAAAGTTCAGTCACTCCTTCTCTTTTGTTCACCCGTGGTGGGGGCCTTGAACCCTCCGTAGTCGCCGCTACGGACAGCCCGATGTACAAGCCCTCTCGTCGGGATGATCGAAACTCCAACGTCGGGACTCCGCGGCTTGGAGTTCCCGGATCGGCCGGTTCTTACCGGAGACCGCCGCTTCACGATGTTAAAGACTACGGGCAAGCGGTCGGAGCACTTCTCCTGGCGATCCCCGGCAAGGGATCACAGGTCCGCGATGGTAAATCCGCGCCGCGCCCGCGGCTAGCAGCTCCGATGACCGCTGCACTCAGTGGGCCCCCGCCATCGGAGCTCCAACACTGGCGACCCTCAGCAAGGGTTCCCAGGGTCCGCGATGGTAAGTCTGCCGTGCCTGCTGCTGAAGCTCTGGGCTGGTCTCCGCACCAAAGATCACACCAAACCAGTTGTTAGGCCGCGAGGCGGGCGAAGATGCGACATGGAGAAAAGTCGCATCTCCGTCGAGGTAAGTCACTGAAAACGGTTTCCCCTATTTCCCCCCACCCCCCCCCCCCACATCTGACATAACGAGAAACATTAAATCATACATTCAGACGCACTAAAAATAACAAAAAAAAGTCGAAAGGACAGACGGGCTTCTGGCGAGGCTGCCGCTCGCGGAGCCACCCGATGACAATGAAATGTATCGAGAAAGAACAGGTAATTAACCATATAACCATATAACAATTACAGCACGGAAACAGGCCCTCTCGGCCCTTCCAGTCCGTGCCGACCATTTGTTTTCCCCTAGTCCCATCTACCTGCACTCAGACCATACCCCTCCATTCCCTTCACGTCCATATACCTATCCACTTTAGTCTTAAATGTTAAAATCGATCCTGCCTCCACCACTTCTGCTGGAAGCTCATTCCACACAGCCACCACCCTCTGAGTAAAGATGTTCCCCCTCACGTTACCCCGAAACTTCTGTCCCTTAATTCTCATGTCATGCCCTCTTGTTTGAATCTTCCCTACCCTCAATGGGAAAAAACGTATCCACGTCAACTCTGTCTATCCCTTTCATCATTTTAAAGACCTCAATCAAGTCCCCCTTAGCCTTCTGCGCTCCAAAGAATAAAGACCTAACTTGTTAACCTTTCTCTGTAACATAGTTGCTGGAACCCTGGCAACATTCTAGTAAATCTCCTCTGTACTCTCTCTATTTTGTTGACATCCTTCCTATAACTAGGCGACCAAAATTGTACACCATACTCCAGAATTGGTCTTACCAATGCCTTGTACAATTTTAACATTACTTCCCTACTCCTATATTCAATGCTCTGATTTATAAAGGCCAGCACACCAAAGGCTTTCTTTACCACCTATCTACATGCGATTCCACCTTCAGGGAGCTATGCACAGTTATTCCTAGATCCCTCTGTTCCACAGCATTCCTCAATTCCCTACCATTTACCATGTACTTCCTATTTTGATTTGTCCTGCCAAGATGTAGCACTTCACACTTATCAGCATTAAACTCCATCTGCCATCTTTCAGCCCACTTTTCCAAATGGCCCAAATCTCTCTGTAGACTTTGAAAATCTACTTCATTATCCACAAACACCACCTATCTTAGTATCATCTGCATACTTACTTATCCAATTTTCCACCCCATCATCCAGATCATTGATGTACATGACAAACAACAGTGGACCCAACACAGATCCCTGAGGCACCCCACTTGTCACGGCTTCCAACCTGACAAACAGCCATCCACCATTACTCTGTGACATCTCCCATTCAGCCACTGTTGAATCCATCTTGCTACTCCGCCATTAACACCCAAAGATTGAACCTTCTTAACCAACCTTCCATGGGGAACCTTGTCAAAGGCCTTACTGAAATCCATATAGACAACATCCACTGCTTTACCCTCATCAATTTCCCTAGTTACCACTTCAAAAAATTCAAGAAGGTTTGTCAAACATGACCTTCCAGGCACAAATCCATGTTGACTGTTCCTGATCAGACCCTGTTTATCCAGATGCTTATATATATTATCTCTAAGTATCCTTTCCATTAATTTGCCAACCACTGACGTCAAACTAATAGGTCTATAATTGCTAAGTTTATTCTTTGAACCCTTCTTAAACAATGGAACAACATTCGCAGTACGCCAATCCTCCGGCACTATTCCCGTTTCTAATGACATTTGAAATATTTCTGTTATAGCTCCTGCTATTTCTACACTAACTTCCCTCAATGTCCTAGGGAATATCCTGTCAGGACCTGGAGACTTATCCACTTTTATATTTTTCAAAAGTGTCAGTACTTCCTCCTCTTTGAATCTCATAGTTTCCATAGCTACTCTACTTTTTCCCCTTAACTCACAGAGTTCAATATCCTTCTCCCTGGTGAATACCGAAGAAAAGAAATTGTTCAATATCTCCCCCATCTCTTTTGGCTCTGCAGATAGCTGTCCATTCTGGTTCTCTAATGGTCCAATTTTATCCCTCGTTATCCTTTTGCTATTAATATAGCTGTAGAAACCCTTTGGGTTTACTTTCACCTTTCTTGCCAAAACCAACCTCATATCTTCTTTTAGCCTTCCTAATTTATTTCTTAAGATTCTTTTTACATTCTTTATACTCCTCTAGCACCTCATTTACTCCATGCCTCCCATAATTATTGTAGATATCTCTCTTTTTTCGAAACAAGTGTCCAATTTCCCTTGAAAAACCATGGCTCTTTCCAATTTTTACTATTTCCTTTCAACCTAACAGGGACATAAAGATTCTGTACTCTACAATTTCCCTTTAAATGTCCTCCATTTCTCTTCTACATCCTTCCCATGAAACAAAGTGTCCCAATTCACTCCTTTAAAATCCTTACGCATTCCCTCAAAGTTAGCCTTTCTCCAATCAAAAATCTCCACCCTAGCTCCAGTTCTGACTCTCTGCATAATTATATTGAAACTAATGGTATTGTGATCACTGGTCCCGAAGTGCTCACCAACGCATACCTCCGTCACCTGACCTGCCTCATTTCCTAACAGGAGGTCCAGCACTGCCCCTTCTCTGGTCGATACCTCTATGTACTGCTGCAAAAAAACTATCCTGCACACATTTAACAAACTCCAAACCATCCAGCCCATTTACAGAATGTGTTTCCCAGTCTATTTTTGGAAAATTGAAATCTCCCACAATCACTACCTTGTGCTTACTACTAATATCTGCTATCTCCTTACATATTTGCTCTTCCAATTCTCGCTCCCCATTTGGCAGTCTATAGTACACCCCTAAAAGTGTTGCTACACCGTTCCCACTTCTCAGTTCCACCCAAATAGCCTCTCTAGACGAGCCCTTTAATCTATCCTGCCAAAGCCCTGCTGTAATATCTTCTCTGACAAGCAATGCAACACCTCCCCCTCTGGACCCTCCAATTCTATCACACCTGAAGCAACGAAATCCTGGAATATTTAGTTTCTAATTTATGAGGAGAGACTGTAGAAGCTAGTTCTCCTCACTCTGGAGAAGAGGGTTAAGAGGGGGCATGATTAAGGCATATAATAGGATACATCCGCTCGATGACTCTCAATGACAGCATTTGTTCCTGTATTATACAGCAAGTATTGATTAATTCATGGCCAATCACAACCATCTCTCTTATCCTGCTCATTGAGTATTCCTTTAAAGAAGTAATTGATGGATCACTTTCCCAAATGAGTAATGGATTGAATCATGCTGGAAACATTTACCGAGTTAATAACACATGCATTATTAATGCTCAAATATTCAGGAAGTTCCAAGGGTTAAGACAGAGGCAGTAAGTTGCGGATATCTTGGAACCTGTTGATTGATTTCTGCTGTTGTACCTTTCGCCTCACACAAAGGGCCTCGTGCCCTGAAATCCACTGTTACTTGAAAGCTTTTTTGATTGGTTCATTAATCTCTTTGCTGACAAGGTTGGAACTAAACAAAGTACTTTTTTAATGGGACGATTATTGTTAAAGCAATAAAAAAACGTTTTCTCTATCCCAGAACAGATACAATTTAAGCCATTCACTTTCATTCCTCAAGCTGGCCAATTGTCATTGTAGGTCACGGAGTCCATGCTGACCACTAACCAGCCATCTACGCTAATCCTACACTAATCAAAGCCAACTTTATTCTCACCATCAAATCCCCCCCCCCCCCCCCCCGGTTCCACCACTTGCCTGCACAGTAGCAGCAAGTTACCGCGGCCCATTAACATACCAACTCACACGGCTTCAGGATGTGGGGGGAAACGGGGGTGCCCAGAGGAAACCCGCTCAGTCACTGAGAGAATGTACAAATGCCGCACAGATAACACCCAAAGTCAGAATTGAACTTGGGTATTTGGCGCTGTAAGGCAGCAGCTCTATAAGCTGCAGGTACACCGTAACTTTCACTTAGTTCCTTTCTCACTCTATTTTTTCCTCTCTCTTAATCGGGCCTTGCTTTCTCTCGCTTGATTTCCATTTCTAATTCACCCATTTAGTTTGCCCTCCTACTCTAGCACCATAAGGTACGTGCAATGGATAAGAAATTCATCTTTGATCACTTGCTGCTATATGCATGAGCGAGTACTCGCTGCCAGATGGATTTAGCTCCTCGTTGGGTTTCATTGGAGCCAAAGGAACTGCATAAGTAGTGAGGCAGCCAGCAGCCAACATTCTCCCACACACAGCTGAGCAGAGACAAATGTCAATCTGAATTAAGGCAAGAAACATCCAGCTGGTCTTTCACATTTTAGATGTTAGACTTTAGAGATGCAGTGTGGAAACAGGCCCTTGGGCCCACTGAGTCCACACCGACACACGTACGCTAGCATAATCCAACGCACTAGGGACAATTCTTACCAAAGCCAATTAAAACGAGGAAACCAGAGCACCCAGAGGAAACCCACGCAGGTCACGGGGTGAAGATACAAACTCTGCACAAACAGAACCCGTAGCCACGATCGAACATATACATCCAATACATGCATACAAAGAAAGAATGTCCAGACAATGTTTCCATCTATCAATCTATCTGTCTGTCTGTCTGTCTGTCTGTCTGTCTGTCTGTCTGTCTGTCTGTCTGTCTGTCTGTCTGTCTATTTATTTATCTATCTCTATCTTCTAACTATCTATATTACTAAAAGTATGATCTTGACCACTTCCTGTTGTTCTGTATATTGATTTTAGAAACAACGCTGCCACTTACGGCTGTGATTTTTGGCCATTTTACTCAGTCCCCCTCCTCTGCGCAGGACAAGAGTATTTTTCCCATCGATGAAAAATAAAAGAGTTATTAGTGTTTAAAAAATATTGAGATTCTCTCTCCTGAAGGCTACGCCCCTTCCAGAGGGACTATAAAACCCAGAAGTGTTGAGTGCCTCAGTCAGTCTCTGCAAGATGGGGGAAGCGAGAGGGTCACGTCTCTCAGTCTGAGCTGTGAATAAGACTGAACACATGTCTACTAAACTGTGAGTGGTTTTACTGACCTGTCAGTGCCTTTAATGTGGTTTGAAAATGCGGTTTGGAAATGCTAAAGCTGTGTTGCCTTTGGTTTGGAAATGCTAAAGCTGTGTTGCCTTTGGTTTGGAAATGCTAAAGCTGTGTTGCCTTTGGTTTGGAAATGCTAAACCTGTGTTGCCTTTGGTTTGGAAATGCTAAAGCTGCCTTGCCTTTGGTTTGGAAATGCTAAAGTTGCCTTGCTTTTCGTTTGGAAATGCTAAAGTTCCCTTGCCTAATTAAAGTTGCCTTGCCTAATTAAAGTTGCCTTGCCTTCTATATAATTAAAAGTTAGAAAAAACGCTACCACGTATGGCTGTGATTTTTGGCCATCCTACTCAGAGTCCACCTCCACTCATCAGGTGCCGAGGATTTATGAAAAATAAAAGAGTTATTAGTGTTTAAAAAATGTTGAGATTCTCTCGCCTGTCAATCACGCCATGAAGCCCGCGCCCCTTCTGGCAGGAGGGGGAGGACTATAAAACCCAGAAGTGTGGGCATGGAGACCCAACACAACCCAGCCCAGAGTCAGAGACCCAGCCCAGCCCGGAGTCGGAGATGTCGCCGATGTCGCCAAATGGAACGCGGAGACTCGAATCCTGATGGAGGAGAACGACCAGCGCCCGCTGTGAGTCTCCATCGCACCACCAATTCCAGCCACTATCCCTGGTCCCCTTCGCTGGCTCCTCCCCCCCTCCCCGTGATGCCCCCCTCTCCCTCATGGCCATTCCCCTGTCTGAGCTCTCTCTCCCCGCCCACACACCCTCTCCCCAAGCCCCCCTGCCCACACACCCCCCTCCAACACACACCCAACCCCCCGCACACACCCGCCCCTCCCCACACACGCACCCTGCCCACACTCCACTGCCCACACACCCTCCTCCCCATACAACGCCCCCACCCCCATAACCTCCCCTGCCCCCACAACCTCTCCGCCGCACAACCCTCCCCCCCACAATTCCCCCCCACACACACGCACCTGCCCACACACCCCCCCCCCACACACACCCCCCCCCACACACACCCCCACACACATCCCCCTCCCATACATACACCTTCCCCCACACGCACACCCTCCCACATCCCTCCCACACCCTCCCGCCCACATACGCACCTCCCCCCCACCCGACACCCCCCTACCCCACACCCCCACGCCACATACACCCCCTCCCCCACACTCCCCTCCCCCCACACCACCCTCTTCCCCACATCCCCGTCCATACACACTCATCCTCCCCTCACACCTCACCCCCCCCCCCCCCCGCCACGCACCCCACTTCTCTCCCCCCTCCTCTTTTCCCCTCCCACACATGAAGAGGAGGGGGAGGGAGTGATCGGGGATGAGGGGAAATGAGCCACGACTGCACAGTTAGGGGCTATGGGTGAGTGGTGGAATATTGCGTTGGGGGAACGGGTTGCATTGGAGGACTAGGCCTCCCTTGTGACTGGGAGCCAACGGGTCCCACTTAGTGTAGTCTTTAAATATATATTTTTAACGTTTTTTGAGGGATTGTAAGGCAGAAACTACCGCTGCGCCACAGTGCCGACCCATTTGCTGCACAACTAGATAACCCGAGTATCACGATCACACCCATCTGTCCAGCCATGTAATCCGCTGGAGACTTATATCTAAAGATGGAAACTGCTGGGAATATATATCTAAAGATGGAAACTGCTGGGAATTCTTCCTTTTTATGCATTTACTGGATGCATAGGATTTGGGCAATGCCAGTCATTTAATCCCCAATGTCTCTCGAGAAGGTGAACCATCTCCTTGATCTACACAGCCCGTGTGTTGAAGGTTGCTGTCAGATAGAATTTTTCTCCAGCAGTGAAGAAGAACAAGCAACATATTTTTAAGTGATGTCGCTCTTAAATGGAGAGTGGCAGTGTTTCCATGCACCATCGTCCCCGCAGATGCAGAGGTCACAGATTTTTGTTCTGTTCACAAAGACGTTTTGTTCAGCTGATGGTGAAAGGAAATTGACCTGTCAAGCAGGGCGATTCTTCATGGATGGCATCAAGTTGCACTCAACCAGTGAAATGGACCGTGCTCCATCACAACACTGATGCACGTTATAGATAATAGGAAAGGTCGATAACGGATAATTGTGTCAAAGGTTTTGGGGAGAAGGTAGGAGAATGGGATTGAGAGGGACAGCACAGTGGTGCAGCGGTTGAGTTGCTGCCTCACAGCGCCAGAGACCCAGGTTCAATCCTGACTACAGGTACAGAGTTTGTACATTCTCACTGTGACCACATGGGTTTCCGGTTTCCTTCCACATTCCAAAGACGTACACGTTTGTAGGTTAATTGGCTTCGGTAAAAGTTGTAAATTGTACGAGCGTGGTCTTGGTGGTCACAGGCTCGGTGGGCTGAAGGGCCTGTTTCCACTCTGTATCTGTAAAGTAAAGACTCCAAAGGGAAAAATAGCTTTGATTGAATGGCAGAGCCGACCCCATGTGCCAAATGGCCTAATTCTGATCCTATGACTCATGGTCTTATGGTTTGGAAACTAAGAAAATGAAGGGAACCCAGCCTTGTATGTAGAATGCTTATTTAGCTGATCAAGACTGTAGGTAGAGAACTAACAATAGTAATCTGAATGTCAATTTGAGCGAAGGAGTACATGGTTGGATTACATCTTGTTGGAAATGGTCATAGGCTGAGATTTGTCTTAAGAGGTGTGTGTTATTTTCTACTTAGCACAGGACTGGATATTGTCCACATCGTAGAGAATATAAACAAAGGACTGCAGGTGCTGGTTTACGGAAAAGGGCACAAACTGCTGGAGTAACTCAGCCGGTCAGGCAGCGTCTCTGGAGAATACAGATAGGTGATGTTTTGGGTCAGCAACCTTCTTCAGTCTGAAGAAAGGTCCTGACCCGACACATCACCTATCCCTCCAGGGATACTGCCTGACCCGCTGAGTTACACCAGCACCAAGTTGTCCACATCTTGGCAGACATGTGATTGAAATCAAGCATTCTGGAACGAATGCCCTACTTTTCAAAGAAGGAAAAGTCATTGACAAAGCTGATGAACAATGCACTTCACTGTGAAATCCTGGGTTTAAGATCATTGTCCACAACAGCTACCACTCTTGTGCTCGGCATGACTTCAGTATTTCCTCCCTGATTATCAATGAATTCAATTTGACGGAAGCTCCTTAATCATATGCTTATTCCAATAACGGCTTGATATCAAGTGTATTTGTGCTCACTTCATCTCTTTTATCCCCATTTGGACCTTTACTGTGATTAGGTATCTTGCTGAATACTCCTGGCAACATCAAAATGAGCAGCGGACAGTGAATAAATGTCTCTGATTGAACAGTTAACTGGACTTTCCATCACTTTGCTGATAATTGTACGCAAATTGATGATTTGGTAACTCGTTGGATTGGATTGTCCTTTTAGTGGAGGAGATTTACTTGTGCAATTTTACACTTGGGCAAACGCCAGCGTTGTAACTTACTGGAACAATTTGGCGAGAGCTACAGATAGCTCCAGATGAGAAGTTAACAAAACATCAACTAAATAAAGTCTTTGGGTTATTTAGCACGGAAACTGGCCCATCGGCCCACCTCGTCCATGCCGACCACGATGCCCCATTTAAGCCGGTCCCATTAGCCAACATTAGGCCCATTTTCCCATAAACATGTCCTATCCATTTAGCTGTCCAAATGTCTTTTAGATACTGTCAGAGTTCACTACATTCGTTGCTCCAAGTGCAAACAACCATTTCTTGATATCATGTGAATTTAACAAGACTAACCTGTGACATTGGAGACCTCTGAAGGAGGCCGAAATGTTTATGCACGTCAAAACTTTCAAGGAACTATGTACCTGCACCTCTGGGTATCTTTGTTCTACAACATTCCCCGTGGCCCTACTATTTACTGTGTAGGTCCTGCCCTGGTTTGTCCTACCAAAATACAACACTTTGCATGTATCTGAATTAAACTCCATCTGCCATTCCCTGTATCATTGGTCCAGTTGGTCAAGATCCCATTGTAATCTTAGATAACCTTCTTCACTGTCCACCATACCAACAATTTTATTGTAATCTTGCAAACTTACTATCCATGCCCCCTATTCATTACCATAATCATAATCATCATATCATAATAATACTTTATTAGCCAAGTATGTTTGCAACATACGAGGAATTTCATTTGCCATACAGTCATACCAATAAAAAGCAACAGAACAAACAAAATACATTTTAACATAAACATCCACCACGTGACCTCCACATTCCTCACTGTGATGGAGGGCGTTCAATCTCTTCCCTTCTTTGTTCTCCCGTGGTCGGGGGCCTCGAGCCCTCTGTTGACGGGATGATCTTGGCTCCCGTAGCTGGTGGGATTTGGGCCCTCCGCATTGGGGCAATCAAGCTCCTACATCAGAGGGGAATCTCAGCTCCCCCGTGCCGGGCGATCTGACCCCGGGTCGGGGCTGGTCGAACCTTCTGCGTCGTTGGAGCTCCCGACATCTACGGTCTCTGCCCGAGACTGCGAGCTCCTAGATGGTAAAATCCGCAGGCCGCAATTGGAGCGTCGATCCCAAGCAATTGGTTAGTTCAGCCTGGATCCCACATGATTTAACCTGCCTACCATTTGGTATTTTGTCAAAAGCCTTGCTAAACTCCATGAAAAACATTATCTATCACGCTCATAAATCTTCTTGGTCACTCTTCAAAAATACTCAAGGAAATCTGTGAGACGTCCTGAATTCATCAGTCTTATCTGTCAGCTCTCTTGCATTGGAAGAAGTACATTTCAATCCTTCACTCTTCCCTCGCTCCCTGCCTTGCTCCAGCCTGTCCTCTCCACTGAACTTGCTCTCTTTAACTTCCGTATTAGCCGCCGAATTGTAATGGTAAAGTGAAGAACATACCACCACGATAGGTTGTGGACACAAAATGCTGGAGTAACTCAGCGGGCCAGGCAGCATCCCTGGAGAAAAGGAGCATGTGACGTTTTGGGTCGCGACCTTTCTTCAGACCCAGTAGGTTGTGGTGAATGCCTCATGAATGTCCTGTTTTAAACAGCTAGATTGTTCTGAGCTTCACCTTCAGCACTTGGTAGCCCACCAACACTGTCAGGAATAGAAGGAATTCACCCTTTGGGAATCGGAAAGTATTCCTCTTCTTCTATTGTTTCCAGCCTGATGGGTTAAGGGGTGAATTGCTGACTCTGCCATTCACCGTGATTCCAGATAGCTCCTTGAAAATATTGAACTGAATCGAGCGGGAAATAAACTAACACCAAATGCTAGGAGATGCCTCACTCCAGTGGGATCGGTCCCAAGTACTAGTTTCACTAACCGCAGGGTAAACCGCACACCCCCAGCACTCGTTTCCAAGAACAATTACATCAAATTGTGCATCAGCTGTGAAGCCTTATTCCCATTCCACTTCCTGACACAGGCCAATAATAAAAGAAATCTGAAGGAACATTAATCAAAAGCAGCTTCTAGAAAGTGAGGAGTGATTGACTGTCACTTGCACTGAACTTGTTCACTGGACTTGTTCACTGGAATTGAAATTGTGCAGAATGGATTTCGAACATGAAGGATAAATGTGATTTACTGACACAAAAGAGAGGCTGTCAGGAATGAAATTAACTAGATGCTGGAATATGCCACAATAGTGAGACACCATTATCTTTGCATCCTCCTGGTTATCTGCAAAGAGCTGTCCCTACTTAAAGTCAGCACAGGTTAAGGTCTAAATAATTTTAACATGCTAAAGAATAGAAGCCTACATCCATTGTTTATTTGGTTTTATACTTAGGGTTAGGTTTAGCTTTGGATTTATTATTGTCACATGTACTGATATACAATGAGAAGCTTTGTTTTGCCTGCTATCCAAACAGATCAGATATGCCCTCCTTAGATACAATCCGTTCAAACTTAAGGACAATAGATTGTACTTAACAATAGATTAGGTGGCATGGTGGCGCAGTGGTGGAGTTGCTGCCTGCCAGAGACCCAGGTTCGATCCTGACTATGGGTGCTATTTGTACGGAGTTTGTACATTCTCCCCATGAGATGCGATGGTTTCCTCCGGATGCTCCGGTTTCCCCCCACACTCCAAAGACGTACGGGCTTGTAGTTTAATTGACTTGGTAAAATTGTAAATTGGCCTGAGTGTCCGTATGCAAGGATAGTGTTAGTGTGCGGGAATCGCTGGTCAGCACAGACTCGGTAGGCCGCAGGGTCTGTTTCTGCACTGTATTTCTACCCGGCACTGTAGCAACTCAGTGCCATAGACAAAGTCCAATGTCCTCAATAGGATAGAAATTAATCAAACCATACCCTAGCTGATGGAAGGACCTTTCAGAAGCCTGACAACAGAGGGCAAGAAGCTGGTACAAAGTCTGATGGTTTGTGCTTTCAGCTTCTGTACCTTCTGCCAGATGGGAGCAGGGAGAAAAAGGGCTCAGTCTTTGATTAGGTTGGCTGCTTTTCCGAGACAGCATGAAGTGTAGATTAAGTCTTATATAGAAATGTTAAATTTTCTGTTCTGTTCAATGTGTGATGGAACAATGTGAATGTTTTTTGTAACATCAAGCATAACGTGTTGATGAAACAGATTATAGTCAGACCTTTTATGGACTTTTGGCAGCAAAATAGAATAAAACACACTGTCTGCGTGGATATCGCGATTGAAGAAACCTTTACTGAAACTCACTGAAGCGATAAAGCTATGTTCACATTTCAGGAGCATCAATGCAGTATAGTCCAACTGATAATTTACTGAGTTTACAGGCACCATTGTGCTTCTTTGGGGAGGAACTCCGCACATATTAGAGAATGGGAATTCAGGTAGCGCACATCAGCTTAACCTCGCGAACCTACGCTGCACTCCCCCAATAGCAAGAATCTCCTTCCTCAAGTTTGGAGACCAAAACTGCACACAATAGTTGTGGTCTCACTAGGGCCCTGTACAACTGCAGGAGGACCTCTTTGGTCCTATACTCAACTCCTCGTGTTATGAAGGCCAACATGCCATTCGCTTTCTTCACTGCCTGCTGTAACTGCATGGCTACTTTCAGTGACTGATCAACCAGGACTCCCAGATCCCGTTGTACTTTCCCTTTTCCCAACTTGACACCATAATAATCTACCTTCCTGTTTTTGCCACCAAAGTGGATAACCTCACATTTATCCACATTAAACTTCATCTGCCATGCATCTGCCCACTCCCCCAACCTGTCCAAGTCACCCTGCATCCTCATAGCATCCTCCTCACAGTTCACACTGCCACCCAGCTTTGTGTCACCTGCAAATTTGCTAATGTTACTTTGAATCCCTTCATCCACATCATTGATGTAGATTGTAAATAGCTGTTGTCCCAGCACCGAGCCTTGCAGTTACCTTGCACTAAACCTTATTCCCTTAGTATAAATGTCTCAATTGTAATTATGTATTGTCTTTACGCTGACTGGATAGCATGCAACAAAAGTTTTTCACTATACTTTTCACGTGACAATTAACTAAACTAAAATGATTTAATCCTATTTAATGAAGTGTTGCTATTTTACAGTAATGAGCAGAAACCAATCGAAAGTGTTGCATTAACTGGGCTAGGGTTCAGAGTTGGTGTGAAATGCCATTTTACACATTTATACATTTACACCTGCCTATGGGATTTTCTAAGTGTTTCAAAATATATATAATCTTTTTGAGATCTGGGCATTGCCAGCAAGGCCAGCATTTATTTCCCATCCCTAATTGCCTGGAGTAGTGGTGGTGAGCTGCCTTCTTGGGCAGTTGCAGTTCTTTCTGAGCATAGTCATCGACGTTTGAAAGTGTGTACCACAGAAGCTTGGAAGTGTGCACCATCAGACTCAAGAACAGCTTCTTCCCTTCAGTTATCAGACTTCTGAACAGTCCTTCCATAAGCTAGGATACAATCCTGATTCTTCACCCTACCAACTTCATTGCAAACATTGGCCATTTTCTCTGGAACTCTCTTTTCGCGGTACCTTTTGTACTGTGATTGGTTGGATTATGTATAGTATTATCTGATTTGATTAGACAGCACTGCAAACAAAAGCATTTCTCTGTGCCTTGGTACATGTGGCAACAAGAACAAACTAAACTGAAACCTAATTCTATATCCCTTTATACCTTGCTCACTCAAAAACTTGTCAAGATGCCAGAGAAAAGCTGCCAGAGGAGGTGGTGAAGACAGAAACAGTAACAACTACACTGAGCAAAACGTTTACTCCTCAGATCTCCTTGAATCTCCTTTAAATCTTTTCGTTCTCACCTTTAGCCTATGCCACCCAACCATAAGAAACAGACTCTGGCTATCTACCGTATCTATACCATGGACAATTTGATGTGTAGGATTGAACTGCAGACGCTGGTTTACACTGAAGATATACACAAAATGCTGGAGTAACTCAACGGGTCTGGCAGCATCTCTGGAGAAAAGGAATAGACAAAAGACAATAGACAATAGACAATAGGTGCGGGATTTGGCCCTTCGAGCCAAATCGCATTTGGCCCTTCGAGCCAGCACCGCCATTCAATGTGATCATGGCTGATCATTCCCAATCAGCACCCCGTTCCTGCCTTCTCTCCATATTCCCTGACTCCGCTATTTTTAAGAACCCTATCTAGCTCTCTCTTGAAAGCATCCAGAGAACTGCCCTCTGAGGCAGAGAATTCCACAGACTACCACTCTCGGTGAGAAAAAGTGTTTCCTCATCTCCGATCGAAATGGCTTACTCCTTATTCTTAAACTGTGGCCGCTGGTTCTGGACTTTTCCCAACATCGGGAACATATTTCCTGCCTCTAGTTTGTCCAAGCCCTTAACAATCTTATACGTTTCAATGAGATACCCTCTCATCCTTCTAAACTCTAAGTGTACAAGCCCAGCTGCCCCATACTCTCAGCATATGACAGTCCCGCCATCCCGAGAATTAACCATGTAAACCTACACTGCACTCCCTCAATAGCAAGAATGTCCTTCCTCAAATTAGGGGACCAAAACTGCACATAATACTCCAGGTGTGGTCTCGCTAGGGTTTTGTACAACTGCATAAGGACCTCTTTGCTCCTATATAGGTGACGTTTCAGATCAAGACCCTTCTTCAGACAGAGTCAGGGGAGAGGGAAACCAAAGGTATGAAAAAGTTCAGGGCAAATCCGATCCAGCACGGATGATCAAGGAAAGGTAGAGCCCACAATGGTCCATTGTTGGGGCCTCTATTGCGTCACCTCTCAGCCTCCTTCGATCCAGGGGAAAAAGTGCCTCGCCCATCCAATCTCTCCTGAAATCTCAAACCCTCCAATCAAGGCAACATCTTTGCAAACCCTCTCTGCACCATCTCTCGCCTAATCATGTCTTTGCTCTACATTGGCCTCCTTTGCGTGAGCTGTGTTCCCAACTACTGGCTGGTTTCCCCTTAATGCCCATTGATTTCAGCCTCACCAGGCCGCCTTGGTTCAATACTTAGTCAGGCGCTGACCTGATACCGGGGATGAATGCATAAAAGGGTTAGATGAAGTGCGGAAAAATAACATGGATTTCAATATCAACATTACCATGTTTATTACAAACGCAGAAGCTGCTGGCTATATACAAACCATATTTCAATCCTGTCAGCCCCTTACTTTGTGTGTGGAAAGGACATATAAGGATAAGGCTTTGGAAACTGACTTCAGTCTCAGAAATAATGACAGGCACTGCACAATCCATTTTCTTTGTTTGAGGGTTTTAATCTATCTCCTTTAAAGCGAATTTGACAGTCGCTGAAGGCAGGGTGTTTCGAGGGTATGCTCGCTTACTGATTGTGATTATGCTGTTCAACATAACCAGCCCAATTTGTGAGGTTTGCACCAGACTCAGCCAGTTGAAGTCGAAGGCAGCTCCGGGATAATGCAAATGCAATGAAGTAGCAGTGTCTGTCCTCTAATGAGGCTCATCACACTGCTTTACGGGGGGTGGGGGGGTATGGAGAAACGAGAAAATTTTCTTTTAACAAAAGGTTTATCTATCAGCAAAGCTTCTCATTATGATAATTGAGGTGGACTGTCTTCGGCTGCAGAGGGGAAGAATCTCAATCATCCAGATAATTAGCAGCGATAGATCCTGCGGGAGGCAAGGCAAGCTGATGACAAATTGTACAGCTTCTGTGCCTGCAGAACAGCCTATCCAGAGGTGGGGGAGGGGACCTCCTCTCAACACACTGTGCTGCTGAAGCATGCTTCATCTTTGTCATCTATCTGTCTGTCCTCTTTCTCTAAAGGACGTACCTTTGTAAAGGAGATGAGGAGGAATTTCTTTAGCCGGAGGGTGGTGAATCTGTGGAATTCATTGCCACAGACGGCGGTGGAGGCCGAGTCTTTGGGTGTCATTAAGGCAGAAATAGAATTGACTTGGTTAGTAAGGGAAATTATGTCTCATGAATTTGATTTTGTTTTTCGAATTGTTCGCAAAGAAAATTGACAAAGGGAGATAAGCAAGGCTTTTGACAAGGTCAGATTTTGACAATGTTTCGTTGGGTAGTTTTAAGGTGGAGATAAACAGATACTTGATTGGTAAGGGTGTCAAGGGTTACGGGGAGAAGGCAGGAGAATAGGGTTGTGAGGCGAAGATAGATCAGCTCTGATTGAATGGCGGAGTAGACTCGATAGTCCAAATGGCCTACATCTGCTCCTATGATTTATCAACTTATGAATTCAACCCCTTCCAGGTAACTGGGACCACAACAAGTTGCTCCCCTTTGCCAGATTTCATGCTGTGTTTTTTGCCTGCCTTAACTCCTGCCTCTCACACAGTCTCATCCCCAATTTTGTCTGGGAGCATGAAATTAGAGGCAGCATGGTGACGCAGCGGTAGAGTTTCTGCCTTACCGCGCCAGAGACCCGGGTTTGATTTTGACTACAGGTGCTGTCTGTAAGGAGTTTGTACATTCTCCCTGTGACCACGTGGGTTTTCCCCAGGTGCTCCGGTTTCCTCCCACATCCCCAAGACGTGCAGGTTGGTAGGTTAATTGGCTTTCGTAAATTGTCCCTCGTGTGTGGGGTAGAACTGGTGCATGGGTGATCGCTGGTCAGTGTGGACTCGGTGAGCTGAGGGCTTATTTTCACGCTGTATCTCTAAACTAAACAAATGGACGATGAGTGACCGAGATGGGGTCATGGGAAGAAACACCACACCAGCCACCATGGAAGATTAGGACGAGGGTGATTTTAAACATATCTTCCCACTGGTTTGCAGCAACTTACTGAGAATATTGACGTCTCTGGAACAGGAGGCAGAGTTTGTTGATGGAGTTGCGAGGGAATGGAAGGCTGTCAGGGTGGATATTTCTGCAGGCAGGTCAGTGGAACCATGAGTCGGAATTCCAAGAAGGTCTCCAGATAGGGTATTCATAAGCTGGAGCAAATCTTAGAATTTAGATCATTCCCGTTCTAAATTGCCAAAAATGTAAAAGGATATGCCTGGACATTATAGCAAAGAAAAACAGCTGGAGGAACTCAGCGGGTCAGGCAACATCCCTGAAGGGAATGGGCAGTTAACGTTCCAGGTCAAAATGTTTCATTGTCCTTTTCTTTCTACAGATTCCAGCATCTTGCAGGTTCTTGTGTCACAGTGCAAGGAAACTATTATGGACCACTTTGGTGCTCAAAAAAATCACAAAATTAACCAAATATAAGTTTGAAACTGCATCAATATACTTTACAACAAACTAGCTTTTTTCTATAGAGATACAGCGTAGAAGCAGACCCTTCGCCCCATCAAGTCCTCGTCCACCAGTGATCACCTCGTACACTAACACTATCCTACACACTTAGAACAATTTACAATTGGGGCATCCTGATGGAAGTATATGGAATGATGCGAGGCACAGACAGGGTAGATATTCAGAGATTTATTGGAAATATCTAAACTGGAGGGCAGAACGAGAGAGGCAAAGTTTAAAGTAAATTTACGTAGCAGTTTTTTTAACGCAGAGAGTGGTAGGTACCTGCAACATAATGCCAGGGGGATGATGGAAACTAATACAATAGTGGTGCTTGTGAAGCATTAGGCAGGCACACGAACAGGGAGTGAATGGAAGAGTATTGACCGTCTGCAAGCAGATGGGATTTGTTTGGCTTTGATGGAATGGGTGGGTACAGACATTGTGGGCCGAAGGGCCTGTTCATGTGTTGTGCGGTGCTCTTTCAAAACTCTGCCACACTATGTGTTTTGTCACAACTAGTCCTTAATTGCCGGTTGCCCATTGAAGCCAGTCTCTGGTGTTGAAAACAGAGATGGAAAAGCTTGGCTAGGACCCGCTGCAAAAATATTTTACAAAGAACAAAAGGAGCCATGCTCTGACTCAAGGAAAGAAGATAAATGTATCAGATTTAGCTTCAAGAAGAATAAGTGAAGGTGGAACTCCCCAAGGAGTTGGATATCAATCATGATGGGGGTGGACACTGCAGCAAGAACAGATTTAGCTCAGAATAAACCTGCATTGATGGAGTCAGGCAAATACTGTGCAGAAGGGTTTTTTTTATGGCCTTTATAAGGAAAGATTGACAAAGTTTCATATCCCAACCTGCTGCAGGCAGCTGGGGATTTATTTATGGAACTTTTTAAACAGATGCAAGCTGCAGGATGTGCTGAAACACAAACTAAATAGAGTTGGAATTAGACGATGCATTTCCTTCTCCGCCCTGTAGCCATGAAGGGACTACAGTCAGAATGTCACGACCTGGTTTGTAACCCTTTAAGGAACGACAAAAGGAATAGGCTAACGCTGTGTTAGAGAGAGACTGATAGACTTTACTTTAGACTTTAGAGATCCATAGACTCATAATCATTGAGTGATACGTTGTGGAAACAGGCCCTTCGGCCCAACTTGCGCACACCGGCCAACATGTCCCAGCTACTTTAGTCCCACTTGCCCGCACGTGGTCCATATACCACTAAACCTGTCCTATCCATGTACCTGTCCAAATGTTTCCTAAACGTTGCGATTGCACCTGGCTCAACTTTTTCCTTACCCTCGGGTTCCTATTAAATCTTTTCCCACTCACCTTAAACTCATGTCCTCTGGTTCTCGATTCCCCTTCTCTGGGCGTAGACTCTGTGCGTATACCCGATCTATTCCTCTCATGATTTTGTACACCTCTATAAGATCACCGCTCATCCCCTGTGCCCCAAGGAATTGAGTCCCAGCCTGCTCAACCTCTCGCTACAGCTCAGGCTCTCAAGTCCTGGCAACATCCTCGTAAATCTTCTCTGCACCCTTGCCAGCTTGACATCATCTTTCCCATAACACGGTGCCCAAAACTGAACACAATACACCAAATGTGGCCTCACCAACGTCTTATATAACAACAACATAACTTCCCAACGTCCATACTCAATTCCCTGATTGATGAGGGCCAATGTGCCAAAAGCCTTTCAGACCACCCTGCTTTATTTGTGATGCTATTTTCAAGGAACCATGTACCTGCACTCTGCAGAGCCCTACTGTTCACAATATATGTCCTGCCCATGTTAGACCTCCCAAAATGCAACACTTCACATTTCTCAGTATTAAATTCCATCAACCGTTCCTCAGCCCACCTGCCCAACCAATTAAAATCCTGCTGCAATTTTTGACAACTATCTTCATATCTACAATGCTGCACACTTTTGTGTTATCTGCGAACTAGCCAATCATGCCATGTACGTTCTCATCCAAATTTAGTTTTCAGTTTAGTTTAGAGATACATTGCGGAAACAGGCCCTTCGGCCCACTGAGTCCACACCGACCAGCAATCCCCCGCACATTAACACTACCCTACACACATTAGGGACAATTTTTCATCTACACCAACCCAATTAACCTACAACCTTGTACGTCTTTGGAGTGTGGGAGGAAACCGAAGACATCGGATAAAACCCATGCAGGTCACGGGGAGAACGTGCAAACTCCGTACAGACAGCACCCGTACTCAGGATCGAACCTGGGTCTTTCAAGTTGTTTCTGCACTGTATATTTTCATTAATGACCTGTAGGAGAGATTAAAATGTGAGGCTGCTAAGTTTGACGATGATAATACTGTATAATAGTCGGTGGACGAAAAAAAAGGGCTATGAGAAACTGGAACAGAAAAGGATGTAATGTTGTAGGAAGGAACTGCAGATGCTGGTTTAATAGAAGATACACGCAAGATGCTGGAGTAACTCAGCCAGATAGGCAGCATCTCTGGATAGAAGGAATGGGTAATGTTACGGGTCGAGACCTTTCGGAGTCAGGGGAAAGGGAGATGCAGAGATACGGAGTGTAAGGTGTGAAAACAAGACACAGCGGAGGGAGATCAAGGAAAATGTAGAAAAGATCATTGTTAGCTAGGAGAAGGTAACAACAAAGCAGAGATAAAATGTAAAGGAGGACAGTCGGAGATAAAGGGAAGATAAGGATAAGGGGGAATTCCTTCAGGACCGAGATGAGGAAAACATTTTTCACACAGAGAGTGGTGAGTCTCTGGAGTTCTCTGCCACAGAAGGTAGTTGAGGCCAGTTCATTTGCTATATTTAAGAGGGAGTTAGATGTGGCCTTTGTGGCTGAAGGGATTAGGGGGTATGGAGAGAAGGCAGGTACAGGATACTGAGTTGGATGATCAGCCATGATCGTTTTGAATGGCGGTGCAGTCTAGAAGAGCCGAATGGCCTACTCCTGCACCTATTTTCTATGTTTTCATGTTACAATGAATAGTCAGAGGGTGGTGAATCTGTGGAATTCTTTGCAACTGAAGGCTGTGGCCATGTTAATGTATATTTCTAAGGTGGAGATTGACAGATCCTTGATTTGTACGGGTGTCAGGAGTCAGGAGAAGGCAGGAGAATAGGTTGGAGAGGGAAAGACAGATCAACCATGATTGAATGGCAGAGTAGGTGTAATGGACCGAATGCTGCTCCTGTAACTGATGAACATGGCTAAAGGGATCAGGGGGTATGGAGAGAAGGCAGGTACAGGACACTGAGTTGAATGATCAGCCATGATCATATCGAATGGCGGTGCAGGCTCGAAGGGCCGAATGGCCTACCCCTGCACCTATTTTATATGTTTCTATGTTTCTATGAGAACTGGGAAGGGGGGAGAGAGTGAAGACAAGGGTTACTTGAAGTTAGAGAAGTCAATATTCATACCGCTGGGGTGTGAGCTGCCCAATTGCAATATGAGATGGCGTTCCTCCAATTGCGCTGGGCCTCACTCTGACAATGGAGGAGGCCCAGGACAGAAAGGTCAGATTGGGAATGGGAGGGGGAGTTAAAGTGTTTAGCAACCGGGAGATCAGGTAGGTTAAGGCGGACTGAGCGGATGTGTTCAGCGAAACGATCGCCGAGCCTGCACTTGGCCTCTCTGATATACAGGAGTCCACACCTGGAACAACAGATACAGTAGATGAGGTTGGAGGAGGTACAAGTGAACCTCTGCCTCACCTGAAAAGACTGTCGGGGTCCTTGGATGGAGTCGAGGGAGGAGGTATAAGGACAGGTGTTGTATCTCCTGCAGTTACAAGGGAGGGGGTTGTTTGGGTAGGAAAGGACAAGTTAACCAGGGAGTTGCAGAGGGAGCGATCTCTGCGGAAAGTGGAAAGGGGTGGAGATGGGAAGATGTGGGAAGCAAGTGGTGGGATCCCGTTGGAGATGATGAAAATGCCAGAGGATTATGCGGTGTATGTGACGGCTGGTGGGGTGGAAGGTGAGGACCAGGGGGATTGTCCCTTTGCGACTGGGGGAAGGGGGAACAAGAGCACAGGTGCAGGATATCGAGGAGACCCTAGTCTCATTTCTGATTGAAGAGGTGATAGGTGCATTCGGCCCATTGTCCACTTCGCCATTCAATCTGTTCTGATCTACTTCTCCTTCCTAACCCCATTCTCCTGCCTTCTCCCCATAAGCCTGAAACTTGTAATAATCAAGAATCTATCTATCTCTGACTTAAAAATATCCATGGACGGCCTCCACAGCCTTCTGTGGCAATGAACTACACAGATTCACCACCCTCTGACTAAAGAAATTGCTCCTCATCTTCCTAAAGGAATGTCCTTTAATTCTGAGGCTATGACCTCTGGTGCTAGGTTCAACAGGCTCCAATATGAAACTGCAAGTTTGGACTTTGGAATGGTAGCCGATGCTAAGGGTAAAAGTGCGGTGTGTTGCCTTTTGATGTATCTCCTTATTCACTGTTGATTCGTAGCAAGCACCGTAACACAACCTCACAGCTTCTGCAATGCACACTTCAGGAACACGCACGTTCAATGTGCAATCACGAGCCTTGGAGACCTTGCATCTTCCAAGGGGTTGAACCATTCAATCAATGGGATACCACACTGACCTGGTCTGGCTAACATTTCAAGGACACGTTTCAACTTTCACAGTGAGATGGCATATAAGGGGAATCATAAACCAGTCCTGGCCGGAAACCTTGCCTGCAGCGAGTGCATTTCTGAAATATTTGCACAGCATGCGCTCAATTTTTCAATACGAGCTTTTGACAGGCAGTGCTTGTTGCTGGCAGCAAGATTGTTGAATATTACTGGTACAAAGACAAGCTAAAGAAAGGTTCACAAATCATAAATGCCTTTTCTTTTTGAGGAAAACATCACAACATGCGGAGAGCTGATGCAGTAGTCATCCTCCCTAATCATCTCGCTTGACATTATTCTGTATGGGGCCTTGTTCATTTTCTCCCACTGTCACTATTTCACATATACACAAATACTACTTTGCAATGTGAAGGCACTCCACAAATGAATCAGGAACCTGCTTGTTTCCCCTCAGCACAGAGGTTCCTGCATCTCACTTAAGTATCCTGCATCTCACTTAACACAACTATACATGTCAGGAGAGGCAGACCTTTTGGTCGTTAAACAAGCATAGTTTCAGAGTATAATGTTCAAAAGAAGAATATATGGCAGTGAGAGTGCAATGTGCAGGCAGTCACATTGATGCCACCTCTGCCCTGCCCCTGCCACATCCAGAAGCTACTTTATGCCCTCTTGGGAGAGAATCTTAAAGTCATAGTGTCAGACAGCCATACAGCACAGAAACAGGACCTTTGGCCCAACCTGTCCATGCCGACCAAAATGTCCAACTAAACTAATCCCGTTTGCCCGCGTTTGTCCCATATCCTTCTAAACCTTTCCCATCCATGTATCTGTCCAAATGTCTATTGTACCTACAGTATGTACCTATCCATGTACCTGCCCTAGTGTCTTGTAAATGTTTTTACAGTTCCTGCCTCAACTGCAGAAAGTAACGTTCACCATGCCCTTCTCTAACAAGGCTCTGTTGCTTCCCTCATTCACCTACATACCATCATCTTATTAATTTGTAAGAAAGAACTGCGGATGTTGGTTTAAATCGAAGGTAGACACAAAATGCTGGAGTAACTCAGCGGGATAGGCATCTCTGGAAAGAAGGAATGGGTGACGTTTTGGGTCGAGACCCTTCTTCAGACTGATGTCAGGGGAGGGGGCGGGACAAAGAAAGAATGTAGTCAGAGACAGTGAGACTAGTGGGAGAACTGGGAAGGGGAGGGGATAGAGAGGGAGAACAAGGGCAATTTGAAGTTAGAGAAGTTAATGTTCATACCGTTGGGGTGTAAACTACCCAAGCAAAATATGAGATGCCGTTCCTCCAATTTGTGCTGGGCCTCACTCTGACAATGGAGGAGGCCCAGGACAGAAAGGTCAGATTGGAAATGGGAGGGGGAGTTGAATTGCTGAGCCACCAGGAGATCAGGTAAGTAAGTTAAGACTTTTTCACACAGAGAGTGGTGAATCTGTGGAATTCTCTGCCACAGAAGGTAGTTGAGGCCAGTTCGTTGGCCATATTTAAGAGGGAGTTGTATGTGGCCCTTGTGGCTGAAGGGATCAGGGGGTATGGAGAGAAGGCAGGTACAGGATACTGAGTTGGATGATCAGCCATGATCATATTGAATGGCGGTGCAGGCTCGAAGGGCCGAATGGCCTGCTCCTGCACCTAATTTCTATGTTTCTATGTTTCTATGTTAAGACGGACTGAGCGGAGGTATTCAGCGAAACGATCGCCGAGCCTGCGTTTGGTTTCGCCGATGGTAGAGAAGTAATTTGACATATGCCAGCAGCTAGGAATTGGTTTGTGCCTTTGATTGGAATTCCTGCTCTGGGTCCAAGGTTGCAGTCTTCAGGCCTGCTAAATCCAGCCTGGAGTGCGGGCTTAGTATTCTGCATGGATAATCAACAGGGCACACACATTTTAGGACGAGCATGTGGAGGCTGTCTAAAACTTGGCATATTAGATTCATCGAGTGATACAGTGTGGAAACAGGCCCTTCAGCCCAACTTGCCTACACCGGCCAACGTGTGCCTGCTACTAGTCCCACCTGCCTGCGCTTGGTCCATATCCCTCCAAACCTGCCCTATCCATGTACCATGTACTGTCAGAATGAAAGATGGTTATGGCCAGAATAGAAACATATATGTTGCAATAAAGATACAAAAAAACAGCAACAACTGTAAATTACTCGAAGTGAAGGATAGAAAAGGTTTAGAGGGATATGAGCCAAATATGGGCAGATGGGGCATCTTGGTCGCATGGGCAAGTTGTGCCAAAGGACCTGTGCAAGCTGTATAACTCTATGACTATGACTATATGACTTGGAAAAAAGCAATGACGTGCACGTATCACACAGCAGCAAACTTCGTCCCCAAGGGACGATCAATCCTCCAGATTGGAAACAACCTTAAAAAACTTAGCAGTCTGAAGAAGGGACTCGACCCGAAACGTCACCCATTCCTTCTCTCCAGAGATGCTGCCTGTTCCGCTGAGTAACTCCGGCATTTGGTATATATCTTCAAAAATTACAAAGCTGATTGACAGTTCCCATTGTTAAGTCAAGGGTCAAGAGATTTTTATTGTCATATGTCCCAGATAGAACAATGAAATTCTTACTTGCAGCAGCACAACAGAATATAGAAACATAGAAAATAGGTGCGGGAGTAGGCCATTCGGCCCTTCGAGCCAGCACCGCCATTTAATGTGATCATGGCTGATCATCCAAAATCAGTACCCTGTTCCTGCTTTCTCTCCCTGTCCCTTGATTCCGTTAGCCCTAAGAGCTAAATCTAACTCTCTCTTGAAAACATCCAGTGAATTAGCCTCCACTGCCTTCTGTGGCAGACAATTCCACAGATTCACAACTCTGTCAGGAAAGTTTTTCCTCATCTCAGTCCTAAATGGCCTGTGGGCATTTTGATGAAACCTCTGTCAGTTTGCAGGAGCTCTGTGATGAACTTTTCCTCCAACCTACCTAAAACTGGATCAGAACTGAGATGAGAATGAAATCCATTTAGTCTAATCTCAAAGGCACTAAGCTAGTAATGGGCCTGTCCTACTTACACAATTTTTTTCGGCAACTTGCCGGCACCCGTCATAGTCGCAAGCAGGTTGCCGAAAAATTTCAACATGTTGAAAATCCAGCGGCGACCAGAACAAGGTACGACTCTTTCGCCTGCAGGGTGTCGCCTGCATGGTCGTGAGTAGTCTCCTCAGTCGCCCAAAGAGTGGTAGCATCTTTATGGTCGCCGCTGGATTTTCAACGTTGAAAATTTTCGGCGTCCTGCAACGACCTATGACGGGTGCCGGCAGTCGCCGAAAAAGTTGCGTAAGTGGGACAGGCCCATTACTAGCTGATGGTTGTGGAACTACCTGCAGATGCTGTAATCTTGAGCAAAACACTACACATGCTAGAGGAACATGGACGTCTGAAGAAGGGACTCGACCCAAAATGTCACCCATTCCTTCTCTCCAGAGATGCTGCTTGTCCCGCTGAGTTACTCCAGCTTTTTGTGTCTATCTTCGGTTTAAACCGGCTTCTGCAGTTCCTTCCTACACAGGAACTCTTTGTTGGCGAGTCTGCCAGCATCTGTGGAGGGAATGGACAGATGATATTTCGGGTCGGGACCCATCCTCATACTGATTGGAGCAGAGGGGAGGACACTGGAAAGGAGAGTTGGGGCGGGACAACGTCTGGCAAGTCCTTGGTACCGCCTGACTCGCTGAGTTACTCCAACACCTTGTGTCTTTTTTGTTTTCTAAAACAGCATCTGCAGTTCTTTGTTTCTGTATATAAACCAATCACTGTCATTCAGACTGTCTACATAAATATCAAAGCATCATTGATAGGCATAAATATATTGTAGCTTTACCTGCGTTTTCTATATAATGAGAATAAATAACTAGTTCCTTTCTTTCAGGATGATGTATTTATCTTTGTTGTGCTTTTTCTGTCAACTATCATAAATTGTGTGAGTAATCTACCTGGCACTTCATATTTTATCTCCTGTTCACCTGTTGCCAGCTTTCCCCAGGTTGTTTATTGTAAAATTACTTTACAGTTTTGAAATTCCCTTAATGCTGCAAATAAGTTGTGAATTGTCCAGTGCGAATCAATGGAAACGGATTCTCAATAGTGCCTTGTAGCCTCCATCAGCTGTGATAAGATTAATTGTTTTGACTGCTGACATTTCTCTGCTGATTGCTTCGTTTTGCATATTGCAGGACTCTGGAGTGTTTCAATATCCCCAAAAAAATCAAAATCCATTAAATATTAAATATTTAACGGTGCATAATTATCTTGGCAACAAACACAGTTCCCTTTCATGCTCTGGGAAGATCAACAGCACAGTGGTAACACTAAAACCAACTATGACTGCAAAGGTCGCTGCAATTAAGTGAATGTTGTTACTTGGCATTAACCAGCACTGCTCTGAATCAGAAATATGCATTGGAAACTTAAATGTAAAGCTCAGCTGAGTTTCCACCTATTAAAATCCACAAGACTTGAAATACAAACACCAGAACACACATTTTCTGTGCATCAATGTTTTTAGTGCATTGGACAGAAGAACACAAGGATGATGAGCGTTTGGCGGCACTGGGCCTGTACACGCCGGAGTTTAGAAGACTGAGGAGCGACCTCATTGAAGTACCGAATAGTGAAAGCCTTGGATAGAGTGGATGTGGAGAGGATGCTTCCACTAGTGTTGGGAGTGTAGCACCAGAGGTCATAGCCACAGAATTTTAATTCAATTCATTTCAATTCAATTCAATCTTTAATTGTCATTGTGCAGTGTACAATACAGAGACAACGAAATGCAGTTGGTATCTCCGAAGGGCGAACTTACGAATAAACAAGTAATTGCGCAGTAGTATGAGTATATACATCTATACATATACAGTGGTATCCGTGTAATTTGCTGGTGATTGGATAGTCCGGGGGGGGGGGGGGGGGGGGGGGGTGGGGGGGGGGGGGGGGGGGGGGGGGGGGGGGGGGGGGGGGGGGGGAGACAGGGGGGGGGGGTGGGGGGGGGGGGGGGTGGGAAACAGCAGTCATTGAGGTGGTGCAGGTTTAGAACAGAGAATGTGACAGCCGCAGGGGGAGAGTGTTCTTGAGCCTGCTGGTCACCGGCAGCGGATGGACATGTAGCGTCTCCCGGATGGAGAGGGTAACCAGTCTGTGGTTGGTAGTGTTTGAGCTGTCCCTGCAGATGCTGTGCTGCGCGCAGCCTCTGTTTACTATGGGACAGACTCAATGGAGTGGAGTGAGGAGCTGTGATGCGTTTTTGGGCGATCTTTCACGCACGCTCTGCAGAGCTTTCCGGTCGGCGACAGAGCAGTTACGCGTACTGTGATGCAGTTGGAAGGATAGGGATGCTCTCGATGAGTGCAGCGGTAGTAAGAGTTCACCAGAATCTAGGAGGACAGTGTCCTTCGTTAAGTCTCCTCAGGAAGAAGAGACCTGGTGAGCCTTCTTGATAGCGAGGATGTGTTGTTGGGGTCCAGGAGAGGTCATCGGAGACGTTGACCCCAGGAATCTGAAGCTGGAGAGGGACACGTACCATCTCCGTCCGATGATTGGGGGGTTGTGCGTTCTGCCTCTCGATCTTCCTGAGGTCCAACAATGAGCTCCTTGGGGGGTCTTCTTGGAGTTGAGGGCCCAGTTTTTTGTCAGGCACACCATGCTAGGCGCTGAACCTCATCCCTGTAGGCAGGACCGACCTCGAATATCATTGTCGCTGATGAGGGCAATCACCGTGTGTATCATCTCATACTTTGATGATGGTGTTGGGTACCATTTATGACGTTCCTTTAGGAATTAGATGAGGAGGAATTGTTCTTGTCAGAGCGGGGTGGTGAATCTCGTGGAATTACCTTGGAAATCTGTGGAATTCAGGATTAGTGTGATTAGAATGACCTCTGCTGTTAGTGGCCATTTCCAATTATTCTGTGAAAGTTATTTTTTAGTGATTACAGGCAGAAACAGGCCCCTCGGCCCACCAAGTCTGCGCCGACCAGCATCCCCGCACACTTACACTATTTCCACACACACTCGGACCAATTTTACATTCACACATGCCAATTAAGTATCAAACCTGTACATCTTTGGGAATGCGGGAGGGAAATACCGGAGATATCCTGGAGAAAAACATCCCACGCGAAGGTCACGGGGGCGTACGTATTATAAAAAAGACGACTTGGAAAAATTTCTTGCCTTGTCTTTATGTTATGAGTCTTTTATGACTGATCCCTGATACTTTCTACTCCACTAAAAATCAATGGCATTTTTCCCAAATACCCCCTATCTCTTTTGACTTATATAACACATCATTGTTGGTGGATTTGCGTAGTGGTATAAACTTTCTCATCTCGAAAATCGTTGCTCTAACGGTAACATTTTTACATATTCCGGTAGAGAGTTTTTTCCTGAGGAATCTGAATGTCTTGCTTATTTCTGAGTTATTACGTGAAAATGTTTCACAAATCTGAAAAAATCGTTTATTAAAAACCGTTATCTTTCGCTGATGACATCACTGTGGGTCAGCGCCGTCTGCTCGCTGCAAGTGGCGACCCCCACCGCCAACCAGTGCCCGCTGCTCCTCAGGGGCGCAGCGCTGCCATCTCTGCTCAAGAAGTAGAGGCCTCTGTCGCTCTCCCCTCCTCTCTCTTCCTCCCCAGAAGAAGCTATCCAGCACACCCCCTCCCCCTCTCCCCCACTCCTCGCCCCGCTATCCCAATTCCTCCCTCCACCGTCCTCCCTCCTCTCTCCCCCCTCCTTCCTCTCCCCTCTCTCCTCCCACTCCTTCCTCTCCACTCCCTCTCCCTCATCCTCTCTCACTCTCCTCCTCCACTCCGTCCTCTCTCTCTTCTCCCTCCTTCACTCTTCTCCTCATACTCCTCCTCCTCCCTCCTCTCCCCCTTCTCCTCCTTCCACCCCTTTTCTCCCCCTCCTCCCCCCCCCCGCCTCTCCTCCCCCTCTCTCCCCCACTCTCCCCCCTGTCCCTCCCTCTCCTCCCCTCCCACTCCTCCTCTTCACCCCTCTACCCCTCTCTGTCTCTTCCCCTCTCTCTCTCTGCCCCTCTCTCTCTCTGCCTCTTTCTCTCTCTGTCTCTGCCTCCTCTCTCTCTCTCTGTCTCTGCCCTCTCTCTCTACACCCCCTCCCTCTCCCTCTCCAGGTGCGCCTGTGAGTTGGGGGCTATGCATGAGTGGATAGAGCGGGGATGGAGTAAAATGAGCGAATTAATAATATTAATATAATATCAAGGGGGGTGGTTACTGTGTGTGAGGGGGGGGTAGTTAGTGTGTGTATGTGTGTGTGGGGGTGGTTAGTGCATGTGAGATGCCGCAGGCTGCCCTCCCCCGCAACTGCGTGTTGAGGGGATGGAACCCAACGGGTCCCACTTGGTCTAGTATAATATAAAATTGGAAAATGCTGAAAAAAACTGCAGGTCAAAACTTGTGGAATAGAAACAGTTAATATTTTGGTTCAAAGACCATTCATCAGAACTGAGAAGGAGCCAAAGGAAGTGTGTTAAACTATGGGGAGGGGTGATGTCTCTGAGAGGGTACAATGAGGATAGGCTGTAAAGAGGGTTATCTGGTCAAAGATTGAATGGGAGCAGTTAGAGGGTGAGAACTAGACAAAAGAATGTAAGATTTACAATATCCCACCCCAGCTCCATTAACTTCCTCCTCAGGGGCTACCACTTGTTTTGAAACTCCTACCCACTCCCTTCATGCCTGCTCTCTGTGTTTTTCAAAACCTTCCTGAAAACCCTTCCCTTTGACATGCTTGTAGTTCTACTTTTAGGCAGCACATTGATACAGCAGTAGAGTTGCTGCCTTACTGCGCCAGAGACCCACGTTTGATCTTGACTACGGGTGCTGTCTGTAGGGAGTTTGCATATACTCCCTTTGACGCGTGGCTTTTCTCCGGGTGCTCCAGTTTCCTCCCACACTCCAAAGATGTACAGGTTTGTAGGTTAATTGGCCAGATAGAATGTAGGGTAGAATTGGTGTACGATGATCGTTGGTCACGTGGACTCGGTGAGCCGAAGGGCCTGTTTCTATGTTGTGGCGCTAAACTATTTGACCTCTAGTCCACTTCCCTTTCTCCATGTATGTTATTAATTTTCAGTTTTTGTACTTTTTCTAAGATGCTGAGATATTATCCCGACCATGTGTTAAAGTATCTAAATATTAATTGACTAATTACTTATCTGTAAGAGCAGCATAGGGCATTTTTTCATTTTGTATAGTATTGATGTTAACCAGCATGAAAATGTGAAAACTTGTTCATCACTAATCCTGGTTAAATGCTCAGTGTAAAGTTATCTAAAACCGTTTTGAGCTAATTTCATTTTTCCCTGGCTATCCAATAATCAAGTGTTAAGTACAAAATTGTGTCTGCAGACAGGGGACAGTTGAAGTGCTGATGCAGGAAGTAGTGCGACTTGGGTTTCATGGCAATGTGGACATATAATCCGGATATTTAGATGACCCAGAGATGTAAATTCACGGGGGAATTTAGTGAAATACATCTGAAAGTATGGTGGTGTAAGGTTCCGGACTGTCATAAAAAGTCCATCTGATTCTTTAATATCCTGTAAAGCAGGAACTCTACTGACATAACACCAGAACTGCAGTGGATTGAATGACTTTTCACTACTCCGTGAAAGGGCAGTTCAGGAAAAGGAAAGGTATAGAGGGATACTAGACGAAGTGGGACCCGTTGGGTCCCTGTCACACAGGAGGCTTGGTCCGTCAACGCAATATTCCACCACTCACCCATAGCCCCCAACTCCACATGCGCGACTCATTTCCTCATCCCTAGCACTCTCTCCCCCTCCTCTTCACCCTCCCTCTTCTTTTCCCTCTCCTCCTCCCCTCCCCAATCCCTCCCTCACCTCTCTCCCTACCCTCCCTCCCTCCCTCCATAACTCCTCTCCCCTCCCTACCCTCCTCCTATCCCTTTATCCCCAACTCCTCACCTACCCCCATCCCCCCAACTATCCCTCTATTCCCCACCCCCCCTATCTCCCCGCACTATCCTTCCTCACCTCCACCATTCCCTCCTCTTCCTCTATTCCCCATCCTACCTCCCCAACACGCCCCCTCCTCTATTCCCCCTCCTCTCCCTCTATTCCCCCTCCTCCCCAGTCTCCCTCTTCACCTCCCCTCTTCTTTTCCTCTCCTACCCTCCCCAATCTCTCCTTTTTCCTACCCTCAGTCACTTCCTCCCTCCATAACTCCTCTCCCTTCCCTACTTCCTCTCCCTCTATACCCTCTCCTCCCCCACTCCCCCTTCACCTCCCCAAGATCTCGAGGTTGCCACTCCTCTCCCTTCTTGCGTGCCCAGGAGGTGCATCACCTGTCAGCGCCCTTAGAGCCAGGCCTTGGATCCTCGGCTCGACCCAGAAGCACCAGCAGCTCCGTCCGCGCCGATGTGTGGGCGGGCGGGGGGAGGATGTGGGGGTGGGGAGAGAGCTCAGAGAAAAGACGGGGGAAGAGCCATGGGGGAGAGTGGCGTATCAAGGAGGAGGGAGCAGGAGGGGGATCAGAGGGGAAGGGGCTGGAGCTGCGGAGCATTGCGATGGTGGTGCATTTGGGACTCACAGCGGGCGCTGGACACTCTCCGCCACCGGGATCAGACTCTCCGCTTTCCGTTTGGCGACATCGCCGCGCCGCGCCACCTCCGGTCCCTCTGAAAATTGTATTTGGATGGAAACTTTTGCCGGCCACCCACAGCGTACCACAGCTCCAGTAAAGACACAATAGTGCAGGAAGGGGCGGACCGTCCCGGGCCGTGACAGAAGAAAAGACCAATCCGCGCGGCGCTGACTTGCAGGAGAGGAGATTGATCTGCACACGCACGGTTTTTACCATTTTTAAACCTCGCTAACTTTTCCAAAATACTACCGATCGGAACAAAACTTGTTGCACTCGCAGCACAGGAGAATGGTGAGTGAGCTGATGAAAAATCATAGCACTATCACGTATCATTTTTGGGCAAATAGAAAAACTGCGCAAACCGGAAGAGCACAAGAACATAGTTTTAGAGATAGATAGATAGGTAGGTAGGTAGGTAGGTAGGTAGGTAGGTAGATGGATGGATGGATGGATGGATGGATGGATGGATGGATGGATGGATGGATGGATGGATGGATGGATGGATGGATGGATGGTTGAAATATGGCCAAGTTGGATTAGCTTAGACGAGGCATCGTGGTTGGCATGGACGAGTTGGGCATGTTTCTGTGCAGTAGAGTTGAGTATAGGTTTGTAGGTTAATTAGCTAGGTACAAATGTAAATATTGTCCCTAGAGTAGGATAGTGTTAATATGTGGGGATCGGTGGTCGGTGGGGACTCGATGGGCTGAAGGGCCTGCTTCTGCACTGTATCTCTAAACTACACTAAACTAACGTTTCCACTTTATCAACCCAACACACCAATGTTAGTCCACTTCTTAATGAGGCTAAATGTACAGGATAGGACAAATTTTACTTCGGAGTCACGTGAGTGACTACGTGAAGACCCTGCCAGCACGCATGCGCGACATATCGTCGAACGCATTGCGGAAGCGACAGTCGGGAGGAGCGCCGCTCCTCCAGCGCGAGTTTTGAAAAATTACGGAAGGTAAGTCTTACCTTTTCTGGTGAGCGTGGCGACTCGGTGTGTTTCTTTTTCAGAACGGAGGAAGCACCACGGAGTCGCGCAAGGGAGAGCAGCAGCTGATACCGCTGCTGTAGAAGCAGCCAGCAGCGTGCCGTCTCTCCAGAGCTGCAGGTGCTGCCAGCAGCTGCCGGCTTCTCGCCGCTAGAGACCGTAGGTGCGCCGCGGTCGGCGGCAAAACCACCCGGAAGTCGGACAGGTCCGTTGACTCGGCGGGGTCCGGACCAGAAGACACCCCGTTCACGGATAGCGACGGCGGGTGTCTTTCCCGCGGGAGCGGATGGGGAGCAGAGCTCCAGCGTGACCTGCTTATGCAGGGGCAGAGTCATAGAAACATAGAAACATAGAAATTAGGTGCAGGAGTAGGCCGTTCAGCCCTTCGAGCCTGCACCGCCATTCAATATGATCATGGCTGATCATCCAACTCAGTATCCCGTACCTGCCTTCTCTCCATACCCTCTGATCCCCTTAGCCACAAGGGCCACATCCAACTCACTCTTAAATATAGCCAATGAACTGGCCTCAACTACCCTCTGTGGCAGAGAGTTCCAGAGACTCACTCACTCTCTGTGTGAAAAAAGTCTTTCCTCATCTCGGTCTTAAAGATTTCCCCCTTATCCTTAAGCTGTGACCCCTTGTCCTGGACTTCCCCAACATCGGGAACAATCTTCCTGCATTAGCCTGTCCAACCCTTAAGAATTTTGTAAGTTTCTATAAGATCCCCTCTCAATCTCCTAAATTCCAGAGAGTATAAACCGAGTCTATCCAGTCTTTCTTCATAAGACAGTCCTGACATCCCAGAATCAGTCTGGTGAACCTTCTCTGCACTCCCTCTATGGCAATAATGTCTTCCTCAGATTTGGAGACCAAAACTGTACGCAATACTCCAGGTGTGGTCTCACCAAGACCCTGTACAACTGAAGTAGAACCTCCCTGCTCCTGTACTCAAATCCTTTTGCTATGAAAGCTAACATACCATTCGCTTTTTTCACTGCCTGCTGCACCTGCTTGCCTACTTTCAATGACTGGTGTACCATGACACCCAGGTCTCGCTGCATCTCCCCTTGTCCTAATCGGCCATCGAGTCACAGTGGGTCTCCTCGCAGACCCACGGCAGCATCCTTTCAAGGACTGCCAAATGTCTCACTCTCTTCGCAGGGGAGCATTAGGGGTCAGAGCTGGGCTGACCCTGAAGAAGGGGCAATGGCTGAACAGTGAGGGGTGCCAGAAGAGAGAGCAGCAGAAGATTTGTGGCATGCTGTATCAACTCAAGAAGGACTGCCTATACAAAGCTGCAAGCCAGTAACAAAATACATGGCTACAAAACAGCTACAGGAGCAAGCATTATACTTTATGGCTGGGAAGTACATTGCTCCAGAGGAACTCCATTTCTCTTAAAGTACCAGCAGTCTTATGACCCCCATTCTGGGGCAACAGGAAGCCCATCTATAAGGAGCCAGGAGGGGAAGCTCCAGAGGGAACTGCTGGCTGCTAAAATCACTGCTGTACCAGGACAAACTGATGGGGTTGATTTGCCTGATGAGTTACGTGATGCTCTAGCAGACTGTGTAATACATCAGTGGGGAGAGTTTTAACAGTTACAGGAAGAGCATCATCAAGAAGTGCGGGAAATTATGGCAAGACAAGTAGCACACAGGCGCCAAAATTTGCTTGTTGGGGGGACCTCCCGAAGCAGGTGAAAGACCTGCATGAGGAAAGCCAAGGCTATAGGCCTGATCAAGGTGCCAAGCACCCTAAAACCCACTATCAACAGCGGCAGCCACCCCTACACACCCACCAGACATCGGTGCTTGGAAGACCATCTGTGGTGTGAAAGCTCGAAGGCCGGCACACCTGCACAGCGGTCTTTCAGACCATGGCCCAGCCCGGCCTTCATGGAAAAATGCGCCAAACCCCACAACGCAGCAAACACAATACCAGAAGAAAACAACTGCGGAGACAACCCACACAACACCGGTAACCATGGAGGTAGGTGGGTCTGGTTGTCTTAAAAAACATTGCATGTCCGATTCATCAAAAGTTGGGGGACGGTTGCACTTGTTTCATCATGTGTGCGGCACTTTTACTCTGAACTTTTACATACTCGGAAGTATTCAGAATTTACAAAAATTGAATTTGTATACGAACTACCGTCCAGTTCAGCATACGCCTAGCAGGAAGTTCATCTTCACAAAAAGAGAGAAACAGCAGGGCCATGCTGAACTGTTAAGACTAAACACAAAAGGGATTGAGAAAACAATCAGAGAATTTCAAGAGTTGTATCAAATATATTTAATAAAAAACTAAAAAGATGGTGGTTGCCGTATCATTACAGATTTAGATCCGAACTAAATACTTACGTTTCAGTATGCCCATTTCAAAATAGACACGTTTGTCACACACAGGGTCATCGTAAATACCTGAAATTTATCTGGATGGGACAGCTATGGCAGTATGCTTATCCAATGGTTGTCATCAGGCACACCAGGCTTATTACAATTTATTAAAAACCAGCTTTTAGCATACTTAAAGAACATAACCATATCGTCATGGCTTACCTTGATGATTTCTCATTGTAGTGAAAATTGGAGCTGGCTACATTGGTGGTATCAGCCACAACACAGAGATTTAAGTATTCCAGATAAATCAAAATTGGAACCCTCCACTACCATGGATTATTTGGGGTTCACTATTGACTCTGTTCATATGTCTATCACCTTGCCACCAAACAAAGTGGACAGACTTGATGGGAGTATGCAAAAAGCCTCACTGGCATCAGGGAACCATCCATTCGGCAAGGAGCAAGAGTGATTGGGAAATTGGTGGCTGCGTTTCCCCAGCAGCACAATTGGACCACTCCATTATTTAAAACCTGGAAGAGGGAAATTTTAGCTCTCAAAAAATCATACAGGTCCATTTCAAATAGCCTATGCAACTACCAGGGAAAAGTAAATTGAATTAAACTGGTGGATAGAAATGTTCCATATTATCCTAACCCCATCACCCCATTCTATATCCTAGGGTAGCCAGTGCTTAAAGGTTGGGGAGCAACTAATACCACCGCAAGTTGTGGGTGGCATATGAGTGCACAAAAATTATTCTGTTTAAAGCATAGGAATTAATTATCTGAAATGCTTGGAGCGTTTCATGGACTCAGGGCATCTACTGCTCAGATGAGCACCAGTTGCATGTACGGTTACAGATTGTACCACTATGGGGGCCCTTATATCTATAATCATATGGGTGAAATTAAAAGTCGATATCATGTGATGAATTGCCTAATAATATCTGGCACTGGTGTCTGGGAGAGAGTTTTGGATCTCAACCACTTACCTCCAGGTAAGCTAAATACAGTGGCAGACATCAGGTCACGTAATTCAACGACAACATTAAATGGATGTTGGATCGGAAAGTGTTTACGATATTATAGACCGGTTATGGGACACAGATATCGACCTTTTTTCCATCCGGACTAATTCACCAACTACCAACATATGTTGCTTGGGAACCAGACCCTGGGGCAGCAGCGGATGGACGATTTCTCGCTGCATTGGTGGGGGGGGGGGGGGGGGGGGGGGGGGGGGGATTTGTTTTGCTATGCATTTTCCCCTTCTGCCTCATCAGGCGAGTCTTACAATAATTAAACAAGACGCCGCAACGGGTACCATGGTTCCCAAACAGTACAAAGATGGTCTCAGAACCCTGCATCTGGATTCAACAACGGCCAAGGAGGTTGGACACACCCCGTGGGGAAAATGTATCCGTGCCATGACTGTATGGACTTGTTGATTTGCAGTTTCTGAACAGGCCTTTTCTGGGATACGGACTCTCCGACCAGGACGTTCAATGCCATCTCAGCGTTCATGCAGGGAGTCCACGAGGAAGACAGTTACCTGACATATGTCAGGAAATGGGAAGTGTTCTGCACCAGGACGAACACTTACATATGACTCAGGCCACCAAACACTGAAGTGGTCTGGAGTTTGGGCACCTTCATTTCGATGAAGGATTGAGTTACAGTGCCATTATTGTGCAAGGAGTGCCCTATCTAATATCTGGGCAGAGGGAGTGATCACTGGCTATAGGATCACACCCACTAGTACCTAAAACGAATGAGGGGTTATTTGTACTCTATTCCAGGCCCTGTATACACCCATATATGGGACATAGGTTTTAGTTACACCATGTTACGAGGATGGACACCAATATCGGGGCTCACTCTGGACAAACTAATATCCTAGATGGGGAAGGATTATGGCACTTGGATCAGCAAACGGGTCCAGTCCTTACACAAGCTAGAATAGGGACGTCATGTCTGTCACAAATGGCTGATAACCTGCTACATTAGGGGTACTTAAACAAGATGACCGGTTCCTTTGGCCAATATTAGAGTTTGGCCTATCTGCAGATAGTCGGCCCTGGCTTAGTGACACATATTTTTCCAAATATATAGTCACCAAGACACTTATGGGCACGGAGAGAGAGCTTTTCTTTAGCCATAAATGCCCTCACCTAAGGTCACAGTGCAAACCATATCCAGATGGTTCGGGTGGTATTACGTGCTGTGGTGAATACTAATGTTTCAAATCTCACTCCAACAGGGCTGCATCTACATCGGACGTAGGATGATGGGAGTTCCTATGGGACCACATCCTTGCCAGTTCAGCGGGGTGGAGCAAAATGAACGCATTTTCAATGCTTTATAATAAACCGTGGCCGATCCTGAGACGTTTGCAGGGAAAAGTTAAGTTCTGTAAAATAAAATTTTACCCAATGTGGGCATATTATTTTAGGTTGATAATACCTTTATTGTTTTTTCAGCACAATGTCGTGTGTGAAATACGTTCATCCTCCGTCCAGAATGGCAGTGTGTGTGCATGGTCTCGTTCCAGGGCATGAAATCACAGAGCTTTGAAATCTTCACGTAGTCACTCACGTGACTCCGAAGTAAAATAGTAAGATTAAATGAGGAAACTTACAGTTTGAAGTTTGATCTTTATTTTATGAGGAGTTACGATGAGGGATTACGTGCCCTCCGCTCCCAAAACCCTCTATTATAAAGTTCAACTGGTATGGAAGTTCTCTCTTATCTTACTATATTAGTCTACTCTGGTATCTGTGATTTCACACCACTGCTTTGAAGAATGTCGCGCAGTGCGTGCTGGCGGGGTCTTCACGTAATCCCTCATCGTAACTCCTCATAAAATAAAGATCAAACTTCAAACTGGTAAGTTCTCATTTAATCTTACTATTAAATTGCACCTCTTCTTTCAACCTTACTCACGTCAGTTATACTACTGAGTGGTATAGGAAATGGAATTACCACTGCTGCATTAAGAGCTGGTCTTCTGAGGTAAGGGGTTTAGAAAGTTACCGTCGTAAATAAACAGAGCTAAAGCAGTTTACTCTGCATTTATACAAATCGTATGCAGGGAATCCTTCAATGATTAGATCTGAAAACATGTTTCATTTGTCAATACAGAATCTTGATGTGAATAAAATGCAGTAGGAATCTAATAATCTAATCCTGCAAACTGTTCGAACAAGCAAAACTCAGGAAATCTGGCAGCAGAAATCATTATGTAATTGCTACATTCTATGCAGACAACATTCGTCAGAGCAACCTTGCTAAAGATGAGTTGGATTCTTTCTTAGCATCCCCATCCCTGCTAACTCCCAGGAAGAAAGATTTATAAAGAAGCAAGCTGCTTGAATTGGAAAGGTGCCAAAAAGTGTTTATATTACCCTTTACACGTTGCAGTCAAAATCAGTCCCATTACAGAGAAGGAAAGGTGAGAATGGGTGATTCAGCCCTAAGTTCAATTTTAGGGAGTAAACTGCGATGCTGGTTTAAAACTGAAGATAGACACAAAATGCTGGAGTGAGACAGGCAGCATCTCTGGAGAGAAAGAATGGGTGACGTTTCAGGTCGAAGAAGTAGAGTCTCGACCCGAAACGTCACCCATTCCTTCTATCCGGAGATGCTGCCTGTCCTGCTGAGTTACTCCAGCATTTTGTGTCTATCTTAGTTCAATGTTTATTTATAGTGTAGGGCACATTGTCCACAGCTTGGATTTATTTGCATGATGCCTAAACATCAAGAATGCACAATGGAAGGAACTTTGTGATCCAATCTAATTGCATTCACAGGAGACGTTGGTAGAACAGTGACATTTATGCAGTGTTTTATTGCATCTAGTGGGTATTGACACAAAAAGTGCATTGCTAAGGAAAGAATAAAGACTGTATTAATATATCTGTTTGAACTTTCCATCTGGCGTTTAGCTTCCTCTTGGGTTCAGAGCTGCAGGTTATTTGCATGCACAATGTAGCATTCATGAATATGCTTATCCTGCTCAATATCTAATTGCACAATAGCACACCTGAAGGAGGAACAATCAGTTTGTTAAAGAAGGAACTGCAGATGCTGGAGAATCGAGGGTACACAAAAGGCTGGAGAAACTCAGCGGGTGCAGCAGCATCTAAGGAGCGAAGGAGATAGGTGACGTTTCGGGTCGAGACCCTTCTTCAGACTGGAACAATCAGAGTCCTTTGTGATGTGAAGTGGCAATCATATTCACATCTGCTCTTGTGCACGCACCGCCAATTTTTCCAATGGCAGAGAATCACTTATTGACATAAAGCCAGATAGTTTGTCATTAAGATGCTTTATTTTACAAATAGTAAAATAATGTTTACCATCAGATCTGATCAAAAAAGGATGCTAAGTGCTGCAGCAACTCAGCGACTCATGCAGCATCCTTGGAGAACGTGGACAGGGGACGTTTCGAATGAGTCGGGACTCTTCTTCAGACTTCAGATCCGATACTCAGTAACTAATCAGCCAGGAATAAGTCAATCCCAACAGAAAATGGAGATGTCCATCACCACATACACCCCCCCCCCCACCCCCACACACCCCGCCCCTCCCCCCTCCCCCGCCCCTCCTTGCTAGAAAATTAGAAAATGGTCCGTTTTGCAATTTTACATAACGCAAAAGCCGGATCAAGTGGACGTCATCGAGAAACGTGGGTGGGGGGTGGGGGGGGGGGAGATTATTTCACATAAGTTCCGTCAGAGCACATTATAATTCTGTATCTCAATATCTGTATTCTGGGTGGTGATTTGTGAATTCTTTAATAGCAAATGCCTGTACTGGACATTTCACAAACTGAGCGATTGAATGTTCAGTCAACACAAGAAGTCAAGAGATAGGATTCTCATCTTATGAAAACTATCCGCAATGCGAAATAGAATCTGTTTTAAAATGGCTGAACAAAACTTCATTGACTACCCCAAAGTAAAACATTGAAATGTAAAATACCAAAATTAGCAAGGAATAGCTCCCAGATTGTAAAAAAAATAACTACAGTCTTGTCTTGAATGGTTGTAGATACTCTGCACCAAATAAGCACAATAGATACGCATTTTTTGTACCATATCTGCTTCCACATTGTTAACCTCATAACAACAGCCAGCATTGTGAATGTTGATAACCTTTCAATGCCTGTTAGCTTTAGCAAATTTGAGACATACATTGACATTCAAGGCTAATGCACAATGTCGAATAGGGCTAGTTCTAAATGTCGTTAAAGTCAACAGATCAAAGTGTGCCGATTAAATATTAATTACATTATTCAAATGAATTTCCAGCGCACTTTCACATCTGCACATCAGCAGTCTAGACAGCGACTGAAATTACTTAAATAGAGCATTACAACCAGGAGACATTTTTGTCTTTCCCGAGTAACAATAATTAGGCCTTGGTTTTCTTGCTTATCAACAAAACAATAATAAGAACAACTGGTATTTATTTAGATTATATAAAATAAAAAGACACCTGAGGCATTTCACTGACATGGAGTGGCATAAGGATATATTAGGCCAATTGATCAAAACCTTGGACGAAAGAGATACATTTTAAAGTGTCCATAAAGGAGGAAATAATGGTAGCGAGACAAAGATGGTTTAGGGAAGCCATTCCAGAGTTTATGGCTTTGGAAGTAGAAGGCTTAGTTGCAACGGGTAGAGAACATCCAAGGATTATTTGTCTGGAGTAGTTTCACAGAGTTCAGGAGTTGCAAGGCCACAAGAGGCAGGGCAGGAAATTCCAAGCGTAGATGTGGTTTTTAAAATTAAAACGTTACTTAACCAGAAACAGTACAGCTGAGACCAATGCAGTGCACAGCAGCAACAAGTCAACAGGAAGGTTAGTTACTCCTGGGGACTGAGCTACACACCTACTCTTGCTGAACTACCTTCCAACCTCAACCAAATTTGGACATCAACATTGCCTTGAGTCAGTGCCCTTCAGCGATGCAAGATGTTTCACTCAGGGTGTTTCATCCATTGTGATCGTGAATTCTTACAAATCATCCCTCATAATATCCGTGTTAAAAGACTCTTCTAAAAAACAAATACTTATCAAAATCATCCCTTGCAACCTTCTGTGTTAAAAAGACTCATAAAAAACAAAGAAACTTATTGAAAACAAAGATAATTATTAAATCGAGCACAAAAACTGTACATTAAGAAATGGATTTATTTTTGCCCCGCTAAATCCATCTTCATTATCCTTGAATCATTTCTCTTAGGCTTTCATCTCATATGTCCAACCACTTTCATTAATGGTTAGCACCTGACGATAACCATTGCAAATTAATCCTCTTCCTTTGACATGGTTGTCCACATTACCATCCTTCAAAATCTCTGTACTAATTATTGTCATTGGAGAACATTGGAACCATTTCAGCACTGTGATAAGGCTAGAAAGTTTAGTTTCATTTAGTTTTAGATTAACAGCGCAGAAACAGGCCCTTCAGCCCACCGAGTCTGTGCTGACCAACGATCACCCGTATACTAGTTCTACCCTACACGCTAGGGCCAAATTCCGAAGGCCAATTACACTACAAACTTGCATGTCTTTGCAATAAGGGAGGAAACCGGAGCACCCAGAGGAAACCCACTTGGTCACAAGGAATGGGTGCAAAGTTCATACAGACAGCACCCGTGGTCAGGATCAAACCCGGGTCTCTGACGCTGTAAGACAGCAACTCTACCACTGTGCCGCCCATGAAATCAAAATCGAAGCATTCAAAAATGATGAATATGGATTTGTGAGGTAAAAACACATGCATTTCACAATAACCCAATGTGCTGGAGTCATTCAGCAGGTCAGGCAGCATATCTGGAAAACATGGATAGGTGACTTTTAGGGTCGAGACCCTTCTTCAGATTCGAAGGTCAGACAGGCAGGACCCGAATGTCACCTAACCATGTTCCACAGAGATGCTTCCTTCAGAGTTCCCTGCTGAGTTACTCCAGCACTTTGTGTCCTTTTGTGTATTAGCAGCATCTGCTGTTCATTGTTTCTGCATTTCTTAATAAACAATTTTTGTGTTGTCCAGTAATCTGGATTTAGCCTCAGCAAGCAATGGTCTTTACTAATCTGTTATAACCAGGGAGCCACCAGCAATGAATCTTGCATTACCACCATGTTACTTGGTTTCCTCCAGGGATCTATCCTTGCTCATCAAATCTGTTTCTCTCATCCATCTCCCAATAACATAATCTAAAACACAATGCCAATTTACCATAAGGCAACAACTGCCAGACTTCTCCATTATCTTAAAAGTGTTTGTCTGTTCTGTCATCCAATAATGGACGAGCAGAAAGTCATAAGGTCTTTGCCTTCACTCTAAACCAAACTATTCATCTTAAGTTTATAAGTTTATGTTGTAGGAGCAGAATTAGGCCATTCGGTCCATCAAATCTAGTGTGACATTCAATCATGGCTGATCTATCTTTCCCTCTCAACCCCATTCTCCTCCCATAATGCCTGACACCCTTACCTATCAAGAACCTATCAATCTCCGCCTTAAAAAGATCCAAAGACTTGGCCTCCACAGCCTTCTGTGGCATTTAATTCACGTTTACAAGTTATAGGAGTAAAATTAGGCCAATCGGCCCATCAAGTCTACTCCGCCATTCTGATGGCTGATCTCTGCCTCCTAATCCCATTTTCCTTCCTTCTCTCCATAACCTTTGACACCCCTTCTAATCAAGAATTTGTCTATCTCTGCCTTAAAAATATCCACTGACTTGGCCTCCAAAGCCCTCTGTGGTAATGAGTTCCACAGATTAACTACCTTCTGACCAAATAAGTTTCTCCTCACCTCCTCACCACCGTCCTTTTATTCTGAGGCTATGTCCTCTGGTCCTAGACTCTCCCACTAATAGAAGCATCTTCTCCACATCCACTCTATCCAGGCCTTTCACTATTCGGTAAGTTCTTGGTGCCTCAGTTGCAGGGATCTGGTCTGCCAAGCGATTCATGGTAAATTCATTGGCCTTTCTGCAAATAAATCCTCTTCTACTTGGAAATTGTGCTACTTGATCCTCGGGGACAAGTACCTGGACTCATAAAACTAAAAGACAAATTGGCCTTTGGAGCAACATTTGGAAGCACTTCAAAGGTTATTCAACAAACAATGCACATAGTCTCACCACTGAGTTCAAATCAGTACATATATTCTTCACATGTACTACCTTGCAGGTACTTGCAGGTACAATCGCAACATTCAAGAAACATTTAGACAGGTATACAGATAGGATAGGTTTAGTGGGATATAGGCCAAGCACAGGCAGGTGGGACTAGTGTAGGTGGGACATGTTAACCGGTGTGGGCAAGTTCGGCCAATGGCCCTGTTTCCACGCTGCATGACTATGACTATGACAAAGGAAGAGGCCGTTGTGCCCATCATGTCTATATCAGCTTTCAAAACAATACCATCAATTCCCCGCTTCCCTGCTTATTTCCCTATGCTCTCTCACTTTCCCATCAACACCACCAGTTTATTCCAACTACAGCTGAGCCAATTAACATAGAATATAAAACAGTAGAGTACCAGAACAGGCCCTTCGGTCCACAATGTCTGTGCTGAACAGGATGCCAAGACCATTACTGGTCTATCTGCACATAACCCATATCCCACCATTCTCTGCATACCCATATGCCTATCCAAAAGTCTTGTGGAGTCCCAGGCAGTCCCCAGGCCCTCACAACCACACTCTGTGTAAAAACCTTGCCCCACACATCTCCTTTAAACATTGCCCCTCTCACCTTCAAACCACGCCCTCTGGTATTTGATTTTTCCATCCAGGGAAGAAGAGTCTGAGTGTCTACACTATCTATGCCTCTCATAAATGTATATGCTTCTATCAGGTCTCCTCATAAGCTCTGCCATTCTAGAGAAAACAACCCACCTGCCCAACCTCTCCCTGTAGCTAATACCCGCTAATCCAAGCATCTTCTGATAAAAAGAAAGGACACAGAATGCTAGAGTAACTCAGCAGGTCAGGCAGCATCTCTGGAGAACGTGGACAGGTGACATTTCGGATCGGGATTCTTCTTCAGACTGATTTGTGGGGTGGAGGGGGGAGAAAAGCTGGGAGAGAGGGGAGCATAACAAAGCATAGCAGGGAATAGATGAACACAGGCAAGGCGGGGTCATGATAGCTAGATGTTTCGACCTCGGCCAGAGATTAAAACAGAAGGTGTGAGACAAAAGGATCGAAGAGTGGTGAATTGTGTCTCACCGCCTCTTGTTTAATCCATCCTGTAAATTAATTACTGTTTCAAAATGTGTTTTTTTTTTCTGGAACTTATTCTGCCTTCCCCTTCATAACATGCCACTAAATTAATTTTGTGGTTAAAAGTATGTCAGAGAAAATAGCTGTGGACAGATTAGCTGAAACATTTGACTGGTCATTTACATTCTCTACTACAGTAATTTTGCAGGCAAATTTCACTGCAATATTTAAAGAAATTATTTCTGTTTTCTGTTTATAATCTTAAAATAAATTGAAGATTACTTATTTGTCCTCTGCGTAGAGTTTGCTAGTGTAGCTGCAGTAGTTCCTTCAACATTTGGGTTTTCATTTAAAATGGACATATGATTTTTGTAGAGTTTCCCGGAGTGGATGGATGTAATCAGAAATGAAGAACTGGGAAAGCAATCTAAGGACACTTCTAAATCTTTATTTTTTGCATGATTTGTATTTGCTTTGTGCAAATAATTGGAAAATGTCCACATTTTTTGGGGCAATTACAGCAGTGAATCTTCCTAAAGAATCATTCGTTCCTCATGTTTTTTGGAGGCATAAGAGGACAACGCCAAGAACCTGGGTGCACTCAGTCAAAGAAGCTTAAGGCTTAGGCATCCACAACATAAGTCATGTTACAAAGCAATCTGCATCTAAACTCCTCTGCAGTCACAGGCTTGTCAGGGTCATAACTACTCGTAACACAGAGCGGCACGGTGGCGCAGCGGATGAGTTGCCGCCTTACAGCGCCAGATACCCGGGTCCGATCCTGACTACGGCCGCTATCTGTGGGGAGTTTGTACGTGCTCCCCGTGACCACTTGGGTTTTCTCCGGGTTTCCTCCCACACTCTAAAGACGTACAGGTTTGTAGGATAATTAGTCTCCGTAAGAATTGGCAATTCTCCCCAGTGTGTGGGATAGCGTCAGTGTACAGGGATTGCCGATGGGCTGTTACAGCATTGTATCTCTGAACTAAACTAAACTAACATTTATGTATCTGGGAAATAGCAACAGGGTATACCAACCTGCAGTGCATCAAAGAGCAAAAGTAAGTGGCCAAGACATTGGGTCCGGCAACCCATTTCATTTCTTTCCCTGCAGACTACTGTGAACAGCATGAGAGGGCTGTGTGGCTTTTAGAGTGGCAAGCTTTAGATTGAGCCCTATGCGGTCTGACATGTTTCTCCGCACAATGCCAGATCCAGCATGACTCAGAAAGAAATGTTCACTCTATGAATATTCAACTGACTTGCCACCACCAACAACAGATGATGCAAGTCACATCCCAGGCATCTGTCACAATGCCCATTGCACAGCACACTTTGGCTCTTAGCTTTCGCACAGCTCCCATTCCTGTCAACTAACTGAAGAACCTTGGGAAGAGCTACGATTGTGTGCACAAAGACAGCTGCAATGCAGGTTCTTCGTTATTTGGTTCCACCTCATCTATCACTTTCGTCAGGGGGTAGTCACGGGAACAGAGTACACAGAGGAGATTTGGGTGGCTGCGTGCCCTCAGTGAGGAAGGCCATATCATGTTCTAGCCACCGGGGACATACATGGAATGGCTTCCCCACACCACTGCTGGAAGTCCAGATGAGCCTCCCTCAGAGGCTGCCTTCCCGTCCGATGCATTGCCCCTTGAGTGGACCGACAAAGGGCTGTTGGTAAAGTGGCCATAATATCATAAAACCATAAGACATAGGAGCAGAATTAGGCCATTCAGCCCATCAAGTCTACTCCACCAAGTGATCATGGCTGATCTATTTCTCCCTCTCAATCCCATTCATCTGACTTAGTCATATAGTCATACAGTGTAGAAACAGGCCCTTCAACCCAACCTGCCCATGCTGACCAACATGCCCCACTTAAACTAGTCCCACCGGCCTCCTTTTGGTCCATATCCCTCCAAACCTACACTATCCATGTACAGTGGCTTGCAAAAGTTTTCATAAGCAGGGTTAGGTTATAAAAAAATATCCCAAGCTTTAAACATCTCATGGAGCACTGTTCAATCCATCATCCAAAAATGGAAAGAGTATGGCACAACTGCAAACCTACCAAGACATGGCCGTCCACCTAAACTGATAGGCCGGGCAAGGAGAGCATTGATCAGAGAAGCAGCCAAGAGGCCCATGGTAACTCTGGAGGAGCTGCAGAGATCCACAGCTCAGGCAGAAGAATCTGTCCACAGGACAACTATTAGTCATGCACTCCACAAATCGGGCCTTTATGGAAGAAGAAAGCCATTGTTGAAATAAAGCCATAAGAAGTTCCGTTTGCAGTTTGCCACAAGCCATGTGGGGGGAACAGCAAACATGTGGAGGAAGGTGCTCTGGTCTGATGAGACCAAAATTGAAGTTTTTGGCCTAAATGCAAAATGCTATGTGTGGTGGAATACTAACACTGCGCATCACCCTGAACACACCATCCCCACTGTGAAACATGGTGGGTGGCAGCATCATGCTCTGGGGACGCCTTTCTTCAGCAGGGACAGGGAAGCTGGTCAGAGTTGATGGGCAGATGGATGGAGCCAAAAACAGGGCAATCTTGGAAGAAAACCTGTTAGAGTCTGAAAAAGGACTTGAGACTGGGGCGGAGGTATCGCCTTCCAGCAGGACAACGACCCTAAACATACAGCCAGAGCTACCAATGGAAATGGTTTAGATCAAAGCATATTCATATGATAGAAATGGCCAGTTAAAGTCCAGACCTAAATCCAATTGAGAATCTCTGGCAAGACTTTAAAAATTGCTGTTCACAGACGCTCTCCCATCATCTAACTGAGCTTGAGCTATTTTGCAAAGAAGAATGGGCAAAACATTTCAGTCTCTAGATGTGCAAAGCTGGTAGAGACATACCCCAAAAGACTTGCAGCTGTAATTGCAGCGAAAGGTGGTTCTACAAAGTATTGACTCAGGGGGGCAGAATACTTTTGCACTCCACACTTTTCAGTTTTTTATTTGTAATAAAAATTGGGAAACCATGTATCATTTTCCTTCCACTTCACAATTATGCACCACTTTGTGTTGGTCTATCACATAAAATCCCAATAAAATACATTTACGTTTGTGGTTGTAACGTGACAAAATGTGGAAAAGTTCAAGGGGTATGAATACTTTTGCAAGCCACTGTAAATGTAAAGCTCATGGTTGACAAATATCCAGGTTTATCAGTCGTGGGGAGCTGAAGGCTGATCCTCCACTGGGCAGGTTCCTGACCTCACCCAGCCTACTTCCATCTACTGGGAAAGGCACATTGATTGAATTGATCGAGTGAGATGCCACATGGGAAGCACGCTCTTCGGCTCACCGATTCCACACTGCCCACCGATCACCCGTTTACACTAGTTCTTTGTTATCCCGCCTAGGGTTACACTAGGGGCAATTTATAGAGGCCAATTAACCTACAAACCTGCACGTCTTTGTGGGTTGTGGGAAGAAAGCAGAGCAACCCACACAGACAGCACCAGAGGTCAGGAATGATCCCAATTCTCTGGTGCCATGACGGAACAACTCTACCCGCTGCGTCACTCCGGCACTCTCCATTTTATCCTTCCATTTTTATTTTTAGTTTATTTTTCTGCTTGTGTTACTTTTGCTGATCTTTCTGAATAAATGCACCTTGCTAGTAATTTTACCAGCACAACGATGAATATTTCTTTCAAAAGATTGAACCTGGTGGCAAATAGCAGTATGATAACTGAAAATGCGGGATACACTCAAGTTTAATAGCATGTGTGGAATGAGAAACCGAGTTTATGTTTTGTGTCAAAGCTCATATATCTTCATCATCTGCATTTTAATTTATTTTTATGCAGTGCCTGGCGCTCTGAGGAAACAGCTCCACCAGCTACGCCACTGTGCTGCCCAAATCTAGGCATATCTGGGCTTGAAGACTAAGGATGTTATAGTCTCCAACCCTACTTCTCTTTGTAAAGCTTGCATAGAAATAGGAGCAGCAATTAAAATGGGGTGCTCTTTGCAGCCTTCACATACAGCTTGCACTACAAGGAATTACTTCATAAAGTGGTTCAGTACAATCTTTAAAGAAATCATGACTGATCGCATCATAACTTATTTACCCACATTAACCTCTCACTCACTTATTTATCAAATATCTTTCAATCTCTGCCTTTTAAAATATTCAAAGACCCTGTTTGCATTGACCTTTGAGGACGAGAATTTCAAAGACACACAATCCTCTGACAATAATTTTGCTTTGACCATTTTTTTAAATAGTGACCTCTAGTTCAATATTTCCTCTTTCAAGAGGAAATATTCTCATCACATTAATCTTGTCAAGAGCCCTCAGAAACTTAAATGTTTCAATCAAGCCCCGTCTCCTTTTAATGTCAGCGGATACAAGCCTAACTTGCTCTCCCCAACCATACTGTGCATTAATTAAGTAAACTTTCTCTGCTTTCTCTGAGCTAATCCTTAAATAAGTAGACGAGAGTCCTCCATGGGTTATCTCATCAAGGCCCTGCTTTTGGACTTAATTCTTCCAGCAATGAATGATAACATCTGGAGGCACGAGGAACAGCGAAATTTTGGAGTCTTGCGTAGTGCTGGAGTAACACAGTGGGTCAGACAGCATCTCTGGAGGACATGGATAGATGATGTTTTGGATCGGATCCTTCTTGAGACTGAAGAAGTAACACAACATGAAACGTCACCTATCCATGTCCTCCAATGGCAACATTATGTTAGCTTTCCTAGATACTTGCTGTATCTGCCTAGTTGCCTTTCCAAAATCATATACCAGTTCATGAAGATCCCTCTGCCTTTCTTCATCATTTAAATAATATGCTAACTTATTACTTTGAAAGAAATGGACAATTTCACATTTCCCACCCTACACTCCATTTGCCAGTGTTTTGCTCATTCAGTCATTCAATTGATATTCCTTTCTGACCTCCTTATGTCCTCTTCACAACACACTTTCCTACCTACCTTTGTGTCACCAGTACATTTAGTACCCTTACTTTTGTTGGCTTCACCTGTGTCAGATAAACAAACTGTAAAATGTTGAGATCCCAACGCTGATCTCTGTGGGCACTCCATTCAGTACATCTTGCCAACCAGGAACAAAGCTTTGTGTAATCACACTGTGTCCTGTAAGCCAGCCAATCTACTGTTAACCTCCCACACCAATAGGTTTCATTTTTCACATTAACCTTTGATGCAGCACCTAATCAATAACAGGTCCACCACCGATATTCTGGCAACTGATGGTCACATTAACCTTTGATGCAGCATCTAATCAATAACAGGTCCACCACCGATATTCTGGCAACTGATGGTCCGGCATCTTCTTTAATCCAGATAAAATTACATGGGTGCAATTGAAACCCCCCCCCCTCACTCCCCCCGGTGGTCTCCCGCGAATGTGGCGCCTAGGCCAGGTGAGGTGGTGGATCTCGACTCCATCAGGACTTCCGCAGGCGTACTTCCAATCAGCGGGTCAAATTTGCCCCTGCAGCCGGCACTCTGGAACTCTAGCCTGGCCGGAGCCGGCGGATCCGTTCCCATAGCCGACTTCAATGGCTGACATTGCGGATTGGTATCTCAGCTCCCCGGCGGCCCAGGAGGACCATTCCATTACTGTTCGGCTCCTCTCAGAAGCTGTGACCTCTATGGGTCCGGCAAAATGGATAATCCAGCAAGGCCTGAGAACCAAAGGTGCTGGATAAACGGTGGAGGACCTGTACTTAGTAAGTCCACTGGTTCCCTTTTAGCCACAGTGCATGTTACTTCTTCAAAGTACAACTAGGGTTGATGTTCAATCATATAAAATCACATCTTTATTATTTTCCATTGACGTAAGTTGAGTATGCACTTTGTATTCATACATTTGTGCTAAAATCTCCTCTTTTACTTACATTTGTTCTGTGTACCGCAATTCAGCTTTCATTCCCCAATAATCCCTCTCCACATTCTTACCCCCATATCCACTCCACTGGACTACCCACGGTGGCTTCAGAGATTCATTTTGTACAATGAAAATACTCAAAAACATGAAGATGTTTGGCAGCCCAGCACTGCACAGCAGTTCAGTGGGCAGTGAGCGGAGAGACTGAGATCTATGTGAGCTAGAATCATAGTTTCTGGCTAAAAGAAAAACACAATATCTCACAAAATGGCAGCAACCACCAAACATCCTGTCAAGCAGTCCAACAGTTGGTTGTAAAGTCAGTACTCGTGAAATAGCTGTGCTGATCGCACAAGCTCACCTGATCTGTGGCCACCAACTTCCAGACAAAGTCATACTTCTTCGATGGGTTCGTGAAAATGCACTGAAGCTCCACCACATCTTCAGATATGTACACAGGTTTGCCCCCTGAGTGGAGAAAGAGGCCAGACAGCTCATTTTAGTAATCATTTTCCATAAGTTTAGACTTTAGAGATACAGAGCGGAAGTAGGCCCTCTGGCCCACCGAGTCTGCACCCTGTACACTAGCACGATCGTACACACTAGGAACAATGTTACTGTGGTCAGAGCTGCATATCTTCACGTCTCTGCAGCATTAGAGACCCAGTTTCGATCCTGACTACGAGTGCTGTCTGTACGGTGTTTGTACGTTCCCCCCCGTGACCTGTGTAGGTTTTCTCCGGGAGCTCTGGTTTCCTCCCACACTCCAAAAAACATACAGGTTTGTAGGCTAATGGGCTTGGTAAGTTGCAAATTGTCCCTAGTATGTGTATGATAGTGTTAGTGTGTGGGGATCGCTGGTCGGAGTGGACTGGTGGGCCGAAGGGCCTGTTTCCGTGCTGTATTTCTAAACTAAATTAAATTAAACACTCTATAAGAGCATAGAACAGTACAGCACAGGAAAAGGCCCTTCAGCCCACAATGTCTGTGCCAAAAATGATGCCAATACCATCACTTCTCCAACTGCACAGGACCCATATCCCACCAATCCCTGCATATCCATGTGCCTATCCAAAAGTATTTTAAATGCCGATGTCTCTCTCTATCTGTCCCAATCTTTATATGCCGTTTTTGACTCCTGAAAGACGCTATCTCTGAGCTCCTGCTATTGACTTTCCAGCTACATACTGTATGTTTTGCCAAACCAAATCAGATTACCAACAAAACTCAAGAACAGGTTTAGACCAGGCACTAGTTACAACTTAAAAGTCATTACATGATGATATAATTAGCCCCATGCTATAGAGTTAACTCAGTGTCACAGATCTAACATGAGATGCCAAGGTTAAATGTAAAAGATCAAAGCCTTAATATTCCCTCGTTGGGCCTGTTGGAGCAGAATTTATAACCTGTCCCAAACATATTTTTAACTATGTCTTATATTGTCTTTAGTGAAACAGAATTTTTTGGACTATCAATACCAGTTTTAAGAAAAGTAATGAATGACCAAAACCCCAGATTACACACCTAGTACATTCTCAGAATGTACTAAAAAGGAACTGCACAAAACAGGGCTGCCAACTCTCACGCTTTGAGCGTGAGAATCACGCTTTTGAAGAAACTCTCATGCCCTCACGCTGATCAGAAATTTCTCACGCTCTGTGGTGAGAAATACTGTGATCAACAAAAATGTCAAAACTCAGATAAACTGCATGGTCCGCGGGTGTTGGAGAGCCGGGGCTGAGGGAGGGATGGAAGCAGATGTAGCGGCGGGAACAGATGCGGACGGAAAGCCGGGGCTGGCGAGAGGAGGAGAGAGGTTAGAGAGAGAGAGAGGGGGAGATAAGGGAGGGAGGGAGAGAAGGGGGGGGGAGAGGGAGAGGGGAGGGAGGGAGGAGAGGAGGAGACGGAACAAAAGAGAGAGGGGGGGAGAGTGAGGAATTGGGAGAGAAAGGGGGAGAGAGGAGAGAAGAGAGAGAAGAGAGAGGGGAAGGTGAGGGGGAGGGAGAGAGAGGGGGGGGAGATGAGGGGAGAGAGGGGAGAGAGGAGAGAGGTAAGGGAGGGAGCGGAGGAAGGAGGGGAGAGGGAGGGGGAGGGGAGGGAGAGGGGGAGAGAGGGGACCGAGAGAGAGAGAGGATGGAGGGGGAGGAGAGGGAGAGAGAGAGGAGGGGAGAGGAGAGAGTAGAGAGAAGAGGGAGGGGAAGAGAGGGGGAGAGAGGGGAAGAGAGGGTAGAGAGAGGGTGATGGGAGAGAGAGAGGAGAGGGGTGGGAAGGAGAGAGGAGGAGAGGGAGAGGGGGGAGAGAGAGGGAGAGAAGAGGGGAGGAGGGGGAAGAGGGGGAGAGATAGGGATGGGGAGAGGAGGGAAAGTGAGAGAGAGAGCGGAGAGAGGGGGAGAGGAGGGAAAGGAGGGAGGAGAGAGGGGGGAGAGAGAGATGAGGAGAGAGACAAGAGAGAGGAGGTGGGGGAGAGAGGGCATTGAGAATGGGGAGAGGGGTGAGAGGAGAGGAGCTACAGGAGAGGGGAGAGGGGGTGAGGAGAGATAGAGGAGTGAGAGGGAGGGAGGGGGATGGGAGAGAGGGGGAGAGAGAGGGGGGGTGAGAGGATGAGAGCGGAAGAGAGGGGAGGAGAGGGAAGGGATGAGAGTGATGTGGGAGGGAGAGAGAGAGGGGAGAGGAAAGGAGGTGGAAGGGGGAGAGAGAGAGGGGGACAGAGAGAGGAGGAGAGTGGAGAAGAGAGAGAGGGGGAGAGAGAGAGAGGAGAGGGGGGAGAAGAGGAGAGAGGGGGGAGGAGTAGGGGGGATAGAGAGGCAGGGCTGCCAACTCCCATGCACTGAGCGTGAGAATCACACATTTCGCCAAATTCTCACGCGAATCACAAATTTCTCACGCTTGTCGTAATGAAATTCTGTGATCAACGAAAATTTCAAAACTCATATCAACTGCATGGGCCATGGTGTTGGAAGCAGAAGCAGCGACGGGGACAGATGCGAACGGGGAGGGGGCTAGAGTGTTTGCCGGGCTGGCGAGTCGCTCATGCAGCTCCGGCCATGGAGCAGCCTCAGTGCAAGGCGTCGGAAGCGTTGCGCCGCTGCCGTGAGAGTCTCTGTGGCCGAATTCGCCCAGTGACGCTGGATCAGGCTGCGGCTTCGGTGCAAGTTCCTGGAGGAAACCAGTGGCGCTGGAATTAAGTACCAAGCACTGGTAGAAACGGTGGAAGATATCGGACTTCAAATGGGGAAGTGGTTGGAGAAAGCATCCTGCTTGCCTGCTCGATTTCACTTACTGTAACTGCAGGAAAAAATGTTCCCGATGTTGGGGGAGTTCAGAACCAGGAGTCACAGTTTAAGAATAAAGAGGGGGGGGGGGGGGGGTGGGGGGGGGGGGTCTGGGGGGGGGGGGGTGGGGGTGGTGGGGGGGGGGGGGGGGGGGGGGGTGGGGGGGGGGGGGGGGGGGGGGGGGGGGCGGGGGGGGCAGTTTAGGACGAGATGAGGACAAACTTTCTTCACACAGAGAGTGCGAATCTGTGGAATTCTCTGCCACAGAAGGCAGTGCAGGCCAATTCACTGGAGTTTTCAAGAGAGAGTTACATTTAGCTCACAAAACAAGGATATGGGGAAAAAAACAGGAAAGAGGTACTGATTCTAGATGTATAGCCATGATCATATTGAATAGCAGTGCTGGCCGAAGGGCCGATGGCCTATTCTGCACCTATTTTTTCTACGTTCCTTTGCCTGAGTATATGGCAATAAAACTCGATCATTTGATTTTCAAGCATTTCATGCATGGTGGAGGTATAATGTGGTCATAGAGTGATACAGTGTTGGAAAAACAGTCCTTCAGCGCAACTTGCCCACACCCGCCAACCATGTCCCAGCTATGCTACCTGCTTTTGGTCCATACCTCCAAACCTGTCCTATCCATGCATCAGTCTAACTGTTTCCAAACCCCACCACCCTTAAGTGTTGGGATGGTCCCATGCCTCAACTACCTCCTCTGTCATGCTTGCTTCTATACACCCTATACCACCCCTTTGTTCTTCTATCAAAAACTTCTATAAAACCTAAACTATTCTATTCCTGTGGATAAAGGTTACCCTTAAAAAGTTACCTCTAATAAAAATACTTCATACAAAAAACATTGAAATCATACCTTTAACATGCACTAAAACATTGATTTTATACAATCAAAATTTCAAAGTTCTACCCTGGGAGGGGGGACACCCTCTCATCCCACACCCTCTCCCCACTCGTTGTTGCCCCCTCCCTCACTGGGTACCCCCAAGGCAGTGATCAGTGATCGCTCAGCCCCCCCACTTTCAAAAACGCTCTGCGGCCCCTGGTCAATGGAGAACACTGCCAGATGTGAGCGGGGGGAACTGAGGCCAGTTGTCCGTGATGTTTGGATCCCAATGCTCAGCGCTTCATGTTTCGGAGTTGGCTAATGTTATTGATTTGTAATTAGCCTGATGACTTCAGGACAGTTTGTTACGAAAATGAAAGAAATGGTATCAGAATACTTATACAGCTGAGTGAGTATAATTTTATGGATGGGAATTGTGTTCAACCAATTGATGACTTATTTGACAAAGTGACTGGCATGTCAGATAACAAGGAAGCCAATGAATGTAGCAACTTTTGTTATCCATAATTTGGTCTGTGAAGTGCCCCAGGATTACTGCATTAGCTAAGCACCTGTGGACTTGAACGTAATAGGTTAAGTCAGGAGGTCAGGTATGGGGCTTTATGTGTGGGCCAGATATATTGTCAGTGCAGAGGGGCTAGGAGCAAGGCCAAGTGTGCAACCAGCGTCAAGGTCTGGAATAGTACTAGGTGTGCAGTCAAAGTTGGGACCAGGGGTGTGTTCAGCACTGGGAACCTAAGCAGGTAAGCAGCTATGATCAGGGTAGAATAGGGGGCCAGGTGTAGGGCTGGACTCCGGAACAGGAATGAGAGAAGGTATGCAACTGGAGTCAGGGTCAGGAATAGTACCAGGTGTGCAGTGAGACCCAGGTTGGCCAACATGGGCCAAGGTTTGATTATAATCTGATTTTCCATACATGATATACTAAGATCATTCATGTGCTGCACCTGTTGATCAGAGCATGGGCTCATGATGGAATGTAATTAGGAATGTAATTTACTCTAACCTTATTCATAGCTAATCAATTTAAAGCATATATATTGCATTCAAGTGTAAGTTTAAAGACCGGCTACAGTATGCACCATATTGCCACAATTTCAAGGTGAAAAATGCAAAAGTTCCGTACCAATGGGAGGGGAGACACCCTCTTCCCACACTTCCCCCCCCCCCCCCCCCCCCCCCCCCCCCCCCCCCGCCGCTCTCTCTAGCTCCTCGGGCTTGGTCTCGCAATTTATCACTCCCAACTCTCACCCAATGTTGGCAGCCCTGACAAAGTAACACAAAGTGCAGCCTGACCCGCTGAGTTACTCAGCGGGTCCGGCAGCATCTCTGGAGAGAATGTTTCGCGTCGGGACACTTCTTCAAATAAATGCTCAGATTTTGTTTTTTTAATTCCCTTCAGTTTAAGAAAGCACCTGCGGACACCATGGCACAAATGGTAGCCACTTTATAGCGGCAGACACCTGGGTTCGATCCTGACTACTGTATGGAGTTTCTTAAATTCCACTCTTGTTTCTGCTTCCACCACCAGCCCTGCGGCTTGTTCTGAGCACCCATCACTCACTCTCTGTGTAAAAAGTTTACTCCTTTAACCTTTGCTCCTCTGATCTTAAAGCTGTGACTTCCAGTCTTTGACATTTCTACCCCAGGACAAAAGTTCTGACTATTTATCCAATTTATATTCCTGTCATTTTCTGTACTTTGATTAGGTCTCTCTGAACCTCTGATGCTCCAGAGAAAACAATCTAGGTTTGTTCAACTTCTTCTAATAGCTAGTTTTCTCTAATCCAGTCAACATCTGATAAAGCTCTTTGTAGCCCTCTCCTGAGCCTCCACATCCTTCTTGTAATGAGGCAATCAGACCTGCACACAATGCTCCAAATCTGGCCCAAGCAAGGTTTTATAAAGCTGTAATATGACTTCCTAACTCATACTCAATGACCTGATTGATAAAGACACCTTCTTTACCACTTCATCTTCTTATGTAGCCACTTTCAGGGAGTTATGGACTTGGACCCTAAGATTTATCTGTACGTTACTGCTGTTAAGTGTCATGCCACTGATTATATATTTTCCTCTTATATATCACCTCCCAAAGTGCAACACCTCATACTTACTCGGATTAAACTGTATCTGCCATTTTCCACCCATTCCAGTAGCTGACCTATATCCTGCTGTATACTTTGGCAGTCTTCCTCATAGCTCGTGACCCCAACAATCCTGGTATCATCTGCAAACTTACTAACCAACCCATCCACAATTACATCCAAGTCATTTATATATATCACAAACAGCAGAGGTCCCAGCACAGATAGACACAAAGTGCTGTAGTAACCCTGTGGATCAGGCAGCGTCTCTGGAGACGAAGGATAGGTGATGTTTCGGGTCAGGACCCTTCTTCAGACAGCAGGTCCCAGCACAGATCCCTGCGGAACTCCACTGGTTACAGACCCCCAGCCAGAATTACACCCTTTTCCCACAACCTAAAAGATCAACCAGGTCTTACAGCTGCCGGAGTGGACTGGTGGGGACCTGTAGGTTAACACAGACTCCCGGTGAGCCGCGGCCACATCCCAACCGCAGGCCTGGCTTGCCCTCCGCGGAGCTGGGAACCCGCCCGGAGAGGGAAGCGGATGGAGAGGGATGGAGGGAGACGGCAGCCGATGCTGGACAAAGGGCCCGGTAAGCAGGACCGGGGGTCTTACCTTCTGCACCCTCAAGGTCGGCAGTGGGAGGTGCCCCCGGGGAACGAAGGGCTGAAGAGTGTCGTGCAAGGAGAGGGACGGCGGGTCACGGGACAACCAGAGTGGATGTGGTGGCTGCAATGGGCCCTTGTGGGCTGCTGCAGTTGGGACTGTGAAATGGCCCTAAAAAGGAAGCCACTTCTAAATCCAAGCGACAAAATCATGGATCCCATGCATCTGAATCTTCTGGATCATCCTATCATGAGCAACGTTTACAAATGTTTGACTAAAATCCATGTAGACAACATCCACTGCCCACCTTCATCTTCATCAGCTTCATCAGCTCCTCAAAAAACTCAATCGTTAATAAAACACAACCTGCCATGCACAAAGCCACTCTGACGGTCCCTAAATATCCCATTCTCTTCCAAATGGGAGTAAATTCTCTCCTGAAGAATCCTCACTAATAGCTTCCCGACCACTGATGTGAGGCATGATTTCCTGGATTATCTCTACTTCTCTTCTTATACAACGGAACAACAAATAGTTGTTTTGATTTAAATAGGTTTTGATTTAGTTAATTATAACTGTGATTTCTGAGGGAGTCTCTCCTTGTCTCAATTGAAGATTAATACTGCAGTGAGTGAAACAAGGGAGTCTAAATGTGCATTTTACACATCATCTATTTTAGAAGTAGATTTCTTTAAATAGTTTCAGCTGATATGACAAATAGCAGCTTTCTTCTTTTCAAAGACCACAGTAAATCATAAAAGCAAGCTACGCATCAATGAAACATTAATTGACCACCTATTCTATTTGAAAAGAAATATCAGCTTCCTCTTTTCAAAACTGAAAATCATTACAATCGAGGATAAGAAATAATGCTTCAATGGTTTCTTTATTTCCACCTGTACCAAAGTAGTGTGAAATACTTTTTCTGAATATGGCTCATACCATACATCAGCACAACCTTCCAGTCAGTACAGAATGTGCAGAACAGCCAACCCACTGTGTCCATATGCAAGAGGCTCCATGTTAGGGCCATTTCACAGTCCCAGCTGCAGCAGCCCACAAGGGCCCATTGCAGCCACCACCTCCACTCTGGTTGTCCCGTGACCCGCCGTCCCTCTCGTTCCCCTGGGGGCACCTCCCACTGCCGACCTTGAGGGCGCAGAAGGTAAGACCCCCGGTCCTGCTTACCGGGCCCTTTGTCCAGCATCGGCTGCCGTCTCCCTCCATCCCTCTCCATCCGCTTCCCTCTCCGGGCGGGTTCCCAGCTCCGCGGAGGGCAAGCCAGGCCTGCGGTTGGGATGTGGCCGCGGCTCACCGGGAGTCTGTGTTAACCTACAGGTCCCCACCAGTCCACTCCGCCAGCTGTAAGACCTGGTTGATCTTTTAGGTTTAGTTTTCTTATTGTCACGTGTACTGGATGTAATAAAAGGCTCTGTTCTATATGCCATCCAAACAGATACGATGTACCCGACATGGATACAATCAGCTCAAGCTCAAGTTAAATAGGTACAATAGTACAAAGGGGAAGATACAGAGTGCAGAATATAGTTTGCAGCATTGTAGCTCACTGAGGCGCACCACAATTTCACTTTTCAGTCCGAGACCCAAATCTTTTAATGGGCTTTATTACTGCAAGGTGACCCTAGAGATACAGCGCAGAAACAGGCCTTTTGGCCCATTAAGTCCACACCAACCAACAATCACCCCGCACATGATCCTGCACTCTAGGGACAATTTAACATTTTTTTACCGAAGCCAATTAATCTACAAACCTGTATGTCTTTGGAGTGTGGGAGGAAACCGGGGCACCCAGAGTAAACCCACACGATCATGAGGTGATCATACAAACTCCGTACAGACAGCACCCCGGTGTTCAGGATTGAACCCGGCTTTGTGGCACTGTAAGGCAGCAACTCTACCGTTACCCCACCGCGCCACCCTGTGACGTGACGTTGAATTCTCAGAGGCGTGAAGATGCTCATTTGTTCTATTCATTCAAGGCTGAGACTGATTAGTCTTTGGGATCCAGTGAGCAGAGAGGAAAGTCGACTCAATACAACGAAACAGCCACGGTCTCAAAAACCACGACAAAAGGTGAAGGGGTCTCAAACGACTACACAGCATATTCCTGCTCCTCATTTTTATATATGTGGGAAGGAATTAGGCCATAATACATTAACAGTGATAGCCAAGAGAACAAAAACAGTATAAATTCCATGATAGCGCAGCTGCATTCAGTCTCTCTCTTGCCAAGAGGTTTCCATCCTTTAGATTATATTTCACAAACCCCAGCAGCACTCAGCAGATCAATTTCTTTAACCAGTTCTGTTCAAAGTGCAGCTAGAAGGTTCCTTCCAGCCGTGGAAACCCTCAAGGAAGTCATTATGTGAATTTGTATCCCACCTCACTGCTTACACCTAAAACACTTCACTATTGGGCGGCACAGTGACGCAGTGGCAGAGTTGCTTTACAGCGCCAGGGACCCGGGGTTCGATCCTGACTACGAGTGCTGTCTGGACAGAGTTTGTACGTTCTCCCTGTGACCTGCGTGGGTGTTCTCCAGGTAGCAATGTTACAAAATTTTGAGATTTTAAAAATCAAGTCTGCAATTTATCCCATCAGGTAAAGCATAAAAATAAGTTTAATTTGACACCTAATTCATGTTCATATCTTCAGTTTTAAAAAAGTTATAGCCATTTTCATAGTCGGAAATTAGCATCTTGTTCCCTATTGCTTTTCCATTCTTAACTCAAAAGCTGTGATCAAGGACAGTCAAAAGCCCCTACTTTTCTTAAAAATTAAGAGAACTGAATGAAATTTTCAGTTATTATAGATTGAAGCATTCTGAAACAGATATGAAACAATCTTACTTGGATGACCTGAAATTAAAGCATATAGTTAGTTAGTTACCTAATTGTAGCTAATTACAAAGTTCAATTACTAGATCTAAACAACTATCCATTTCTTAAGAAAAGGTTAACATTTTTTAATAGCCTAAGTGTCCAAATACCATTCACCCAAGAATTCACAATATAACATGATTTTTAAATCTCATTGTCATGAATTTATAGGCCAAATGGAAGGAATTTAGTGTTTAATTCCCGTAAATTAATGGCCATTTAAATCATCTTGCGAGTGGGATTTTGTGGAACACGATCGTTTGAAATGTTGCATTTGTGGTGAATTTAAACCCCATATCGGCAGGAAAAATACTGCCGGTTCGTATGGGGCCTAAGTCACCTTTTCGCAAATTTTGATTAAAGGCATCCTAAGAAGCACGTTTATATGTAAAATAAACGGCGTACCTTGCTTTGTCCCGTACGTGAGATCCGTCCCGTTGTCGGCGTTGATGGCTTTAGAAGACGCTTTTTAATTTACTCCCGCTATTGAATTATCCAGCGTAGTTTAAAAAAAACTTCAGAGAACGCATGTCGGAGTGCGATTTTTCTTCAGCAACTAAACAGCCTGACAAAGATCGATTTGAACAGGCTGGAGAAAACGGCATTTTAAACCCGCCCCCCTCTCAAAGGCGCCAAAGTCGCGCACACGGGCAGTGACAGAACTGCAGCGCCGCTGAAGGTAAGTTTTGTGGCATACCTACTCCAGGTGCTCCAGTTCCCTCCCACAACCTACAGACTTGCGGGCTTGTAAGTTAGTTGGCTTCAGTAAAATTGTGAACTGTCCCTAGTGTGTAGGATAGTGTTGGTGTTTACGGGGAGATCGCTAGTCAGCACGGGCACGGTGGACTGAAGGGCTTGTTTCCGTGCTATATCTCTAAAGTAGAAATTCTAAAGATCAAATGCTTTAAGCAGCTCTGTTCAAGCTGCTGCTGGAGGTTCCTTCCAGCCTTGGAAACCCTCAAGGAAAGTCATGATGTGAATTTGTATCCCACTGCACTGCTTACACCAAAAACACTTCACAAATGAAGTTAATTTGGTCCATTCTGTTCAGTTCATCTGCCAATTCAGGGTAGGGCAACACAACCTCAGCAACCCAACTGAGAAGGTCTCGAGGGTCTCGACCCGAAACGTCGTCATTCTATCTCCTTTCGTCTCCTTAGATGTGCTGCTGCACCCGCCTGAGTTTTCTCCAGCTTTTTGTGTACCCTCGATTCTCCTCCAAGGTTCCTTCTTTAAAACTTTGTCTACTCCACTGCGATATCTCCTCAGGGTAGAAGTTCTCCTCCTCCCTACGGAAACCTCGACCACGTCGCCAGCCCTTAGATGCTGCTGCACCCGCTGAGTTTCTCCAGCTTTTTGTGTACCCCCTGGTCTAAAAGGTTATTTGATAATGTACAACAGGCACTGAAAGAAATGTTACTGCTGCAAAGAAGGACAAAGCTGGTAGTGCTAAAAATGAAGACACAAAGTGCTGGAGTACTTCAGCGGACCAGGCATTTTGTGTCTTTTTTTCTAAACCAGCATCTGCAGTTCTTTGTGTCTACTGGCAGTGCTCAAGTTATTTCAGACAGGATCATGGAGAAATATCTCAGCATCCTGTTGTTTCTTCAGTAAGTGCAGTTTGATTTCACTAACTCCGTTTGAGGGTTTACCAGGGTGTCCAGTCTCATCAACATTTCTCCTTCCCTTTAGACTTTAGACTTTAGAGAAACAGCATGGAAACAGGCCCTTCGGCCCACCGAGCCTGCGATGACCAGCGGTACACTAGCACTATCCTACACAGTAGGGACAATTTACAATTTACAGAAGCCAATTAACCTACAAGCCTACACATCTTTGGAGTGTGTGGGGGAAGCCGGAGCACCTGGAGAAAACCCACGGGGTCACAGGGAGAATGTACAAACTCCGTACAGACAGCACCCGTAGTTGAGATTGAATCCAGCAACTCTACCGTTGAGCCACTATGCTGCCCGAGGAGATTCAGTATGTCATCAAATACGTGATCAAGATTCTCCAGGTGCACGGTAGAGAGCATATCGACTGGTTGCACCATAACATGGTTCAGTAACTCAAATGCCCAGGAACAAAGAAGGGTGCAAGAAGTGGTGGACATTGCCTGGAGTATCTGACCTCCCCACCATCGAAGAGACACACAGGAGGTGCAGCTCAAAAAGGCAGATAATATCTTCAAAGATCCACACCACCCAGGCCTCGCTCTCCTGTCACTGCTTGCATTGGAACCAGATACAGGAGCCTGAAAACCATGGCCACCAGGTTCTACCCAGCAATCATCAGGCTTGCATAACACCAACCGCTACCTCAGCGATCATGGCCCACTATGGACTTTGGTTTTGCATAGTTATGGTCTGGTTATTTAGTGTTACTGATTATTACTTTATTGCATTAACATTGAATATTTATTTGTGTGTTATTAGTTAATGAGCCAGTAAAACTGGAGCAAATAAGAATGTCATTTTTCCGTGATCAGTACATATGACAATTAAACACTCTTGACTCTTGACTTAATGTTGTTGCTCTGATACTGTTCAATCTCAAATAATTGTCTAGAAGAGCAGGGGTTGGCAACCTGCGGCCCGTAACCCGAAATCATCCCGCCCGCAGGCCTATTTTTTTTCCCGTAATTATCCAGCCTGCAGACTTCCGTCATCTCCGGTATCTCCCGGGCCCAAGGCCGTGGCACCCAGGCACGGTGACTCAAGGACGCAAGGAGGCCTGCGCTGGCGGCCGCAATGGCGGAGCCGCCGAGGGGCGAGCAGTGCCAAGCGCTGAGCAGCTTCGAGCGCCAAGCGGCAAGCGCGGCGAGCTCTGGCTTTACCACGTCCTGCGCAAAGCCGCCGGCACGGCCGCGCACCTTCTGTGTCTGGGCTTCACTGTCGGGATCGGGGTTGTCAATAGGCCGGAGACGAGTGAGTGTGAGTATTTGAGCCACCGCCTTCAGGACTGAGCCAAGGCATGGTCCGTAGGTGCGCTGTGTTCGTGAGCGCCCGTAGCTAGGGGCCAGTGCTCCAGGTGGTGTCCTTGAAGGGGCGGGATCTATGTGAACACGTGATTTGATGCCTGCCTTCTGGGGTGGGATGGGGGCGGGATCCATGTGAACACATGATAGATGTGGCCCGCCATCTACTCACAGACATGCGTCCTGGCCCCTACGCCGAACAAGGTTGCCAACCCCTGGTCTAGAGTCATAAACATAGAGTCATAAGAGTCATTGAGTCTCACAGCATGGAAACAGGCCCTTCAGCCCAACTTGCCCACACTGGCCAACATGTCGCATCTATTCTAGTCCCTCTTGCCTGCATTTGCCCCATATCCCTCTAAGCCGATCTTATCCATGTACCCATCGTAATGTTTCTTAAACGTTGGGATAGTCCCTGCCTCAAGTACCTCCTCCTGCAGCTCGCTCCATACACCCCCCACCCATTGTGTGAAAACGTTACCCTTTGGGTTCAGCTTAAATCTACCCCCCCCCCCCCCCACCCCTCCCCACACTAAACCAATGTTCTCTGGGTTCTCGATTCCCTTACTCTGGGCAAAATTAACTGTGCGCCTACCAGATCTATTCATCTCATGACTTTGTATACCACTATAATGACTATTGGCTACTAATTCTCTCCCGCAAAACATTAGCCAAAACAACTTCCCAGTTTACTTGATGCTAGTTTGTATTGGTGCTGCATTGATGCACCATTGCCGTCTGGCTTGAAACAATTTTGCAGATTTATGTTTGCTACCACATTTGCAATTATAAATAACTCAAACTCTCACTCCGATAGAGCGTATACAATCCAAGCCTGTACAGTCTTTCCTTAGAGTCAGTCTTCTAACATGAAGGTGTCTACTATGCATCATTCCTTTCCTATGTATCATTTGCTCTGCCAGTTCTGTCAACTTAGTCAGTCCCTTATCATATATTTTTGTACTGCAGTACGACTTCATCTCCCATTTGAAACATTCATTGATTTCACATCTAGTCGACTTCCGAGACTGTGTATCCTGAAAATCCATTTACAAATATTTTGTTTGACTGCATTTGCTTTTAAGCAGCTTATGTTACAATTTGAAAGCCAATCTCCTTACTGGTTATTCTGTTACTGGAATATGGACAACTTCTCTCCCGTGTGGATGGGTGCCATTGTTCCTCGTTGGTTTTCTCTCCACGATCACCAGGCATCTCTGCAGTTTGTTGTTGCTTATAAATGTGCTCCTTCCATTCTCACAGCTAGAACTGCACACACTGTTCAAGGTACCGTCTGAACATCTCGCTCCACTCAGTACAAGGACAATTCTCTCCGGTTTGTTCTCGGCCACTTCAATTATGTCTCTCATTTTCCTTTCCACTTCATTGCTCCCCAATTAGAATTACATCATTTCGGCGATACATCTCTCCAGCCACCCAGGGCATCAAACTTGGTAAGAAGCAATTCTGTCACTGCCAGGATATTAACCTTGGGTTATCTGTGCTAATACAGTGAAAACATTTTTAATGTCCTTATTTTAATAGTAATGGGGACCATCACCTTTTGGGTTTCCAGGGCCCCCATGGGGTACCTGAAATACATTTTCCATAATGTTAATATTAATGTTACTCATAACTACCAGTATTAAATTTCAGCTGGGTAGCTATAGTTAACCTGTGTTAATGGACCCAGGGTTTTTGGAATAGTAATTTTCTGACAGAATATGATCATTTCTTACTAATGAGATAATATTTCATTGAACACCTCATTGGCAATATACCCTTAATTGCACTCAATTAATCCTCCCTGCAGTCGAAGCTGTTGGACTCCAAAGATAGACACAAAATGCTGGAGTAACTCAGTGGGTCGGGCAGCATTTCTGGAGAAAAGAAATAGGTGATGTTTCGGGTCAGAACCTGTCTTCTGACTCGGATAAGAGGGCGATGACAAACATAAGGTCACAGGAGTTTGGATTTGGCCTTGATTATATTCTCTGCATTTGAAAGAAAGAAAGGAAAGCCGAAAGAGTTGCATAAAATATGAGATTAGACTTGGCACAAACTGATCTCCTGTGTCCTCCATTCTCACCAAACTCCTCCACTCCACAGCACTCTAACAATCAAAAATATTTCCACAGAATAAAACCAACAGAATTTTAGACGCTATTTTGCTATGAAGCCTGTCTCCGACCTTGTCACCTGCCACAATTCTACCCACTCATGGGATGAAGTTTAAGTCCTAAGTTGACCACCATTTGCAATATGGTGGAGCTAAGGTAAAGCTGGCTTGGCCTTGACGCTCCCAAGTAGCAACCTGCTAAATAGGAGACAATATACACCATGACAAACATAGAACATAGAACATGTGGGGAATTGTCAAGGTGAATGCAGTCTTTTGTCCAGGATCGGGGAATCATGAACCAGAGAACATTTGTTTAAGGTGATGTGGTTATTCCCTTATCATTAACCAAACCTCAACGGTGGAACAGACGGAGGTTGATGGCTGGGAAGGTGGATGAAGGCTGCAGCAGAAAAGGGTCTCCGGTCGTCTTGGACTCCATGTCACTGGATCAAAACCCAGATCTGTCAAGGACCGTGTGGTGGCTGTCTGTGCACCAGTCTCCACATGTTAAAAAAAGTCACGCACAGGCGTCTCCCATATAAGGGTACAGTCATACTCGTTTCGAGTGATCGCCGATTTATCTGTACACTGTAAATGGATCGATTGTAATCATGTATTGTCTTTCTGCTGACTGGTTAGCACGCAACAAAAAGCTTTTCACTGTATCTTAGTACATATGACAATAAACTGAACTGAGAGGAAAAAAATCTAACAGGAAGTTGAGGGGCCACGGTTACACACAGAGGGTGGTGGGTAGGTGAAATGAGCTGCCCAAGGAGGTAGTTGAGGATACATTAACAATATTTGTTATTTGTTATTTGACTTTAGGAGAGCTCCCCCTCCCCTCACCCCACTCACCATCAACAGCACCACAGCCACCACATCTTTGGAGTCTTTTAAGTTCCTGGGAACCATCATCTCCAAGGACCTTAAGTGGGGAGGCTACCATCGACCCCACAGTCAAAAAGGCACAACAGAGGATGTACTTCCTACGGCAGCTGAGGAAGCACAATCTGCCACAGGCAGTGATGGTCCAATTCTATACGGCCATCGTAGAGTCTGTTCTCACCTTCTCCATCATGGTCTGGTTTGGCTCAGCTACCAAGCTCGACACCTGGAGGTTGCAGCGAATTGTCCAATCAGCAGAGAAGGTTATTGGCTGCAACCTTCCCTCCATTGATGAACTGTACACTGCAAGGGCCAGGAAGCGAGCGGGTGAGATCATCTCTGACCCCTCTCATCCTGGCCACAAACTCTTTGAATCACTTCCCTCTGGAAGGCGACTCCGGATTGTCAAAGCTGCCACAGCCAGACATTGAAACAGTTTTTATCCACGAGTAGTTGCTCTACTCAACAGCCAAAAATCTGTAGCCTCCCTTTGATCTGGTATTTTGTTGGTTCACATGCTTGATCAATAGTGTTTTATCAGTAATATTTTATTATTATAAGGCAGGTACGGGATACTGAGTTGGATGATCAGCCATGATCATATTGAATGGCGGTGCAGGCTCGAAGGGCTGAATTGGCCTTACTCCTGCACCTAATTTCTATGTTTCTATGTTTCTATGTTTCTATTATTAATGTTTAGTGTTTTCTGAGTCATTCGTAACTGTCACTGTATGTCATGATGTCATGTTGTTACTTGTGGGCGGAGCACCAAGGCAAATTCCTTGTATGTGAATACTTGGTCAATAAACTTACTTACTTAAAGGATACTTGGACACGCATATGGATAGGAAAGGTTTGGAGGTTGACCTTCTGGTGAAGATATTTCCACAATGCTGTTGGGGAGGGAGTTCAAAGATTTAGACCCAGCCATGATGAAAGAACCAGAAAAGACGTCAAATCAGGGATTAGGATGGAAACCTACAGTTTCCATGATGGTGGTGTTCCCAGGCACCTGCTTTCCAAGTTATTCTAGGTAAATGTTGGGAGTTTGGAAGGAACTATCGGAATAGCCTGGGTGAGTAAATGTACTGCATTTTCATTGGCATGCTCTGTAGGCACAGTGTGCTTATTATGGAAGAAAGTGATGCTTAGGGTTGTAGTTAGGGTACTGACTTGGCCCTGAAAAGTGATAAATTCCTTGAGTGTCATTGGAGCTACATTTATTCTGGCAACCAAAGACTATTCCTTCATGGTATTGTGAGCAATTCTGAGGAAGGATGTGCTGGTTCTGGAGAGGGTCCAGATGATGTTTACGAGAAAGATCCCAGGAATGAGTCGGTTAACATATGATGAGCGTTTGAAGGCACTGGGCCTCTACTTGCTGGAGGTTAGAATGGGCAGGAGAATGGGGTTTGGAGGGAGAGCTAGATCAGCCATGGTTCAATCGCGGGGTATACTTGATGGGCTGAATGTCCTAATTCTGCTCCTATCATTTATGAACTTATCATACTCGTGACCTGAAGATAATGGGGTTGCTTTGGGATGTTGGAAGGTGATGTCATGATCCTGATGATTAGTGGATAGCCCATTCCTGCTTCTGCCTCTTCTTATATTCTTATATCCTCATGTTTAATCCTAAATGACCGACACCTTTTTTTCTAAGAGTCCCCAACTGAGGGAAACTTTCTCCTATTTTTGAAAGGGTTGAGTCCTCTAATCTGTAAGCCTCAATGAGATCGCAACCCATTCTTCAAAGCTCCCAAGAATAAATTCAATCTCTCCGCACATAACAGGCTTTTCACCCCACCACTTGTCAGGTGATTCTTCTCCGTCCCCTATCCAAGCACAAGGTATGTCATACTGTAACTACTAATGCCTTATTGTTTCATTAGCCTAATGTGAACTGAACTCATTATATTGAAATGTGATTATATTGATGGCAACCTTTTCTCATTTCACATCTATTGAGAATAAGTTAAATAGAAATCCAATTTGCACTCGGAATTGAACGTTTCATATTAAAAAGGTTGCGTTGTATCTATCCTCGCTGATCTTTCAATAGAAAACACAGCAGGAGGCAATGATCCAAGTGCAAGGACAATATAGTCAGGTGATGGAAGCAAAGTGCTGAAGTAACTCAGGCAGCAACTCTGGAGAAAAAAGATGGGTGACATTTCAGGTCGGGACCCTCCTTCATAGAAACATGGAAACATAGAAAATAGGTGCAGGAGTAGGCCATGCGGCCCTTCGAGCCTGCACCGCCATTCAATATGATCATGGCTGATCATCCAACTCAGTATCCTGTAGCTGCCTTCTCTCCATACCCCCTGATCCCTTTAGCCACAAGGGCCACATCTAACTCCCTCTTAAATATGGCCAACAAACTGGCCTCAACTACCTTCTGTGGCAGAGAATCCCACAGACTCTCTGTGTGAAAAATGATTTTCTCATCTCGGTCCTAAAAGACTTCCCCCTTATCCTTAAACTGTGACCCCTTGTCCTGGACTTCCCCAACATCGGGAACAATCTTCCTGTATCTAGCCTGTCCAACCCTTAAGAATTTTGTAAGTCTCTATGAGATCCCCCCTCAATCTTCTAAACTCCAGCGAGTACAAGCCGAGTCTATCCAGTCTTTCTTCAAATAGCAGTCCTGCCATCCCAGGAATCAGTCTGGTGAACCTTCTCTGCACTCCCTCCATGGCAAGAATGTCTTTCCTCAGATTAGTCTGTGGCCTCACCAAGACCCTGTACAACTGCAGTAGAACCTCCCTGCTCCTATACTCAAATCCTCTTGCTATGAATGCCAACATACCATTCGCTTTCTTCACAGCCTGCTGCACCTGCATGCCTACTTTCAATGACTGGTGTACCATGACACCCAGGTCTCGTTGCATCTCCCCTTTTCCTAATCAGTCACCATTCAAATAATAGTCTACTTTCCTGTTTTTGCCACCAAAGTGGATAACCTCACATTTATCCACATTATACTACATCTGCCATGCATTTGCCCACTCACCCAGCCTATCCAAGTCACCTTGCAGCTTTCTAGCATCCTCCTCACAGCTAACACTGCCCCCCAGCTTCGTGTCATCCGCAAACTTCGAGATGTTGCATTTAATTCCCTCGTCCAAATCATTAATATATATTGTAAATAGCTGGGATCCCAGCACTGAGCCTTGCGGCACCCCACCAGTCACTGCGTGCCATTCTGAAAAGGACCGTTTACTCTACCCTTTGCTTCTGTCTGCCAGCCAGTTCTCTATCCACATCAATACTGAACCACCAATACCGTGTGCTTTACGTTTGTATACTAATCTCTTGTGTGCGACCTTGTCGAAAGCCTTCTGAAAGTCCAGATATAACACATCCACTGCTTTCCTTATCACTCTACTAGTTACATCCTCAAAACATTCCAATACGATTCGTCAGACATGATTTACCTTTCGTAAATCCATGCTGACTTTGTCCAATGATTTCACCACTTTCCAAATGTGCTGCTATCCCATTTTAAATAACTGACTCTAGCATTTTCCCCACTACCGATGTTAGACTAACTGTCTGTAATTCCCGTTTTCTCTCCCTCCCTTTTTAAAAAGTGGGGTTACATTAGTACCTCCAATCCTCAGGAACTACTCCAGAATCTAAAGAGTTTTGAAAAATTATCACTAATGCATCCACTATTTCTGGGGCTACTTCCTTAAGTACCCTGGGATGCAGCCTATCTGGCCCTGGGGATTTATCGGTCTTTAATCCATTCAATTTACCTAACACCACTTTCCGGCTAACCTGGATTTCACTCAGTTCCTCCATCTCATTTGACCCGCGATCCCCTGCTATTTCCGTCAGATTACTTATGTCTTCCTTAGTGAAGACAGAACCAAAGTAGTTATTCAATTGGTCTGCCATGTCCTTGTTCCCCATGATCAATTCACCTGTTTCTGCCTGCAAGGGACCTGCATTTGTTTTAACTAATCTTTTTCTCTTCACATATCGATAAAAACTTTTGCTGTCAGTTTTTATGTTCCCTGCCAGTTTTCTTTCATAATCCATTTTCCCTTCCCTAATTAAGCCCTTCAGACTGATCAGGCTTTATTGTCGGTCTTTGCACCAAGGATGGTTCTCGACATGGAAGTACATTTGCTACATGGAGCTACATCTCCATGGGGACTCTCTCTCCCGACAGCGGGAAATGACATTGCCTTGCTGCTGACTGCAAATTCTGGGTCAAACTCTTGATGTTACAAGTGACCCCCCCCCCCATTTCTTGGAGGGGGGGAGTCATGGGGGGGTGGGGGAGTCGTGGGGGGTGGGGGGTGGAACAGGGGTTGCATTCCTTAGTAAATAATCTGCATTGTGATTTTCCGACGCTGTAACAAGAAACTGAGTTGAAACAAATAGATTTTGTGTTTGTTTATTTGCTTTCCTTCACATGAATTTCGTCAGAGTATATTTTATTCCCGATCTTATATTTTTGGGTAATGACATGAATTCTGTAAGGGGGAATTTCCCGACTGGCCTTAACGCAGGGGTCTCCTGCTCTTGCACTCTAGCTGCCAATGGTAGGTGGTGGCGGAGGCAGATACAAATGTGGTATTTAAGAGGCTTTCGGACAGGCACATGGATATGCAGATAGAGGAGGGATAGCTGACGGGCAAAGCTGAGGAGATTGATTCAATTTGGCATCATGTTCGACACGGACATTGTGGGCCAGGGGGACTGTTCCTGCACTATGCTGTTCTAATCTTGGAAAAAGCAGCAGCGGCAAAAAATTAACCCTTGCATTCCCTCTCTCTCCATCCCTTCCCCACCCTAGTCGTCCTACTAGTTACACTGCCGTCCGCTCATTATCATCTTTTCCACAGCCAACAATGGACCATTGTGGGCCCCACCTTTCCCTGATCATCGTTGTTCTTTTCATACCTTTCATTCATCTGTTTTCTGTAACTTTTCATACCTCTAGTTTCCCTCTCCCCATACTCTCAGTCTGAAGAAGAAGCCTGATCCACTGAGTTACTGCAGCACTTTGTGTCTATCTTCAATGTAAACAATGAACTGCCTACCACAATTTTGCAAAGATAAGATTTTACTTTGAGAAACACCATCTCATGGAAACAAGTCCAATATCTTACCAAGTACAACTAAAATACTAAAGACTAGGCCAGCAGGATGGTGCAGCAGTAGAGTTACTGCCTTACAGCGCCAGAGACGCGGGTTTGATTCTGACTATGGGTGTTGTCAGTGTGGAGTTTGCACGTTCTCTCTGTGACCGTATGGCTTTTCTCCAGGTGCTTCGGTTTCCTCCCGCACTCCAAAGACGTGCGAGTTTGTAGATGGATTGGTTTCTGTAAATTGTTCGTCGTGTGATGCATAGAACTAGCCTACGGGTGATCGGTGTGGACTCGGTGGGTCGAAGAGCCTGTGTCCATGCTGTATCTCTAAACTAAAACCAAACTAAACTATACTAAGTCTGAAGAAGGGTTTTGGCCCGAAACATTGCCTATCTCCCTCGCTCCATAGATGCTGCTGCACCCGCTGAGTTTCTCCAGCATTTTGTGTACCCTAAAACTAAACCCTAGCTTATATCCAATACCAGTATCTTGACGTACTTTTTTTTATCACATAACAGGATTGGGAGAAGGAGCAGACATTCTGCAAAATGATATCTTAATCACAGGTTTGCGTAGATTGTGACAGTTTCTCTCTCAAGCTGTGTGACTGCATCGAGTCACACTTCAGCAGGATAACTGCAGAGGCAGCAGTGGGATAGTGCAATCTGTACCATCACAGGGGGTCCAGAGCGCATCGGTGAAACGGGACCAACACAATAGTAATAAGTGTTTCAAGGCACAAGTGATCCTTGCATGACGGGCGCACTTGCTGTTAATTTCCAGTGTGAAATTCTCCATCAGTGCCACGCATGTTGAGCAAGTGAGAGGCAGACGGATATGGAGAGGAGGGGGGTGGTGGTGCCATGGTGCAGAGAGAGATCGCTGGAAACTGATTGCCTTCTACTCAGAAAAGGGTTGAGTGTGGTGTGTGTGTGAGTGAGTGAGAGAGAGAGAGAGGGAGAGAGGGAGGGGCAGGGGGAGAGAAGGGAAAGTGGGAAAGAGGGGAAAGAGAGAGAAGGGAGAGTGTGAGAGAGAGAGGGAGAGAGGAGTGAGAGAGAGTGAAAGTGAGAGAGAGGGAGAGTAGGACAGAAGAGGAAGGAGAGTGAGATAGGAGAGAGGGAGAGAGAGAGGTGGAGAGAAAGGGAGAGAGAGGCTAGTGAAAGGGGAAGGACGAGGGAGAGGCAGGGACAGCAGGAGAGAGAGAGGGGAGAGAGAAAGAGTATGGTGAAATGGAATATGCAGAAGGAACAATTGAACTAAGTGTGTGAAGGTCAGGTCTGATCTGTATAGCACCACAGGGTGAACAGAGTATGGTTGCTATTATCCAAGAGCACTCAGATGAAAAGTAATTTTTGACAGCTCAGACAAACAATTAGACTGTAATGGCACGCTTACTTACTGAGGGAAGAAAGGATTGGGGATACGCAGCTTTCCCATATTAACAGAGCCTGCAGCAAACTCTGGCCGTGGCACTCACTACAGCAACTGCCCACTCCGCTCACAGTCATGGTAAGATGGGAGACAGCTTAGAGATCTGTTTCTCATGAAATGACAACACCACTTGACCATTCTGATATTTGTACGTTTAATCCACGGACAGCTATGAGAGCACATGCATTGACGTTACAAGAGATTTAGACTTCTGTGTGTTACCTGTATTTGTCAACTCTTTTCATTAACATGATTGGAACGGTATAGAATTTACAGCACGTAAACGGAGTTGTACGTTCTCCCAGTGACCGCGCGGGTTTACCCCGGGTTTTCCGGTTTCCTCCCACACTCCAAAGACGTACCAGTTTGTAGGTTAATTGGCTTTGATAAAAATTGTAAATTGTCCCTGATGTATAGGATAGTGCTAGTGTAGGGGGTGATCGCTGGTCGGTGTGGACTCAGTGGGCCGAAGGGCCTCTAAACTAAACTAAACTAAACCAAACCTAAATGGAATATGCACTTGTTTATGTTTCAAAGGAGTCTTCTCTCTACTATTACCATGCCCTCCCATGCCATTCTCTCTCATCCAGCTTGTCCATGCATGCGTCAAGGCAGTAAATGAGGCTCACACTGACATTTCCAACCTGGATTTTGCACAATTGTACATGTTTGGACTTGACACCGGATAGCAATTAGCATCAGCGCATGAGGCCCTTAAATCAAACCTTTGCTCGGGATTCACTCTGAGGCAAATGCTGAGCTGAGTCGATGCGCCGGGAACGCATTTACCCTGAATACACAAAAGGTGAAGCGTGTGAACAAGCTCACGATGAAATAGCTCTCTGCCATGTGGCCCGTCACAACCCCAAAGTATGGATATCATGTGTGGACCCGCCTTCCTCAAAGGAGCTTCTCACTTTAGTGACCACTTTCATTCTGGCACTGGTACAACCCTTGGAATGAGATATCCTCTGGCCTTTTTGATCCAAGCTGCTTCTGTGAATAAGGATGATCTAACGGTTAAAATGGGGAAAATGCAGCCCTCTCTCTCCCGCCCACCCTTCCGCTCTTGCTATCCCCCTTCGCTCTTAATCTCTCTCTCCTCTCTCTCCCTCCTCCTCCCTCCCTGTCTTCCCACCTCACTACCCCCTTCTACTCTCTCCCTCCCTCCTTGCCCTCTCACTATCCACTTCTCCCTCTACCTCCCGCTCCTCTCTCCCCCTCTCTGTCCTACCCCCTCTCTCTCTCTCCTCTCTTTCCTACTCACTCCCTTATACACCCCTCTCTCTCTCCCTCCTTCCCATCTTACTACCCCATCTCCCTCTCCCTCTTTCTCCTCTCTCCCCCTCTCTGTCCCTCTCTCACTACCCCCTTCTAAACACTCTCTCCCTCCCTCCCTCTCTCACTACCACTTCCCTCTCTCTTCCCCTCTCACTCCCTCCTCCTTCTCCATTTCCCACCCTCCCTTCCCCTCTCACTACCCCCTCCTGCATCCCCTTTCTCTCTCTCGCACACACATAACCCTTCATATCACCATGGAAAATCTCGTTTGTGCTTCATCATATGCCCTGATACTGCAAGTTAAAACAGTGAAGTAGACTTGCTTAACGTGGAATCAGTGGGGAATAACCCAGTTATAGTTCAGGTCTAAGCAAAGCAAAAATGTTTAAAAGTGTCATCTGTGTTCCCAGGACATTCTGTACTTCAGAGTTAATGACTCACGTTTGATATGTATTTATCCAAGGAGGTGAAAAGCCAGAATGATCGAACAGTAGATCAAAAAATAATGAAGCAAATTGATGTTTATCGAGGTAAAAATGTTGGCAAGAAATCACCCTACTCTTCAAATAATGTCACAGTTTCTTTGCCATCCATGCAAATTGATAGTTTAGTTTAGTTTAGTTTAGTTTATTGTCACATGTACCGAGGTACAGTGAAAAGCTTATGTTGCGTGCTATCCAGTCAGCGGAAAGACAACACATGATCACAATCGAACCATCCACGGTGTACAGATACATGATAAAAAAGGAATAACATGAATAACGCTTAGTGCAAGTTAGTCCAGTAAAGTCCGATCAAAGACAGTCCAAGGGTCTCCAATGAGGTCGATAATAGCTCAGGACTGCTCTCGAATTATTGGTAGGATGGTTCAGTTCCCTGATAACAGTCGGGAAGAAACTGCCCCATAATCTGGAAGTGTGCGCTTTCACACCTCTACCTTTTGCCCGATGGGTGAGGGGAGAAGAGGGAGTGGCCAGGGTGCGACTCATCCTTGATTATGTTGCTGGCCTTGCCGAGGCAGCGTGAGGTGTAAATGGAGGCAATGGAAGGAAGGTTGGTTTGTGTGATGGTCTGGCGTGCGTCCACAATTCTCTACAATATCTTGTGGCCTTGGATGGAGCCGTTCCCAAACCATGCTGTGCTGCTTCCCGATAAAATGCTTTCTACGGCGCATCTGTAGAAGTTGGTAAAAGTAGTTGGGGACATGCTGAACTTCCTAAGCCTTCTAAGCATTGGTGTGCTTTATTGCCCATTGCTTCAATATGGGTAGTCCAGGACAAGTTGCTGTGATAATTACTCCTAGGAATTTGAAGCTTTCAACCATCTCTACTTCAGCGCCATCAATGCAGACCGGGGTATATGTACTGCTTCGCTTCCTGAAGTCGATCACTTTCTCCTTTGTCTTGTTGACATTGAGAGAAAGATTGGTGTCTGGACACCAGGACACCAGGTTCTCAATCTTCTCCCTGCACTCCGTCTCATCATTATTTGATATCCGGCTCACAACGGTGGGTGCCGTCTGCGAATTTGTGAATTGAATTGGATTTGTACATGCTTGCACAGTCGTGGGTTTGCAAGGAGTAAAGAAGGGGGCTCTCGATTTAACTTAATTTCTGACTGCACCACCTCTACAATTCAGTGTTTTTTCAGTAAGTCCAGGAGCTGGGTACGAATCTGGACTGAACTGGAGATAAAAGCACGAATCACTGAGCCCAACCATCACAATGTGGACGGCTCGACTGTAATCATGCAGAGTCCTAGGTTAACGCACAACAAAAAAGCTTTTCAATGTACCTCGACACAAGTGACAATAGACTAAACTAAACTATTGCCTTACAGTGCCAGAGACACGGGTTCGATCCTGACTACGGGCGCTCGTTTGACGGAGGAGGTGGTTGAGGCAGGCACTATCAAAGCGTTTAAGAAACATTTGGACAAGTACATGGATAGGATAGGTTTAGAGGGATATGGGCCAAATGTAGGTATGTGGGGCTAGGGTAGATGGGGCGTGGGCAAGTTGGATCAAAGGGCATTCTACGGTGTATGACTCTATGACTATGAGATATTAACCAAAGTGAACGCATATTGTGCCATCCCTTTTTAAACCAAAGCAAACAATTGCAGACGGTCGGGGAAGTAGCTGAAGAGTACAATCCTGCCATCAGCGACGTAAGGAAATGGATATGCTCCAAAGGGATCTGGAGCTGGCATTAATCCAGTGAATCTGCACCGCCGTTTCAGAACAAAATGGACGCTGTGCAGTGCCTCAAGGAAGTATTGTCAAATTAGAATATCTGAAAAGGTTCAAAATGATAAATCAAAGCATCAATAATTAAGTGCTTCCCTCTAACAGTAATTACCCTGGCAGTCAATTATCCATGTTATAATCACTGACGACTTAACTCCTCAGCTTATTCCAATACACAGCTCCAAATACCAGTGGGCCAATGAGCCCTTATCAACTAATGGAGAGGAAGGAAAGAGGTGGTTGAATTAGCAGTGGAGGATCTCTGCCAGCTTGCAAGTTGTTCCTTTCTGATATTTTTTCCATTGCCCTCAGGTTAAAAATCTATCCTTTTTACTTTGGGTTTCTACAGTGCTATTTTAACTTCAATGCAGAAACAATTAACAAAATTGAGGCCCATGAAATTAAAGGTCGGTAGTAGCTTGGAAGGAAAATTGGCTTAAAGGCAGACAGCAGAGGGTTGTGGTTAAAAGATGTTTTTCAGTCTGGAGGATGGCAGAGAGAGGTGTCCCAAATGGATCACTGCTGGGACCACTGTATATAAAAATATAAACAGCGGTCCCAGCAAGAAATCATTTGGGACAGCATCCTCTACTATCCTCAGTCTGAAGAGCATTCTTTAACCACATACTTCTGTTATCCGCCATAGAGTCCTACAGCGTGGTAACTGGCTCTTCGACCTAACTTGCCCACACCGACCAACATGCCCCATCTACACTAGTCTCACCCGCCCGCGCCTGGTTTGAGGATTTCATAGAAGCATTTACAATCATAAAGAGCATAGACATAGCAGACAAAGGCCAGCCTTGGGTTATGAATGCCCACCATAAGGATTCTATGTACAAATGAGCCTATGTGTGCCTATGTTCGTTCCCACGAACAGCATAACTAGTTTCCTCTCTCTATCCACTTTTAGTCATTATTCGTTGTTAACGTTCTTATGTGTTTTGACGCCATTTGTCACAATACGGTGGCGACCTGGTGGCCAAGTAGAGTGAATTTTGTAGTCTTTCCATTGTTCTGAAATTTGTGCACCTTCCGACTTTCCCAGTTTTGTGTACTCCCTGACTTGCAGACGAATATCTTCCGGACATCCGTAGAAACGGTTTGTTTACAAGGGGACGGCCTGGAGTGAGAAACTGTGCTCATTAGCAAAAGGGTCCAAGGGCCAAATGTGTCCTCGGGCCAACTTCCTGCACAGTGCGGGTTTAGTGTCTGAAACGCATGATCCGTGTTGGTTGTTCTACCTATTCAATAGCAGCATAGATAAGGTCACTTGATATATACAGCATAGAACAGTCCAACACAGCAACAGCCATTTTGGCCCACTGTGCCCGCGTCAAACATGGCGCCAAGTAAAATTAAACTCCTCTGCTTGCATGTGATCCATATCCCATTAAATGGCATTTTCACATCTGTGTCCACCATCTATGCCTCTCATAAATTCATATTCTTCTATCAGGTCTCCCCACAACCTCCAAAGTTTCATGGAAAACAATCCCAGTTTGTCCAACCACTCCTTACAGGAATTGAAGAAGAGTTCCAACCCAAAACGTCACCTATTTCTCTTCTTGAGAGATGCTGCCAGACCCGCTGAGTTGCTCCAGCATTTTGTGTCTATTTTCGGTATAAACCAGCATCTGCAGTACCTTCCTGCACTTTTTGTCTCCTTATGCAGGTAATACCCTCTAATCCAGGCAACAAATATTCAAAAGGGAAGGCTGGAGAGGTGTTAGAAGAGTGTGACTAGATCGACTGTTCTAACAAAGCATTAGAATAAACTGTCTTCCTTTTGCTCTGTGTCTGTTCTGTTATTTTCTGATGCTGTGGAGCATCAAAAATGGTTGAGAAATGTGGTAGACACGTTCAAGAATAGGACTGCTTTTGATGAGATAGGGGGGATCTGTCCCCATTAACAGATAGCTCAAGGACCAATGAGTAACGATTTAAAATTTGAAAAAAAGTCAGTCTTTCAAATGTCTTTTATGACAAAATTGTATTCACTTCTACAGCTTTCCCTGGCAGCTCATTCCGGACAGGGATTAGTCGCTGAGTGAAAAGGTTGCTTTTACTTTATATTTTGGACTTTAGAGATACTGTAAGGAAACAGGCCTATTGGCCATTGAGTCCGTGCCGACCAGTGATCACCTCTTACACTAGCACTATCCTACATACTAGGGACAACTTACAATTTTACCAAAGCCAATTAATTTGCAAACCTATATGTCTTTGGAGTGTGGGGGGAAACTGGAGCACCTGGAGAAAACCCACACGGTCACAGGGAGAACGTACACACTCCATACATACAGAACCCATAGTCAGGATTGAACTTGGGTCTCTGGTGCTGTAAGGCGCGAACTCTACTGCTGCGCCACCGTGCCACCTCGAGGTTCTTTTTCATTCTCTTCCCTCTCACCTTCAGCCTATGCCCTCGAAAGACTGTGAGCATTCACTTTATCCACACCCTTCATGAACTTGTACACCTCATTAAGGTCCCCAGTAGCCTCCTATCCTCCAAAGATATATGTCCCCGCCTATCCGTCTTCTCCCTACTATTCATGATGTCCCAACTTTTGTATTCAATACCCTTCCCAACAAAGGAAAGTGTGCCAAAAGTCTTCTTCATCACCCTTCATTCACCACTTTCAGATCTACATCAGTCTCAAGGGTTCTATCATTTACTGTTTCTGTCAGAATGGCACAGTGATAGAGTTGCTGCCTTACAGCGCCAGAGACCCGGGTTCGATCCTTACCACAGGTACGGAGTTTGTATGTTCTCTCTGTGACCCCGTGGGCTTTCTCCGGGTGCTCTGGTTTCCTCCCACATCCCACAGGTTTGTAGGTTGATTGGCTTTGGTAAAATTGTAAATTGTTCCTAGTGTGTGGGATAGTGTTAGTGTACGGGGTGATCGCTGGCCAGCGCGCTCGGTGGGTCTGTTTCCACTCTGTATCTCAACAAACAAAGTGTCGTGCCATGGTTTGACATATCAACGAGCAACATCTCACATTTGTCAGAGTTAAATTCCATTTGCCATTTCTTGGCCCACTTTGCCGACTGATCTGGATCCTGTGGTAAACTTTGATATCCTTCCTCAGTGTCCACTATACCACAAATGTTGGTGTCATCTACATATTTACTAAAATGTCAACTAACAACAGTGAATCCTGCGGCACTTCACCGATCTCCAATCAGAAAAACAATCCTCCGCAACTATCCTTTGACTCCTTCCTCAAAGCTTGAATCCTATTGTGTAAGAAGGAACTGGATTACACCGAAGATAGACGCAAAGTGCTGGAGTAACTCAGCGAGTCAGGCAGCATCTCTGGAGAAAAAGAATAGGTGACGTTTCGGGTCGAGACCCTTCTGCAGACCGTCTGAAGAAGTGTCTCGACCCGAAACATCACCTATTCCTTTTCAATCCTATTGTTTAGCTCACCTGGGATTCCATGTGATCTAACCCTCCAAACTACCCTAACATGTGGATCTTGTCAAAGGCTTTTCAGAAGTCCATATACACATTATGCACTTGCCCTTCCCTCGTCAATCCTCTTGGTTACCTCTCCAAAAAAAGTCTATTAGATTTGATGGATGGACATATGAAAAAGTGTGTGTTTACGCTGTGTTGCAATGATCTGGAATTCACTGCTGTGAGGAGTAGAAACTGCTGTGAGGAGTAGAATCAGGAAGATATGGAGGCGTTTCAAAGGGAATATTTTACATTGCTTTGAGGCTGGGAATGAGACTGACTGGATCACTCTGTTGGAAGCCAACAGAGACTCATGGGATGAACAATCTTCTTTCGTGCCATGACAATTCTATCATTCTGTAGCAACAGGAGCAAAAGCTGCACCTGTCGGAATCATTCAGGCAAAGAGGTGTTCAGGGGATGCCATAGCCAGCTCACAGGGTGCCCAGATGAAGACCTATTTCTTCGCATGAATATTTCCAGCACTCCATCGAGAACAGCGTCTCAAGAAATACTTGTTTGGTGGTTACTTGCAATATCCTGAGTGGTGTAAACGCATGATAGTTGCAAGCCTTTCATTTAAAAAAACGATGCTTTTCTAAATCTGCATCCACCACAACACCTGGTAGGATGTTCCAGACATCCAGCTCTCGCTGTGTAAATAATCTTACCATGCACATCAACATAACCAATGTATCTGCTGCACACAATTGTATTAGTCAGAACGCCAATGCCTGATCAACCAGATTAACCAGTCCTTTCCCCATAGAGTCTTTCAGCAAGCAGGAAGAACATTCTTGAGAGTTTGCCACTGTGATTGATATCTTTCACTTCATTGATTGTGCATGTGCACTAGAACATATGCTGGAATCAGTAGGGCATAGAAAAAGCTACCAGTCCACTAATCTCCAAGCACAGTACCAAAGGAATGCGTATTCAGGCTGGTACTCCATAAGGTCACTAGGTCATAAGGAATAGAAGTAGAATTAGGCCGTTCGGCCCATCAAGTCTACTCCATCATTCAATCATGGCTGATCTACCTCTCCCACCTAACCCCATACTCCAGGAAGTACTTCCTTCAGTGTAGTCAGCAAGATTCGTGGGAATGAGTTGCTTTCTTCTCAGATGGTTCAAGGCAACCCTTCACACCCGTGCCATGTTTGTGTGATGTGGATAGAATCAAAGGAAAGGCTGAATAATTATTACGCATAATTGGGTAGTGCAGTGGTAGAGTTACTGCCTCACAACACAAGAGACTCAGGTTTGATCCTGACTATGATGCTGTCTCTCTCTGTAGAGTTTGTAGTTCTTCCTGCGACCACGTGGGTTATCTCCGGGTGCTCCGGTTTCTTCCCACATCCCAAAGACGTGCAGGTTTGGAGGTTAGTTGGCTTTGGTAAAATTGCCACTCGTGTGTAGGTTAGTAAGTGGGATAACATAGAATGGTGTATGGATGATCGATGGTTGGCATGGACCCGGTGGGCCAAAGGGCTGTTTCCATGCTGTATCTCTAAACTAAAATTAAAATAATTATGTTGGACAGCCAAATATTCAAGTCCAAGCTGCTTCTCTTCTATTAGGAGGGTATTTAGCTAAGTTTAGTTTAGAGATACAGTGTAGAAACAGGCCCTTCAGCCCACCAAGTCCATACCGACCAACGATTCCCAAAAACTAGTTCCGTCCTACAGACTAGGGACAATTTACAGGCCAATTAACCTACAAACCTGCACTTCTTTGGAGTCTGGGAGGAAACCGGAGCACCCGGAGGAAACCCACATGGTCACGGGGAGAATGTAGAAACTCCGTACAAACAGCACCCATAGTCAGCATCAAACCCAGGTCTCTGGCGCTGTAAGGCAGCAACTCTACTGCCGCCACTGTGCCATCGCTGTGTGGCTTGCATGGAAATTGTGTAAGCGAATGGGAATACGGTGCATCCTTCAGTGAAGCCTGAATGTAGAGGATGCAAAATAATTGCAGCTGTCACCAGTGAAAGAAGGAGAAGCAGAGTGAAAGCAGGAGGGAGAAGGTGGTCACCACTAAACCTTACAGCAAAATACACAAGGGCAGCTTATTGCTCAGTGGTTCTTGCCTTGAAAATTCATACTAAGGCCTAAAACATAATACTTCTTGCTATATATTTCATTGGTAATCCTGTATTAAATATTAAAAACTTTCAACCAGCTTCTTTGTGGAAGATGTACTGAGTATACTGACTCAGAGGCTGCTAAGATACCGACCCTGAGAATCTGACGCACTAATTGCAAAAAGCTGGAGAATTTAATTTCCAATAAAACAATTGTCTTCCAGTCAATTGTCACTTGACAGCCAACCCGCGGTGTGTTTAGCAATTAAAAAGAGTTCCTAACTTTATAGCAGTGATCAATCACACTTCAGAAGAGCGCATTAGCTTTAAAGCACTTTGGAAGTTGCACCATGGAAAGCGTACTGTCGGGTTGCTGCATGGCATGCTTTGGGAACAACTCTGCCCATGACCGTAAGAAATTGCAAAGAATTGTAGATGTAACGCAGTCCATCACACAGACCACAGTTCCCACCATTAACTCCATCTACATATCAAGCTGCCGTGGAAAAGCAGCCAATTTAATCAAAGATAGACAAAAGTGCTGGAGAAACTCAAGCGGGTGAGGCAGCATCTATGGAGCGAAGGAAATGGGCAACATTTCGGGCTTAGACTGAAGAAGGGTTTTGGCCCGAAACGTTGCCTATTTCCTTCGCTCCATAGATGATGCCTCACCCGCTGAGTTTCTCCAGCACTTTTGTCTACCTTCGATTTTCCAGCATCTGCAGTTCCTTCTTAAAAATGTAATCAAAGCGTTGTCCCAGCCCAGCCTGCTGCTCCCGCCCAGCAGAAGGTACAGAAGCTAGAGAGCGTGCATCACCAGGCTCAGGAAAAGCTTAAATTCCTCAATCTCCATTCTGAAGGTACGTCCTTCTATTCTGAGGCTGTGCCCTCTAATTCTAGGCTCTCCCATTATTGGAAACATCATCTCCCTCCCAGCCATGAATTCCTCCACAAAGATAGTCTTCAGAAAACCTGGCACAAGCCCTGGGGCTCAGTAATTGCAGGATTCAAGGTTTCAAGGGTTTCAAGGTCAAGGTCCAATGTCCACAATGGGGTAGAGGTGAATCGGATGGTATTCTAACTTATGGAAGGGCCATTCAGAAGCCTTATAACAGCGGGGAAGAAGTTATTCCTGAGTTTGGTGGTGCACGCTTTCAAACCTCTGTATCTTCTGCTTGACGGAAGCAGGAGAAGAAGAAATGACCAGGGTGGTCATTGACGTGTTGGTTGCTTTCCCAAGGCAGCATGAAGTGTAGCCGGAGCACCACCTAACCATCTCAGGGGATACATGGGCAATCTTGCACAAACATTCCTATGTGATAGATTGGGAAGACCTTCAATCAGACTGAGCAGAACCCCTGGAGTTATACACGCTGACCTCTTGCTGATGATGTGTTTATGGCTTCTCACATACCTCATTTCCACCTTCCCCAGGGAATACCTTCCTTTATCATTAAAATAAGGATTCAGGTATCTTTAATTTCCCCATCCTGAACATCCTCTGGAGAATTTTATCAGCAATCTCCTCCCTAGAGCAGGAATATCACCTCGGTGAAGCATGCAGCTAACAGTTGATTTTAACCCAATGATCCGATACAATTAAAAACAAATGTATGATTTTATTATCGGGGCTATGACACATATAAAGGCATAGAATGTAATAATGCAATTTACTTCTGCACAGTGCCATGATTTATTTTTTGTGGGGAAAAAAAAAGAGTCAATTTTCCACTCTTCACAATTGAATTTCTGAAGTTCAAATCAGTTCCATAGAACAGTGAATTTAACTGGACTTTCTGAATATTCATTCCTTGTGATTATTTGTATGTCGTTGGGATTGTTGCTGTGCACCTGCCTAAGTGGGAGGCAGAAAACCAAGTGTATTAGCGACTCCTAAGGTTCTGCGACCTCATCTTGAAGAGAACTGCCCTGAAAGCAGAGGCTGAGAGAGTGGTTTTAGCTCGCAAAAGGCTGGAAGAGGCTGGAGAGCCTAATGCAAACATGCAGAAAAAAAAAAGCGAGAAGACAAAGGTCCATCCAAATCTGCTTCAACCATGCTGTCCGTCTCATATTAAAACATTAATAAAGCTGTCGACTAATCACAGCAATCAATCCCTATCAATTATGGAACATCGGACCCAGACATGAAACGAGAAAACCCCAGGGGTGACAGGATTTGGAAAGCAGAGAGCCAGAGCTGCTTGCTCCTGCCAACACGCTACACTTGCCACATGTTACGTCTCATATTACTCAAATACTCCATCCCAAAATCTTTCTTGTTCTGCGAAAAATATTTTTAACATGCATTTGAATGAATCAATACTTAGTGCTTGCATCGCCCACGGTAGGGAGCCTGTTCCACCGACTGTTCGCCTGTTCACTGGCCACAAAGGCTGAATGAGGCAGAAAAAAAAACAATGGTCCAAAACTCAAGGAATGGCGAAATTGATGCACGGGCAGGAGTAAAGACCAGGAGTAACCAGCAAAGCACTTAAAAACGGCCATTGGAGCGTGAGGTGACGGCCAAATGTGAGTTATCCGTCCTGCTTGACTCTTCGGAGAGGAGAGCAGTAGCAATATGGCCATTGGAGCGTGAGGTGACGGCCGGAATTAATATTATATGAAGAAACAAAGAACTGCAGATGCTGGTTTATACCAAAGATAATGCTGGAGTAACCAAGCGGGTCAGGCAGCATCTCTGGAGAAAAGGACAGGTGACGTTTTGTGTCGGGACCTATCTTCAGACATGACTCTGAAAAAGGACCTGAAGAAAGGTTCCGACCCGAAATGTCACCGATGCTTTACATCCAAAGATGCTGCCTGGCCCACTGAGTTATTCCAGTACTTTGTGTCTATCTTTAACATTGTATGAATTACCCAATAACGTCAAGAATACTTCACAGCGAATCATCTCAGTGCACTGGGTGTGTTCAACACAGTTTTTTCCTAACAATCTGCCACATCTTTACCTGTAAGGCCAGAGATAGTCCTAAAGGCTTCTCGTTACTCATTGCTTGTGCCCAATGTTCAGAGTTGCAGATTGGCATGCCTACAAGTACACTTTTAAAGGGCTTTGCGCACAAAGTCAATGCAACTCAGCCAACTTACTGCCTGCCAAACACATAGTCAACCATCAACAGAAAACAACAGACACAAAGACCCAGGAGTAACTCAAAGGGACAGGCAACATCTCTGGAGAACGTGGATGGGTGTTTCTTCAGACTGATTGCCATAACGGGGAGAATGCTGGAAGAGAGGTGGGGGTGGGACAAAGCCAGGCATGTGAGAGATGGACAAAATGTGTAGGAAGGTACTGCAGATGCTGGTTTAAATCGAAGGCAAACACAAAATGCAGGGGTAAATCAGCGGGACACGCAGCATCTCTGGAGAGAAGGAATGCGTGTCACCCAGGACTCACAGCAACTGGCCTGCCATCTCGTCGCCCTTCTCCTGTCACGCAGCGACCCTCTGTGACTCCAGTTTCAACACACTAGGAGCATGGAGAACCAGCTGGGAACAGACTTCGCGACCTCCTCAATTCACTGTTGCACCGAACACCACAGCCCCACCCGGCTGGGACCCGCCCCGCAAAGAGTGGGTCGCCCTGAACCAGCTCCGTACAGGGGTCGGCCGGTTCAACGCCAACATGCATCGCTGGGGGTTGCGTTCATTATCAGCCTGCGTGTGTGGAGCAGACCAGCAAACAGCACAGCACGTCACTTCGACTGCGCTGTCCTCCATCCCCCTGGTGGAGGGGTAGACCTCATGGCCCTCGACAACAGCACATTGAACTGGCAGGGCGTTACATAACCTCTGCTGCCTCAAACGCAAGAAGAAGAAGGTGGCGTTTTGGGCTGCGACGTCGAGAAGAAGGGTCTCGACCCAAAACATCACCCATTCCTTCTCTCCAGAGATGCTGCCTGTCCCGCTAAGTTACTCCAGCATTTTGTGTCTACAGGTACCTATGTGGGAGGTGGATGCAGGTGAGGGGATTGATTAGCAGATGAATGGAGAAAGGCTGGAGATGAAAAGGAGACAAAAGGGGTTGGGCTGGAGGATGGTCACTATGCTGTTGTCAATAATCTCAGGACGAGTGGCTGGTTGGTGACACCAGACTGCCACATTCATATACTGATTTGTGTACGGACACCAAGCCTCTGGTCCTACAAATGATACTAACGCCAGCCTGGAAAGGAGCTGGGTGGATTGTGATGGAGTGATACCAGGGAGACATTTGAATGGAGTGAAAACAATGAGGTGAGAGGTAAATTTGACTGCCCCTGGCAGTTCTGCTTCATGTTCAGTTGGGAAACTGTAATGTTTCCATTCTAGACAATTATATGGTGAACTGACAGACAATGTCCGGCAATTGTTTGGTTCGAACATGTACCCTTTAAACAGACGCTGCCATTCAATAACGTGGTCAGTGATCATGACCCTCTGGTCCAATATCCTGATCCACAAGGCCTCTGGTTCCCTTAGTTTGTAGACATCTACTAATGTCAGCCCAGAATTGCACAACAAGTTGTTCAGCATAGACAAGTTGGGATGAAAGGCCTAGAGTTAAGGGCCTGTCCCACTTTCACGACCTAATTCACGACCTTTCTTTACTCGTGGACATTTTTTATCATGCTAGAAAAAAACGCCCTGACCTACTTGATGCCACGAGTACCTAGTATCACGGCCTACTACAACCTACCCACGACCTCCTATGACCTTGTGACGACCATGCTGCGAGTATGATCAAGGGCAAACTCGGCAGAGGTCGTGAATTAGGTCGTGAAAGTGGGACAGGCCCTTTACTCTATGACTGTGATTCTATAACTGATCATTTTTAGATTTAGGTTTGGGTTTAGTTTTATTATTCACGCGAGTACAGTGAAGAGCTTTGTTTTGCATGTTAACAGATCAGGTATATCATACACAAATATAATCGTCAAACTTTAGAGCAGATGGGAAGATACAGAGCGCAGAATATAATTCCCAGCATTATACTGCATTGTGGCACATCAGTTCCACAGACAGTCCAATGTCCACAATGGGGTGGAGGTGAATCGGATGGTACCCCAGCTTATGGAAGGACCGTCAGAAGCCACAACAATCTGACGTAGAGAATGCTAAAGTCCTAAAACCTGCTGTGTAAAGAAAGTAATAAAGCTTGGAGACTGTGCCCCTTCTAGATCAGCATCAATGTCAGCATTTGCTGTGAGGAAAACAATAAAATATGTCAAAGGTATGCAATCAAAATGAATAGTAATAAAGCTTGAGAAGAGTGTCTCCTAAAGCACCTGAGCGAAGGGATCCCTGAACACCATTCAAATCTGTGCAAACAAAAAAAAGTCCCAGGCTTGTAACATGTTGAGGAGCTGTGCTGTATTTTTGTTGACACCTCCTTAAACCTACATAAAAGTCGCGGCAGCATATTACACTCGACTAAACTGATGCGGTGGCGACGGCAGCCAGTTGAATGTGAGCCAAGTTTATCTGCCCCCTGGCTCTTGTTCCTATTCAGCTATTCAGCCATTGCAAAGAGAGAGAATATCTTTGTGCGTCAACGCATTCTAATTTGCAGCCAAACCAAGATGCAAATTTAATCCTTCATTGCTAACAAGGAGATTTTCAAGACAAAATCAGGACAGGTACAATTTTCATTGTGCATTAAAGAAGTGTCAAAATCCCCTCCATAATTGTAAGAGTCCATATATATTAATGTAAAATAAAAAACAGGAACTTTTGTTTAATGTATTATGCATGAATGGGATGTTCAATAGCCAGACATGGAACACAATTTACGTAGAGTGCAGGAAAGACCTCAATATCTAATTTTGGAACAATTATTGTTGCAGTTGTTATGAAATTTTCCCTAATTCTGGAACACAGCGATGAATGGAATAATTCACAACTTCATATATGAGGCAGATGGTATGACAGGGTCCAGTCAGAAGCAACGTTAATGACAGCAAATGCCTTTTGAATACAACCCCCTGGCATGGCGTTGAAAGCACAGGAAGACTATGAATAATTACTATGGGGTGCTAATGAGCAAGTCATAGGTTACCCCATAGCTCAATTTATCTTCCAGCAAACTCAATTCAGTAATTAACTGATTGCAGCATCTTTGAATGGCTCCATGTAGGTTCCAGGTAACAGCACTGACTAAGTCTGAGCAGGGGACAGGAGACGCATGACGTGAAGTTATCAGTCTCCCACTGATCTTTTCTACATGCTTTCATGGGTGGAGGCAGAGGTGCACCAGTCCTCTTGGCATTAACATGGAGGCCAGCAGCTTCCAAGATGATACTGCACTTGTTATCCCGGAGGGGGTTAACAATTCGCAATTATTTTCTCCCGTGTTGTATAAGGCGCAATTTAGTAAATTCACTGATCTTCATCTCCTTGGGTTTCCCACTGTTGAACGATCATCTAACCTCGATGATCATGTCACCAGGGTTTCTTATATTCTGGTTGGTCACCTCTGGCCCCTGCCCTCACTCGCCACAAAGTTTGACGTTCAGATCATCTTCTCGCTCATAGAGAATATATTTGGTCATCGGTCCCATTCCTGGCCTGGAGATTTGCTCCCTTCTCACAAAGTATGGAATTTTGATCTCCAATCTCACCTTGCGATAACCCCATATTGGAATCTCCTCCATTCCTACACCCTCAGGCATAGAGAGCATGTGTACAAGCCTGGTACCAGAGCACCCACACAGCCAGCCAAACACAGGACTGACCAAAGTAATCCAGCCAATAAGTCGAACAGTCTCAGTCTTGTCACTAGCACTGCCAACTTCTAGAAAGCTTGCCATGCTGATCAATCATTCAACATGTGTCTTGCTGTACATTACATCGCACGGTTCCCACTCTCAGCTGCCAAGGGTAATTTGTCAGTATCAAGCATCAGTCAGTAGCTCCCATTTTATAGATAACTGGCCCAGGTGGATTAGACATCTTTGACCTCTCCCCTCTTGCTATTCATGAGTGACTTTCACACAAGAGCTTGAGCATCACACAAGCATCTCTCATCAAGTCATTATATGTTTAATGTTTGCTCGTTGGGAACTTTACGAACTTACTGTGCATGCTCTGGGTTCCAAAGGACACGGCAACCTTCAAGGCCCATCGCAAGCAAAATCACCGCAACAAGGCTCAGCTGAGGCAGAGTCACATATTCAGTCTGATGAAGGGGTTCCACCCGAAACGTCACCCATTCCTTCTATCCAGCAATGCTGCCTGTCCCGCTGCGTTACTCCAGCATTCTGTGTCTATCTTCACCACAAATTCAACCCGGATCCACAGCTTATAACCTAAACCTGGAGTAAAGTGTTTACCTCAGAGCAGAGTGAAAGCAAACAGTCCAGGCTGTTATTTCATCGCAATTAAAACCACATAAACCAAAAAGTCATTTATACCTCTAGGAGTAGAGTGTGCAATAATAAGTCAATAACCTGAGTCATCGTAGTCCTTTTATAATTGTGTATTTGGAATAATAACTTCAGGGCTTTAACATTTGTAATATCCATTCTGTCAGTTAGTAAATCAGCAGTTGGCTTAAATTTATTAGGGACAGACAAACACCAATTGTAATCAGCCTGAACTTTTTTGTTATTCCCATTGAGCTGTTGATTTAATAGAGTGATAAATGCAACGGTACCCATTCATCATGGTTTTACTGCAGCAGTGGATATTTTAGAACTTGGCATTGCCTTTCCAGAATAAAACTTTGAAGCACAAAATTAATTGCCCATTATTCAAGTAACTAAAGATTCAGTGTCCTAATGTTATATTTAATTTTCTGTACAGAAAGAGTATCGCAGCAAGCCCAATATTTTTAGTGTAGGAAGGAGCTGCAGATGCTGGTTTACACTGAAGACAGACACAAAATGCTGGAGTAACTCAGCTTGGGCAGCATCTCTGGAGAAAGGGAATAGATGGCGTTTTAGGTCGGAACCCTTCTTCAGGACTGGTATTTGTTGTTCCTCCTTATTTCCCATGAGTTCTTGAACTGCAGTAATCCTTTTGGCGAAGGTATTTTTTACGATACTATTGGGTGGTGAGTTTGGGGATTTTGATCCATTATCAATGTAGGAACAACAATATATTTCTAAGTCAAGGTAACATGTGACTTTACTATCCATGTACCTCCCTCTACCATACCCTCTGGCAGCCCATTCCACATAGGAACAACACTCAGTGTGTGAAGGTTGCCCCTCAGGTCCCTTGTAAACCTCTAGTTTTAGACTGCTCTATCCTAGGGAAACGATTGTGGATATTCACCTTATATATGCCCCTCATGGTTTTATATAAAGTCACCCCTGGGCCTCTGGGAAAACGACCAAGCCTATCCAGCTTTTCCTTATAACTCAAACCCACCAGATCTGGTAACATCCTTGTAAATCTCCTTTGTATCCTTTCCAGTTTAATAACACAATTCCTGTAGCATGACGACTATAATTCAAGTTTTCAAAGGTTGAAGGTTAGTTTATAGTCACATGTGCCAATTAAGGTACAGTGAAATTTGAGTTACCATTAAAAAACAAGCAACAAGACACACAACTACTTAAAATTAACATAAACATCCAGCACAGCGGATTCCCCACGTTCCTCACTGTGATGGAAGGCAATAAAGTCTAATCTTCTTCCCTCTTTATTCTCCTGCAGTCGGGGCAGTCGAAGCATCCACAGTCAGGGCGGTCGAAACCCCTGCATCAGGGCGTTTGAAACTCCTGCGGTTTGGAGTCCGCGATGTTAAAGTCCCGCAGGCTCCCACAGTTGCCGCCCCAAAGATGACCCCCCTTCAGGGATCGCGAACTCCGTGATGGTTAGTCCGTAGGCTCCCATGATGGAGCTCCCGGTCGATCTCCAGCAAAGGCCGCCAACTTCAGGACGTTAGGCCGCAGTGCAGCCGGAGATATGATACAGATAAAATCGCATCTCTGTCGAGGTAAGAGATTAGAAGAATGTTCCCCAACTCCTCCCCCCCACATCAAATAAGTTAAAGAACACAAAAAAAAAAATACATTTAACACATACAAAACTGACACAAAGAAGGAAAGGACTGACAGACTGTTGGCGAGGCAGCCATTGCTGGTGCCACCCAGTGGTTAGGTACACAGTTCTCCAAGTACGGTCTTACCAATGTCTTGGATAGCTGTAACATGACATCCCAACTCCTGTACTAATAGCTGACGGATAAAGGCAAGTGTGCCAGCGACTTCTTCATCATCTTGTTTATCCGTGTCCGCACATTCGTGGAATTATGTCGGTCCACCTCCAATATTACAACAACTTTGGTTCCAGAAAATCGGTAGTGGACCCCTGTACCTGCAGCTCTAAGTCCCTCTGTTCTAAAACATTCCTCTGGTCTCTATCATTTACTGTGTAAGTCTTGCCCTCACATTTATCTGAATTAAACTCCATCTGTCATTCCTCAGCCCGTGGCCCCAGCCAATCCAAGATCCCATTGTAATCTGAGATAACCTGCTTCACTGTCCACCATATCACCAATTTATTGTCATCAGCAAAATCGTTAATCTCAATAACGAACAGTGGACCTAACACCGATCCCTGCAGCACACCACTTGGTACAGACCTTCAGTCTGATAAGCAACCCTCTGCCACCATCCTGCCTCTGAACCTCAGTCCAGTTTTGTACTCAGTTGGCTAGCTCGCCCATGTTACCTTGCGTTCCAAACCATCGATGATACAAATATATCTGACAGAAGCCTTGCAATTTCTTCCCAAGCTTCTCACAAGGATACACTTGATCAGGTCATGGAGATTTATCTACATTTATCTACATTTGGAAGACCTCCAGCACCTCATCATCTGTACTGTGGACTCTCTTCAAGACATCACCTGAGTTGTCCGGTCCCCACGTCTTTCTCCACGGTAAATTACAGACAAGAAAATGCATTTTTTAAGACTTTGCCAATCTTCCATGTATAGATTACTTTGTTGATTTTCAAGAAGCCCTATTTTCTCCAAAGTTACACCTTTGCCCTTAATTTACCATGACCTGCAGGTTCAGGAACAGCTTCTTCCCAACAACATATCAGGCTATTGAACACTATAAACGGCAACTAAACTTCCAACAACTGGCTCGGTTGCACACTTGGAACTTCGGGCTTATGTTTTGTTTTGAACTCATTTTTTTTTTTTTATCAATTGCACTTTTTGTAAATTATGTTACCTATTGAGTGCTATTCTTACAGACTACGGATGCTTACAGCTATTATGATATTGCAAGTGAGAATGCAATTTTTCTATTTTGGTACATATGACAATTAAACACTCTTCATTCTTGACTTTAGAATCTTTTTGGATTCTCCTTTACCTTGTCTGCCAAAGCAATATTATGTTTCCCAACTGATTTCCCTCTTTCCCCTTCACCCCTATACTCCTCAGGGGAGTTACTTGATCCCAGCTTCCTGTACCTAATATATGCTTCCTCGTGTAGCAAAGAACTGCAGATGCTGCCTGTCCCGCTGAGTAAGTCAGCGGGACAGGCAGCATCTCTGGAGTGAAGGAATGGATGACGTTTCGGGTCAAGACCAGTCTGAAGAAGGGACTCAACCCGAAATGTCACCCATTCCTTCTCTCCAGAGATGCTGCCTGTCCCGCTGAGTTACTCCAGCATTTTGTGTCTATCTTCGGTTTAAACCAGCATCTGCAGTTCCTTCTTACACAAAGTTCATGCATAAACAGTAAAGAAAAAGGATAGTTCTGATCATCGCCAAAGCAGAGATGCAATGATGTATATTAATCTCTACTTAATTTCAAGATTTGTTTTGCCGGTTTTTCCAACCATTTAAGAACCATTATCCTTCCTTTTCCATGCTTTGGATACCAAATAACCCATTGTTGCTGGCAGGGAGATCTAAGACCACTCCATGGAGCCGTGCCCTGGCCCTCTGCGTAAGTGTTTGAGTGCCAGGACAGAGAGGTGTTTCTATTCCCCCTACTCCCAATGGCAAGATACCAGCTGTGCACAGCATCTCCACACCACAGCACGCCAGAATCACTTTCTTCCATGCAAATCCAAGGATCCAACATTCACTCAAGTTTTATAATTCTGTGTAGAAAAACATTCAGGGCTTCTGACAGCCCAGAAGGTGCTCCACCTAGCCAACACACACCACTCACAATTTCCTAATAAAAGGGAACTGCAGATGCTGCTTTGTACCAATGATAGACACAAAGTGCTAGAGTAACTCAGCAGGTCAGGCAGCATCTCTCGAGCAACTGCACGGGTGACGTTTCTGGTTGGGACCCTTCATCAGATTGATTGTAGTCGGGGGAGCGGGGAGAAGAAGAGGAAGTGAAAAGAGCCAAGATGAATCACAGCCCGCAACAGATGACCTCAGGGTGATGGAGGTGTCCCCTGATAGACGGATTGTTGGACAAAATCTGCCGAGCAGGGAACCACCTCACCTGACGTCATCTGTTGCCGGCCGTGATTTGTCCTGTTGCCTCGGTTTTTTTCTGCGGTCCCCCTACTACAATCAGTCTGAAGAAGGGCCCCCACCCGGAATGTCACCTATCCATGATCTCCAGAGATGCTGCCCGGCCCGCCGAGTTACTGCCGGCACTTTGTGTCTGTCGCTCACAATTTTCTCACTTTTTCTCTTTTCTAAAACCAATCATTTCCCCCCCCCAAATACCAAATCTTCCAGACTCTCAGCTATCCTGTGTCCTGTCTCAAATCGATGTATAAGGTCCTGTGAATTTACCTCGAAGAATGCTTTTGGATAGGATCATGGATGTGTAGGAACTGGAGGGATCTGTGTCACATGTAGGCAGAGCAGATTAGTTTAACTCGATATCAGGTTCAGCACCGATATTAAGGGCCAAAGGGCCCGCTCCTATGCTGTATTAATTTATGTTCTATGTTCTTACAGCAGAAGAATTGCCAGCTGGTGTTCAATTCACTATTAGTCATGAACCAAAGGCATGGAAACAGATAATTTGATGATCGTATTACTGCTGTTTGTAAGAGCTCAGTATGTGCAAGTTGGTTATTACATTTGCTATGTTGACCTATCCATGTTCTCCAGGGATGCTGTCTGACCTGCTGAGTTACTCCAGCACTTTGTGCCTTTTTTTTGTAAACCATCAGGTGCCCAGTTTCCACACCTTAAAATTGCTTGACTGCAGAGGGCTGAGAAGCGTGGAACTATAGAAATGCAAAATATTTGTCTTCCTTTATTCCTCTCATGTGAAACGACATGGAGAAATATTAGAAGTCCGCTCCATCCTCGACCAACACCCACAGCGAGTGTGTGAGATCATGAGATATTGATCAAGAATCCCCGGGGAATTGTCTGCCACTTCGCCAGGCCCAATTATCACATTTCCACTGACACAAGTAAACCTTTCTGTACAGTGCCTGGCATTGAAATGAAGGTTCCTCTTCATTTGTATTACTAAGATGCAAAGGGCAGCACATCTAGCCAACATACTTTTAATAAAAGGCACTTCTCATTAAAACAAAGACAGCTGCAGAAGATGATTTTCAAGTAGGCATTTTGTTACTGCTCTGCCTTGTCCCATGTATGTGCTCCGTGGTCTTCTATGACACCCAGTGGTTGAATGCAGTATGGCAGTCTAAATCGTTTTAGTTCAGAAGCAGAGTCTATCAACTGGGATTTGAGTCCGATTGGTGACTTCCCGACCCGAAAAGTCACCTATCCATGTTCTCCAGAGATGCTGCCAGGCCGGGCACTTTGCGCCCTTTTTTATAAATCGATAACTGTAGGGGCGGCACTGTGGTGCATGAAGGGGCAGCAAGGTGGCGCAGCAGTAGAGTTGTTGCCTAACAGCGGCAGCGACCTGGGTTCAATCTTGACTCTGGGTGCTCCCTGTGTGGACTTTGTACGTTCTCCCCGTGACCACGTGAGTTTTCCCCCCGTGCCCCGCTTTCCTCCCACACTCCAAAGGTGCACAGGTTTGTAGGTCAATTGTTTAGTTTAGTTTAGTTTAGTTTAGTTTAGAGATACAATGAGGAAACAGGTCCTTCGGCCCACCGTGGCTGTGTCGACCAGCGATCCCTGCACATTCACACTAGCCACCACATTAGAAACAATTTACATTTATACCTAAACAAATAACCTACAAACCAGTACGTCTTGGGAGTGTGGGAGGAAATCGAAGATTGCGGAGACCACCCACACGGTCACGGGGAGAACGTACGAACTCCGTACAGACAGCACCCGTAATCGGGATTGAACCTGGGTCTCTGGCGGTGTAAGGCAGCAACTCTACTTGCCGCCCTGTAATTGGCTTTGGTAAAAATTGTGAATTGTTTCTGGTGTGAGGGATAGGGTTGGTGTATGGAGATTGCTGGTCAGCGTGGATTCAGTGGGCTGAAGTTCCTGTTTCCGCACTGTATCTCATAACTAAACTAAATGTTCCTTGTTTCTATATTATTAACATCCAGTTCATGGTTCAGCTTGATACCCTGAAAATCCAGTTCATTGCTGGTCAGCTTGATACCCTGAAAATCCCAATTTGGCATCTGCACATCCGAAGGGCAAATTACACTGGATGCCAGAGTGATGCACTTGTTAGAAAGTGTGGTGGTGGAGGCAGATATACGATAGTGGCATTTAAGAGGCTTTTGGGTGCGCAATGGATATGCAGGGCATGGATGGTTATGGATCACATGCTGGCAGATAAGAGTTGATTGTGGCATCATGTTCGGCACAGACATTGTGGGCCGAAGGGCCTGATCCTCTGTTTAGAGATACAGCGTGGAAAAAGGCCCTTTGGCTGCGCCGACCGGCGATCACCCCGTACACTAGCACTATCCTGCACACTAGCGACAGTTTACAATATTACCAGAGGCAATTAATCTACAAACCTGCACATCTTTGGGGTGTGTGAGGAAACCGGAGCACTCAGAGAAAATCCATGCAGTCACGGGGAGAACGTACGAACTCCGTACAGACAGCTCCTGTAGTCAGGATCGAACCTGGGACTTTGGCGCTGTGAGGCAGCAACTCTACCACTGCACTAATGTGCCGCCCAATTTGCAGCTGTTTTGTGGAATTAAGAATCATTCAGAATACATATTAGCCAGACGATATTGTTAAACAGTGAGACTTGGTATCAGCATTGATATTTTTGTGATGATTAATTCCCTCTCTTAACCTCACAGGGGTGGACAAGCTGCAGGAAGCTGCTTTAAAGAGAATATTAACTGTTGATGAGTGGTTTCTGATAACTGTTGCTAGTTTCTATTAATGATTGGTGCTTCTAGTCCATCTTTCAGCTACAGAGAGTGATGCACTCGTTTCTAAAGGACATGTTTACAGATATCAAGGTTTCTGCAGTACGCTTTTACTGAAAACTTAACATTGACCTCGTGAGGCACAAGGCGGCACGGTGGTGCAGCGGTAGAGTTGCTGCCTTTCAGCGCCAGAGACCCGGGTTCTATCCTGACTATGGGTGCTGCCTGAATGAAGTGTGTACCTTCAGGCTTCTAGATTACTTGACCAGTGCATTGTCCCTAGTGTGTAGGATAGCACTCGTGTCGCAGTGATCGCAGGCAGGTGCCTTGGGCCCGTTGGGTCTCGTTGGGCCTTGGGCCCGTTTCTAAGCTGTATCTCTAAAGTAAAATCAAAAAGTAGGTAAAAGTAGGTCTCACAGCACAAGAGCTGATCTGCCGAGGCTTCTCCTAACTGAACACCACTGTGGAAACAGGAGAGAGCTATGTACGCTTTGTTTTGTTTACTTTAGTTTAGTTTAGTTTAGTTTAGTTTAGTTTAGTTTAGTTTAGAGATACAGAGCGAAAACAAGGCCTTTGGCCCACCGAGACTGCTCCAATCAGCGATCCCCGCACATTAACACTATCCTACACATAGTAGGGACAATTTACAATTTACCAAAGCCAATTAACCTACAATCCGGCACATCTTTGGAGTGTGGGAGGAAACCGGCGAACACCAGAGAAAACCCACACGGTCACAGAGAGAACGTGCAAACTCTGTACTGACAGCACCCGTAGTCAGGAGCAAACCCATTTACTACCTTCAACACCATTACACCATCCAAGCTTGTTATCACCAAACTCGTGCGACTTGGAGTCAGCACTCATCTCTGCAACTGAATCCTTGACTTCCTGACTAATAGACCCCACTCAATGAGGATAGGGGACAGATCATTTTACTTCGGAGTCACGTGAGTGACTTTGTGAAGACCCCGCCAGCACGCATGCGCGACATATCGTCGCTCGCATTGCAACCGACAGGCTGGGAGGAGCGCAGCTCCTCTACTTGCAACTTTAAAAAAGACCCTCCAGGTAAGTTTTACTAACCTTGAGTTGGTTTGGCGCTCTGTGTTTATCTTCTATTACAGAGCACGCAGAGCCGATTATGAAGGGAGAAAAGGGCTGCTTCCAGGCACGCCACGGAGGGCCGCGGGATCTCGAAGAAAGTTCAGCGGCAAAATTCTCTAGAGCTGGCCGTTGAATATACGGCAGTCCCCGTTCCGCTACAGTCCGGAAGACTACCGCAGACTGGCGGGAAGGCAGCGCGGAAGTCGGGTAGCCCCGTTCTATCGGCAGGCCCCGACTCTCTACCGCTTAAGTCCAGAAGACCGCGGACTTGCGGCAAAACCGCGCGGAAGTCGGGTAGCCCCGTTAATACGGCAGGCCCCGACTCTCCACAGCGACAGTCTGGAAGACTATCACGGACTGGCGGTCACAGCCCCGTTGACTCAGCTGAGTCCGGGGACGACGACCTGCCGTTCGCAGACAGCGACGGCGATCTCATTGGAGCGGATGATGAAGCAACTGCTCCAGAGGAACCTACGCCAGCAGGAGCATGGTCCCCGTGGACCGCATCACAGGCCCACGACAGTACCCTATCCAGGACTGCCCAATGTCTCTCCCTCCTCGGAGGGGAGTGCCAGAAGTCAGGGCTGGGCTGACTTTGAAGAGGGGTTGACAGAAGACCCAAAATTGCAGGGGATGCAAGAAGAGGAACTTCCGGGGATGGTGTCCAAATTTGCACAGTCATCCCAGAAAGGGCAGCCACTTCAGCCATGGTTAGCAGCAAGTATTAATTACTTGACTACGCACCAGCTACAGGAGCAGGTCCATTGATGGCACAGACATGACAGAGGAGCAACAGGACGCATTAGCCCTGTTCTGCAATGCACAATATGAAATTAATTGTTTCGGGAAGAGCACGATCCGTCCCACGCTCAACCCCAAATTTGCGGGATTGTGCAAAGCCAGCGCTACGCCGTCACCGAATTTGCTGTTTGGGGATAACCTGCCTAAACAGGTCAAGGACCTGGATGAGGAAGCCAAAGCAGTGGGCATGATAAAGCCACCTTCCACCAACAGGCCAACAGCATACCGGCGGCAGCATCCCTATGCAACACCCAACAGGCCCCGCTTCCACCCAGACAGGATGAGGGGTGAAAATCCAAAGGTCGCGCCATACACACAAAGGTCTTTTTTAGGCCAGGGCCCAGCGCGACCTGCATGGAAGATGCGTCAACCCCACACCACAGTGCCTCCACTTCCCAAGAACCAAGGACGGAAGATCAAACACCACCAGTAACCAGTAAGTGGAGGTAAGTGGGTCTGGTTCCCTTGGGAATACTGCATGTATAACTTCACAAGTGGGAGGTAGATTGCGCCTATTTGGGGATGCATGGAGCTCCATAACTTCTGACCTCTTTATATTACACAGTATTCAGGGATATAAAATTGAATTCAACAACAAACTCCTCCCACCAGTTCAACATGTACCTGGCCGGAAATTTGTGCTTTCTCAAAACGAGAAACTGGGAGGACATGCAGAACTATTTAGGTTATATGCTAAGGGAGTAATAGAGAAAACAAAACATGAACCTCTTGAGTTTGTATCAAACATCTTTACCAAAACCAAAAAAGATGGTGGATGCCGTATTATTATTGACTTAACCCAACTGAATACTTTTGTGCAATATATCCACTTCAAGATGGAAACATTTGAAACTGCCAAACAACTGATTTCCAGAGGGTACTTCATGGCCTGCATTGATTTAAAAGATGCATTCTATTCAGTACCCATACATAAAGATCACCGCAGATATTTGAAGTTTGTCTGGATGGGGCAGCTGTTGCAGTATAGAGCACTGCCTAATGGACAAACAACAGCTCCCAGGTTATTTACCAAAATATTGAAACCGGCATTGGCGTCTTTACGAAAACAAAACCACATAGTCATGGCTTATCTTGATGGCATTTTAATTGTGGGGAAAACCTTGGAATTGGCTAAATTAGCTGTGACAGCCACCAAGCTACTACTTCAAGAGCTGGGGTTCGTCATCCATCCAGACAAATCCAAGTTAACGCCCTCTGTCGTAATGGACTATCTGGGGTTCACGATTAACACAATTCACGTGACTGTCACTTTACCAAATAACAAAACGGCAGATTTAATAGAGGCATGTAATAGCCTTGCTTGCGCCAGCAAACCGACCATTCGACACACTGCCTGGGTAATCGGGAAACTTGTGGCTACATTTCCAGCTGCACATGATGGACCATTACTTTATCAAAATTTACAAAGAGCAAAAATCTCAGCACTAAAGTCTCATGCTGGGCATTTTGACAGGCCTATGCAGCTACCAGCCAAAGCAAAAAACGAGCTGCGATGGTGGATAAGCAACATTCGACATTGCTTTAATCCCATCGCAGTTACAAATCCTTCAGTCGTGTTACAAACTGACACCAGCGCTCACGGGTGGGGAGCTACCGACACCACCTCCAGTTGTGGCGGTAGATGGAATTTGCATGAATCTACATTACTTCAGTCACGAGGTATAAACTATTTAGAAATGCTGGGAGCGTTTCACGGGCTACGGGCCTACTGTTACAAACATGCATCACCTGCATGTTCGTCTACAAATAGCCTGCACCACAGTGGTGGCATATTTAAATCATATGGGTGGTATCAAGCCGATATCTTGTGATGAATTGGCAAACACAATTTGGCACTGGTGTATTGAAAGAAACATTTATATTTCAGCTACATACCTTCCGGGTAAGCTAAATACAGTGGCGGACACCAGGTCACGCATAGTCAATGACAACACCGAATGGATGTTGAACCACCAGGTATTTACTGACATTACAGCTCAGTATGGAACACCAGATATCGACCTTTTTGCGTCCCAGACTGAACCATCAGATACAAACATATGTCGCATGGGAACCAGACCCTGGGGCTGTAGCGATGGACGCTTTCTCGCTACATTGGGGGAATTTGTTCTTCTATGCATTTCCCCCCTTATGCCTCATCAGTCGGGTACTGCGGAAAATCCAATTAGATTCCGCATTAGGGGTCCTGATAATACCTGACTGGCTTACACAGCCATGGTTCCCGGTGGTCCTCGACATGGTAAAGGAACCATGCCTTCCGGTTCCCAAACGCCTGAACCTCCTGATTCATCCTATAACAGGGGAAAATCATCCGTGCCATGGTCATATGAACCTGTTGGCTTGCAGGTTCTGAAAAGAACACTTCTGGAGTTCGGGCTGTCGAACAGGACCATGGACATCATCATGGCGTCGTGCAGAGAGTCCACAAGGAGGCAATACCTTACCCATGTAAGGAAATGGGAGGTGTTTTGTTCCAGGACTGGTACCACCTTCAACTCTGCCACCATCACGGATGTGCTGGAATTCCTCGCGGGCCGTCACTACGATGAGGGCCTCAGTTCCAGTGCTATCAACAGCGCGAGGAGTGCTTTGTCATCCTACCTCAGGCTTGGAGTGGGATCCCATCCTTTGGTCTCCAAACTTATGAGGGGTATTTTTAATTCCAACCCTCCCAGACCATGATACACGATGACCTGGGAAATCGGACTGGTCTTGTCTCTACTCAGGAGTTGGGCACCAGTCTCGAATCTCCCACTGGCTAAGCTCACCTACAAAGTGGTGATGCTAATGGCACTTGTCACTGCACAATGGATCCAGATCCTCCACAAATTAAAACTGGATAATATGGTCTCAACTCCCACCAAAGTAACCCTTTGTCGATGAGTTACTAACACATCACAGAGCAGGAACAACCGGTCTAAAATTGGAATTTCTGGCATATCCTGTTGATAAACGCCTTTGTATAGTCACCCACCTTCGATATTATATAGATGTCACCAAGAATATCAGGGGTACAGAAGTAGGTGTTTTTTATCAGTTTCACCATAGGGTAACTGTTCAGACTATTTCCAGGTGGCTCAGGGTGGTGTTGGGTGCAGCAGGGGTAGACACTGACGTTTTTAAATCTCATTCTACCAGGTCTGCGTCCACATCAGCGGCGAGGATCATGGAGGTTCCCATGGACCACATCCTCGCAACAGCGGGTTGGGCCAATGAGGGCACATTTCAGAGGTTTTATAATAAACCTGTGGCCACACCTGCAACGTTTGCTGACACTGTTTTAAGTTCTGTTTCCTAAAATTCCCCGAAGTTAGGGGTTATTGTTTGTTTATTAATAAATACATTATTATTTTTCAGCTCTGTTTTCAAGTCTGAAATACGTTAACATACTTTCTCCATCAGTCATTACGGCACGTGACTCCGAAGTAAAATAATAAGATTAAACGAGAACTTACCAGTTTGAAGTTTGATCCTTATTTTATGAGGCGTTACGATGAGGGATTTCGTACCCTCCGCTCCCAACCCTCTATCATAAGGTCAACCGGTATGTTGGTTTCTCTTAAAATCTTACTATCTTCAGTCAATACTTCTATCTGTGATTTCACACCGCTGCTTTGAAGAATGGCGTGCATGCATGCTGGCGGGGTCTTCACGAAATCCCTCAGCGTAACTCCTCATAAAATAAGGATCAAACTTCAAACTGGTAAGTTCTCATTTAATCTTACTATTCTCTATGATAATCCTCATTACTGGTGTTCTCAGCCCCCATTTTTACTCCTTGTTCATCCACGACTGTGCAGCCATGTACAAATCTAATTCAATTTACAAATTTGCAGATGACACCACCATTCTGGGCTGGATATCAAATGATGATGAGCACAGGAAGGAGATTGAGAATCTGGTGTCCTGGTGTTGAGTCAACAAGCTTTCTCTCAATGTCAGCAAGACAAAGGAGATAGTGATCGACTTCATGAAGCGTAACGGTACACATACCCCAGTTTGCATTGACGGTGCTGAAGTAGACATGGTCGAAAACTTCAAACCTTGAGAGTAAATATCACCAAGGACTTCTCCTGGACCACCCATACTGAAGCAACGACCAAGAATGCACACCAACACCTCTACTTCCTCAGAAGGCTTAGGATGTTTGGCATGTCCCCAACAACTCTCCCCAACTTCTACAGATGCACCATAGAAAGCATTTTACACATGACAATGAACTAAACTAACTAACTAACCTAGCTCTCAGAGCAGGTACCATCGGACTATCTTTAATCTGACTTTACTGGACTTTATCTTGCACTAAACGGTATTCACATTATTACCTTTATCATGTATCTGTACACTGTGGATGGCTCACTTGAAATCACGTATTGTCTTTCTGCTGACTGGGTTAGCACGCAACAAAAGCTTTTCACTGTGCCTCAGTACACATGACAATAAATTAGGTCGTTTAGGCTGGTACAATAACAACGTCTAACACTTGGACAGCTACATGGATAGGAAACGTTCAGAGGGAAAAGGGCAAAAAGTGAGCAAATGGGACTTAGATGGGACATAGTGGTTGTCATGGATGAGATGGGCGAAGGGCCTGTTTCAGTGCGGTATGTCCATATGACTCAAGTTTGCAGATGATACGAAAATAGGTGGAAGGGCAGGCAGTGTAGAGAAAGCAGGGACTCTGCAGAAGGACGTGGGCAGAGTGGGCAGAGAAATGGCAGATGGAATATAGTGTAGCAAAGTGTGGAGTCATGCATTTTGATAGTAGGAATAAAGGCGTAGACTATTTTCTAAATGGGGAGAGAACCCAGAAATCGGAGATGCATAGGAACTTGGGAGTGCTGGTGCAGGATTCCCAAAAAGTTAACCTGCACGTTGAATCGGTAGTAAAGAAAGCAAACTCAATGCTAGCATTTATTTCAAAAGGGCTTGTATACAAAAACAGGGATGTAATGCTGAGACTCTATAAGGTGCTGGTAAGGCCACATTTGGAGTATTGTGAGCAATTTCGGGCACCATATCTGAGGAAGGATGTGCTGGCTCTGGAGAAGGTCCAGAGGTGGTTTACGAGAATGATCCCAGGATTGAGAAGGTGAACCTATGATGAGCATTTGTCGGCAGTGGGTCTGTACTCGCTGGAGTTTCGAAGAATGAGGGGGGACCTCATTGAAGCACACAGAAGAGTGAAAGGCTTGGATATAGTGGATGTGGAGAGGATGTTTCACTTGTGGGAAAGGTCATAGAGGTCATTGCCTCGGAATTAAAGGATGTTCTTTTAGGAAGGAGATGAGGAGAAATTTCTTTAGACAGAGGGTGGTGAATCTGTGGAATTCTTTGCCACAGAAGGCTGTGGAGGCCGTCAGTGGGTATTTTTAAGGCAGAGATAGATACATTTTTGATTAGTACAGGTGTCAGAGGTTAATGGGAGAAGGCAGGAGAATGGGGTTCGGAGGGAGAGATAGATCAGCCATGATTGAATGGCGGAGTAGACTTGATGGGCCGAATGGCTTAATTCGACTCCTATCACATTACCCCATGACTCCTCATTTTAGAGTTACTGATCCTGCTACAATCCCAACGAGTGGAATTTTGTGCGTTGATTCACATTTTGTTATGTGGAATCCTGTGATTACCATAAAGATAGACGTTGGGTCCTGTTTTCTCAAACAGAACCATAAGGAAGACCATTAGATCATATCATGTGATAGGAGCAGAATTAGGCCATTCGGTTCATCATGTCTACTCCGCCATTCAATCATGGCCCCATTATCCTGCCTTCGCCCCATAACCTCTGACACCCGTACTAATCAAGAATCGATCGATCTCTGCATTAAAAATATCCACTGACTTTGCCTCCACAGCCTTCTAGCAAATAATTCCACAGATTCACCACCCTCTGACTAAAGAAATTCATCCTCATCTTCTTCCTGAAAGAACACACTTTAATTCTGAGGGCCTCTAGTCCCAGACTCTCCCACTAGTGGAAACATCCTCTCCACATCCACTCTATTTAAGCCTTTCATTGTTCGGAAAGTTTCAATTCAACTTAGAAGAATGCCCCCCCACATTCTTCTAAGTTCCAGCGAGTGCAGGACCAGTGGTATTCATGTTATCCCCTTTATCAGGTATTCTGTGCACTGCGAATGGATGGCTTGATTGTAATCGTGTATTGTCTTTCTGCTGACTGATGAGCAGGCAACAAATCATTTCACTGTACCTTGGTACACGTGATAATAAACTAAACTAATAAAGTACCAGCAAATTTTGATGGTATGCCATGGTCATAAGCAGACTCTGCACCTCAATAGAATTTTTTTTTCCAAAATGATGTGTCTGACAATATGCACAGAACAGCTCCATCCAAGACCAAAAGAAGTACTCGCTAGAATTTAGAAGATTGAGGGGGGATCTTATAGAAACTTACAAAATTCTTAAGGGGTTGGATAGGCTAGATGCAGGAAGATTGTTCCCGATGTTGGGGAGGTCCAGAACAAGGGGTCACAGTCTAAGGATAAGGGGGAATTCCTTTAGGACCGAGATGAGGAAAACATTTTTCACACAGAGAGTGGTGAGTCTCTGGAATTATCTGCCACAGAAGGTAGTTGAGGCCAGTTCATTGGCTATATTTAAGAGGGAGTTAGATGTGGCCCTTGTGGCTAAAGGGATCAGGGGGTATGGAGAGAAGGCAGGTACAGGATACTGAGTTGGATGATCAGCCATGATCATATTGAATGGCGGTGCAGGCTCGAAGGGCCGAATGGCTTACTCCTGCTCCTATTTTCTATGTTTCTATGTTTCTAAGTTACAAGGTCGAGTCGCACCGTAGCTACCCCCTCTCTCATCAGGCAAATGGTATAGAAAGCTAACCACCAGATTCAGGGACAGTTTCTTGCCAGCTGTAATCAGGCAACTGAACCATCCTACCACATCCAGAGAGCAGTCCTGAACCACTGTCTACCTCTTTGGAGACCCTTGGACTATCCTTGATTGGACTTTGCTGGCTTTACCTTGCACGAAACGCTATTCCCTTATCGTGTCTCTAAACACTGAAAATGGCTCGATTGTAATCATGTATTGTCTTTCTGCTGACTGGTTAGCATGTAACAACAACTTTTCACTGTACCTCAGTAAACGTGATAATAAACTAAACTAATCTAAACTAAACTAAGTACCAGCAGATGTTGATGTTCTTTATGCAGCGGTCATAAGCAGACTCTGCACCTCAATAGAATGTTCTTTTCCTAACTGACGTTGCTGACATTGTGCACTGCCAGTGGTATCTTTAACAGGATGATAATTGTGGTTGTGCTCCTCTAATAATCTGCCTTTATTGTGGGGCTCCAGCTCCAAAATAATGTTCTCCCATTTGGCAGGTGAGTGTGCAGAGAAACGCAGAGTAGATGGTTCTTTCTAATCAGGTTGGAAACCAGTGCTTTGCATTTCCTGAGCCAGGCCTCAGTCACAAAAGTTGGCTCCCATCTCCTCTAACGCAGCTCCATAAATAACTGATGTGAGACAGAGCAGAGCGATAATAATGCCTCTGATTGCTCCATTTGGCCAGTCTCCACTCGGCTTCTTTTCCCCGCAATGACGTTGCAAGGCCAACAGTGCAGTGGTAGGTATTAAGTTACTTCCTTCAATTATAAATTAGTCAAAGGGATCTTTCGACCATACATTCTCTCTCTGTCCAAATTAATTAAAGGCATGGACTGCAAGGGCAGCAGGGTAGAATTTGAAATATGGCAGATATCTAAAACGAGGCGTAAAGTAAAATAAATTTAGCAACATAATTGTGAAAATACTGGGCATGATGCAGAGTGAATAAGCTTCTGGCAAGATTAACATTGCTTTATGTTAAAGGGATTACATGTAAATAGAGTACATGACTTTTTACCTCCTCCCTTTCCAGCATCCAGAGACTCAAACATTCTTGCTGGGTGAATCACTGATTCATTCACACCTCCGCCAATTTATTGTGCTCATTTAGCGTTTATCTCATGATCTCCTTTGCACAAGAGAAACTAAACACTACCTGGGTAACAGCACTACAGAATGCCTGCAAACAGTGATATGCTCGGTGCGGGCAAATGGGATTAGCTTGGGTGGTGTATGTTGGTTGTCATCGAAGAGTTGGGACGAAGGACATGATTTCCGTGCTGAAAGATTCTACAACCCCATGGCCACCATTTAATCCAGAAAGGTGAGGCTGAACTTCCAGTTCCTTATCATTTCATTTCTCCACTCCAATTTCACTCTGACTGTCTTTCATCCCATTCACTGTTCTATTAAAGTCCAGTGGAAACTCCAGGACATATCAGAACTCAGGACTCAATCTTGATTCAACAATTTCAGATAGGCTTGGGTGGCACAGCGATAGAGTTGCTGCCTTATCGCACCAGAGACCCGGGTTTGATCCTGACTATGGGTGCTGTCTGTACAGAGTTTGTACATTCTCCCTCAAGATTCAAGATTCAAGATTCAAGAGAGTTTATTGTCATGTGTCCCAGATAGGACAATGAAATTCTTGCTTTGCTTCAGCACAACAGAATTATGAAAGCGGAACAGATCAGTGTGTCCATATACCTTGTATAAATATATACACACATGAATGAATAAATAAAACAGATACAGTGCAAATAAACAGATAATGGGCTATTAATGTTCAGAGTTTGTTTGAAGTTGTGTTTAATAGTCTGATGGCTGTGGGGAAGTAGCTGTTCCTGAACCTGGATGTTGCAGATTTCAGGCTCCTGTACCTTCTACCTGATGGTAGCGGAGAGATGAGTGTGTGGCCAGGATGGTGTGGGTCCTTGATGATGTTGGCAGCCTTTTTGAGGCAGCGACTGCGATTTATCCCCTCGATGGTAGGGAGGTCAGAGCCGGTGATGGCCCAGGCAGTGTTTACAACGTCTTGCAGCCTTTTCCACTCCTGGGCGCTCAAGTTGCCGAACCAAGCCACGATGCAACCGGTCAGCATGCTCTCCACTGTGCACCTGTAGAAGTTAGAGAGAGTCCTCCTTGACAAACCGGAAGTAGAGGCGCTGATGTGCTTTCTTTATGATTGCATCAGTGTTCTCGGACCAGGAGAGATCTTCAGAGATGTGCACACCCAGGACTTTGAAGCTCTTGACCCTTTCCACCATCTCTGTCTGAGATCTCTGGTTTCCTCCCACACTACAAAGGCGTACAGGCTTGTGGATTAATTGTTTTTGGTATCATTGTAAATTGTCCCTGTGGTGTGTAGGATATTGTTAGTGCACAGGTTGGCGATGACTCGGTGGGCCTCTGTATCTCTAAACTAAATATCCAGATTGTGTTCAGTTCGCGTTAATTCTGGCAAAAGATCATCAACCTGTATGTTAAAAATATTTCTCTCTCCTTTATTTTTCATTCATATCCTTCCTCATTCACCTCGTCCAAGCAGATTATCTGTGATATACAAGCCTTCACTTCCCTCTCAACTGGCACCACCATCATTATGAAATACAGCCACTCTTGGTCTCCACCCTAGCACAGATGTATCCTTTCCGTCTCTATACCTCCTCAGCCCTTCTGAAGTTGTTCCATCAGAGGAGTTGAGTTTGGGAGCAAGGAGGTCCTACTACAGTTGTACAGGGCCCTGGTGAGATCGCACGTGGAGTATTGTGTGCAATTCTGGTCTCCTAATTTGAAGAAAGATGTTATTGCTATTGAGGGAGTGCAGCGTAGGTTCACCAGGTTAGTTCCCGGGATGGCAGGCTGACATATGATGAAAGAATGGGTCGACTGGGCTGGTATTCCCTGGAATTTGGAAGGATGAGAGGGGATCTTATGGAAACATATAAAATTCTTAAAGGATTCGACATGCTAGATGCAGGACCCTTCTTCAAATTTAGAACCCAGGTCAAAGAACAGTACAACACAGGAAGGGGCCGTTCGGCCCGCAATGTTTGTGCCAAATACGATGCCAAGTTAAACTCATCTCATCTGCCTGAATATGATCCCTATCCCTCTATTCGCTGCACTTCAATGAGCCTATCCAAAAGTCTCTTAAACGCCAACATCGTATCAGCCTCCACTACCTCCCTTGACATGCCATTCCAGCACCCCATCACTTTATGTGTAAAAACATGACCTGCATATCTTAACCAAACTTTCCCCCTCTCACCTTATAGCTCTGCCCTCTCATTTTTGACATTTACACCCTGGGAAAAAGGTTCTGACTGTTTATCCTATTTATGCCTCTCATAATTTTATATACTTTTATCAAGTCTTCCCTCGACCTCTGACATTCCAAATGAGAATGAGAAAACAATCCAAGTTTAACTAACCTCTCTTCCTGTAATTTACAGAGTACTATGTTTACATATCTGTTGTGTTGCTGCAAGTAAGAATTTCATTCTTCAATTTTGGGATATATAAAAAACTCTTGACATGACTCTTTACTCACTTGAGCTAATACCCCCCAAATCCACGCAACATTCTGGTAAACCTATGGTAAGTGGGTAACACAGTGGTGCAGCGGTAGAGTTGCTTCTGCCTTATAACTGCGCCAGAGACCTGGGTTTGATCCTGACTATGGGTGCACACTGTGCAGAGTTTGTATCTTTACCCTGTGACCCTCGTGGGTTTTCTCCAGGTGCTGCGGTTTCCTCCGACACTCCAGAGGCGTGCAGGTTTGTAGGTTAATTGGCTCTTGTAAATTGTCTCAAGTGTGTAGGATAGTGCTTGTGTGTGAGGTGATCGTTGCTCAGCATGGACTCGGTGAGCTGTAGGGCCTGTGTCTCTAATGTCTGAAATAAAGTCTAAAGTCCTCTGCATCCTCTCCAAAGCCTCCACATCTTTCCTGTAATGGGGTGACAAACACGACCTTTCCCAACAAATGTTGCCTGACCCATGGAGTACCTAATTTTCTGTTTTCATTGCAGAGAATAACTTACAGCAAAGGCCTTTAATATTGTGCTGATTACCTCTGTCAACAGAGAAACGCCAGTTGAAAATGGAGCTGACAACATTAATAATAGATAATTAAATGTTCTGCAAAATGCAGTGCTGTGGACCAGGAGAGAGCAAATGCAGCTGGGGCCAGAGTTAATTGTGTGCGCTGTACAGTTGGACTGACATCCCACAATTTCACTCTATTTTCAATGTGCGGGATTGATGCCAAAGTTCACAAACCTTGGTTTTCTTGGAACTCAACAATGGTCTTCAGTTAATTTAACCTTTCAGAAACCTGCCTGGTGATCAGACCTTGTGATGGGGAGGGGGGATTCCAAGGCACCGTACCATGCGGTGGGCAGGCGAGAGATCGAGGCCTCGATTCAGGATGGTTGTTGAGCCCAGTGAATGCAGAGTTTAGGCCAATCAGCGAATTGAGGTTTCAGAGAGTTTGAGCTGAGCACAGAGCTAAGACCTTTGGACCTACGGCGTGGAAACAGGCCCTTCACCGAGCCCGCACCGACCAGCGATCATCCCGTACACAAGCACTAGGGACAAGTTACAATTTTACGCACAATGTTACGTACTATTTCAATTAGGCTTGAGCTTTACACTTGAACTACAATTCACCAAATACACCAAGTAGTAACTCAGCCAACATGGTTTGGTATGTCTGCCTACATATTCACCTTGGTATTATCTTCAATGATGAGTTCTTCGCAAAGAGTGTGTCCAGTTCTGCCCTAAGTGCAATCCAAATAGCCAGAGCCAATTATTTGGATGCAAGAAACTGGAGGTGCTTTAGACTTCGTGGAGATACAGCGTGGAAACAGGCCCTTTGGCACTATCCCGCACAGGAGGGACAATTTACCATTTTACCGAAGACAATTAACCTACAAACCTGTATGTCTTTGGAGTGTGGCAGGGAACCAGAGCACCCGGAGAAAACCCACGCAGGGGGTAGGGGGGTAGGGGGGGAGGAAAGGGAAGATGGGAGGCAAACATTTCTTCTTTCAGGAGTAACGTAGTGCTGAGCTTTGTGAGAGGAGGAGCAGTTTTGTTGAGAGGTTTAAAATTCCATCAGAGAGAGGATGACTGATTCACTGAAAGAGTTGAGACTATCATCCTGCAGTGTCATCTTCACTTGATGCTCTCATGTTTCTGCCCAGGCTAATGAAAGTAGCCCTGATTATTCTTCCCTATCCAGGAGCCTTTTATATTTTTGCATCTCTGCTTTCCAATGATGCTAACACCATTTGCTTGCGCTTCAAACACTTTACCACTCAAAGCACTATTTTTTTTGCAGTTCATTTTCCGCTCTGTGGTGCAATATTTTGTATGCTCTTGGAAGAAAAATATAGCAAGCAGTGCATTGCTTTAAAAGAAGTATTCTAGCAGGATGTTAAAGCCACTTCACAGGTTTTTGACATCATGCAGAGCAGCCTGAAGCAAGTGGCAGATGTAGGAGTGTGTAGGATGGAAGTGCAGATGCTGGTTTAAACCAAAGATGGGCACAAAATGCTGGAGTAACTCAGCTGGTCAGACAGTATCTCTGGAGAAAAGGAATAGATGACGTTTCGGGTGAAGCAGGGTCTCGACTAGTCGTTGTCTCCAGAGAAGCTGTCTGACCCGCTGAGTTACTCCAGCTTTCCGTGTCTACCTTTGGCAGATGTAGGAGGCTTCAATAACTTTCCACAGAGGGCTGAAGATTAAGTCTGCTCAACTGTATCGGCTTTCTGTAGGGAGAACTGCAGATGCTGGTTTATACCAAAGATAGACACAAAATGCTGGAGTAACTCAGCAGGTCAGGCAGCATCTCTCGGGAAAAGGAATAGGTGACGTTTCCGATTGGAACCCTTCTTCAGACAGTATACTCTTTGATTGGGGGCATAGGAGAGAGAATGGAAACGGTGATAAAAGAGTTTCTGCTTTGTGTTACGAGGTACTGCATGACATTTGAGATGGAATTTTCTTTCACAGCAATGTTAACTAATATTCTGTCCCCATATCTATATGATGCGAAGAATTTTCATTCTGCATTCAGTGGGTACATAATAATTTCAGCTTGACCGTTTAATGAAGGCACATGGAACAAGTACTTAATTAAGGATATGTACTTGAAGCATTAGAGTGGACCGTGTCCCGGCACTGCCTTGACTCTAATCTCCATTTAAGTGATACATTCCACAATTCTTGTACTTTTTTTGACAGAAATATCATGCAATGTACAGAAATGTAAGTATTGTTCATGATTTATTTTAGCTGAAACACGCACTGGATTTGAATAATTGATGTCTGTGTAGTGGGTGTCCTCATTGGCATTCTGTATGTGGTGATGAATGGGGCGTTGTGAAAGATTCTAAACTTAAATGTAACATCCTCAGTTGCGTGCATCAATAATCCGCCTCGCCTGAGCCTTGAGTTTCTCTCTCAGGGGAACCAGCTACTGACTCCCTTCTTCACAGAAACCTAATTTTCATAAGTCTTTGGAGCAGAATTGGGCCATTTGGACCATTGAGTCTCCTCCGCCATTCTACCATGTCTGATCTATCTTTCCATCACGACCCCATTCTGCTTTGACACCCTTACTAAACAAGAATCTGTCAATCTCCGCTTTACACCTCACGCTGCCTCGGCAAGGCCACCAGCATAATCAAGGATGAGTCGCACCCTGGCCTCTCCCTCTTCTCCCCTCTGCAAAGACTTGTCCCACACCAGTCATTCCCTCTTCTCCTTACTCCCACCTGACAGAATGTACACAGGCTTCTTCTCCTCTGTTGCCAGACTTCTAAATGGCCCTTCCATAAGCTAGGGTACTGTCCAATTCACCTCTACCCCATCTTAGACATTGGACTTTGTCCATGGAACAGATACACTACAATGCTAAGAACTATATTCTGCACTTTGTATCTTCCCCTTTGCTCAATCTATTGTAGTGAGTTTGACTTGACTGTATCATGTATCTGATCTATTTGGATAGCATGCAAAACAAAGCTTTCCACTAACTCTCGGTACACATGACAATGTTGAACCCAAATCTAAATTCACCATGTTTTAGGCTGTAAAATACTTGCCAATTAAGCCCCAAAATATTTTTTGATATGTTATATATTTTCACCTGGAACTAATTCAGTAATCATATGTCCAAGCAATGTTTGTTGAAGTTACTTCAGCAGTACTTCTTCAAAAGTGCTGATAGTATCAAAACTCCATGAATTATATTGAGAGGGTTCAGGGACTAAATATTCCAGGGTCAGAGTACTGAATGAGTACCTCACAGCAGGGAGATATATCAATTTAGTTTTGGTTTCCTTTTTTTATGTTAAGGGCTTGATAACATTGCAGTAACTTTTTAAGGTTAATATGACATGGCTGGTATAACTGGAAAATGAAAAATAAGCAGATGCAGGAAACATGAAATAAAAACAGAAAATGCCAGAGACACTCAACAGGCCAGGCAGCATCTGCGTAGGAAAAAATACAGGTAATGTTTCAAGTCAATGATCTTTCACCTTACATGATTAAACCTCAGTAAGTTTTGTTTAGACACAAGGAACTGCAGACAATGATTTGCAAAAATAGGCACAAAGTGCAGGATTAACTCAGCGGATCAGACAACATCTCTGGAGAACATGGATAGGTGACATTTTGGTTTGGGTACCTTCTTCAGACTGATTGCCAGAGTGAAGCCATGTGCAAAATGGCACCCCATATTACACTTGGGTACCTAATGGTCCGAACACTGAATTTGCCAATTTTTAGTTACCTACCAACAACATCTCTCCCTCCATGTTTCTCCATCTCTTCCCTGTGCCCCACTTGTATGCGCACCCACTTCTCTCACTGTCTTGCCTCCCTTTCCACTTCCCATATTCCTGTCCATGGCTTCATATTTTGCATCTCCTCTCCTTATCTCAATGATCTTCCTCCCATCTCTAGCTTTCTACCTCCCCCTCTTCAGCTCACTTGTATCCACATATCACTTGCCTGGCTTTGTCCTGCCTGCACCTCGCTTCCAGTTTTCTCCCCCCTACTAGAGACAGTCTGAAGAAGGGTCCCGACCCGAAATGTCACCTATTTTCTCGAGAGATGTTGCCTGACCCCCTGAGTTACTCCAGCACTTTGGGTCTTTATGTTTCGTTTAACAAGGAGAAAAATACTGGATATTTACCATTTATCAAAGATAATCAATGCTATTAGCAACAAATCAAACAAATGAACTACATCTCAACTCCTAGTCTCAAGCTAACTAAAACAATAATTAATTCTCTGTTTGCAGATGTTTTCACAGCAGGTACATGGATGTCACGATGCTGCCAGTGACTCAATACAGATTGAAAATACAAAATTCATCAACCGTATCCTTTCACCTTATGCTGCTTAACTGCATGGTGAGAAATATCGAGCTTTCCTGCACAGATGTTCTTCTGAGTCTTTGGAAAAGGGCAGAGGGCTGCATGGTGCTTCAGAGGCCGATGCGGTGACACAGCGGTGCAGAGCTGCTGCCTTAGTGCCAGAGACCAGGGTTCAACCCTGACTACAGGGGCTGTCAGTATGGAGTTCGTACATTCTCCCCATGACCTACGTGGGTTTTCTCCTGGGAGCTCCGGTTTCCACCCACACTCCAAAGATGTACAGGTTTGTAGATTGGCCCTAGTGTATGTGGGATAGTGTTAGTGTATGGAGATCGCTGGTCGGCGCGGATTCAGTGGGCTGAAAGGCCTGGTTCCATGTTCAACTAAACTAAACTAAAAGAGCTGACCAAGCTATTTGCACTCCTCGTATTTTCCTCATAACCTGTAAATCAACCCTCTTCAAGTCTGATTACTTTAGAAAGCCCCTCAGGAATGTCATTTTAGTTTTAGTTTTAGAGCTACAGCGTGGAAACTGGCCCTTCGCCCCACCGGGTCTGCACTGAATAAAGATCATACATTCACGTTGGATCTATATTATTCCAGTTTCGCATCCTATACACTACCCGCTATTTACAGGAGCCAATTAACCTACAAACCTTTGGAATGTGGAAGCAAATCAGAGCACCCGGAGAAAACCCACATGGGTCACGGTGAGAACGTACAAACTCTGTACAGACAGCACCCGCAGGCAAGATCGAACCCAGGTCCCTGGCACTCTAAGGCAGCAACACTACCGCTGCGCCACTGTGCCACCCTTGGTTTTACAAAACCTTTTATGTATTGCTATTCAGACGTTAAAAATCCTTTGCACAAAAAACAAATCCTTTAGTTAATTTGCCAATAATTTGAAATATATGACTTTTGGTTACCAAGCCACTTACCGGAGGAAACAATTGCTTCCAAATTGTTCTATTAAAACACTTCATAACTTAATAGCTCTAATAGTAACATGCTCTGGCCCATGGAGAGTAATTCCAAATTTCCTATTCCCTACATAAGCAAGTCACAGATGAAGTACTTTACAGAGCTCTGACAACACCACGGGACGTGCAATTACAGGAATAAAGTGCTGAGAAGATTTATGAGGATGTTGTCAGGGCTGTAAAAGTTAGTTGTCAGGAGAGCCAATCTAGACCAGGGGTTATTTTCTTTGGAACAAAGGAAATTGAGGGGAGCTTTAACTGATTATATTATAGGAGGGGTGTATTTGTACTGGAGAGGATGCAGAAGAAATTCACCAGGATGTTGCCTGGGATGGAATATTTCCGCTCGGAAGAGAGACGGGATGGCGAGGGGTTTGTTTTACATCGAGTAAAGGCAGCAGGGCACGGGAGGTGTCGGAGTAAGGTATATTAAATTATTTTTCTTAGATGTAGATTTAGAGAAACAGCGTAGAAACAGGTCCTGCAGCACACCGCACCGCCCCGTCCACGCCCCTGAGCACTATCCTCACACTAGGGACAATTTACAATTTTTTTACCAAGGTTAATTAACCTATGTTCCTGTACATCTTTGGAATGTGCGAAGCAGCTGGAGCTCCCAGAGAAAACTCACACGATCACGGGGAGAACATACAAACTCCGTACAGGCAGCACCTGTAGTCAGGATCAAACCCGGGTTTCTGGTGCTGTTAGGCAGCATCTCAACCACCACGCCATTGTGCCACCTGTTATGGAGGGCATAGAGAGTGTAGATAGCAAGGAACAGTTTTCTTTTAGCAGAAATGTCTATGACCGGAGCACACATGTTTAAAACACGAGCTAAGAGCTGTGGACAATATTCACGGACGATTTTTTAATGAGTATCTGAAATCCGGAATTCACTGCCTGTGGGAATAGTGGGGGTGTTTAAGAAGTATTTAGATAAATACTTGAAACACTGAGACATGGAAGGCAGATAGGCCAGTGGTTGGAGATGGAATTTGTATAGATCAATACCCAATGGTTGGCACAGGCGTGGTGGGCCGGAGGGCCTGTGTCTGTGCTCTGTGAGTCTATATCTTTAAAAAAAATGATAGAAGGCCCAGGTGCCTTGTAAAGGGATGGCAGCGCTGCAGCAGTTCATGCTACAACCTCATAGTTTCAGGATCCTGAGTTTAATCGTGAGCTCAGGTGCGATCGGAGCGTTGCTTGCACATTATTCTCCATTGTTGTCCCCATGACTCCATTGTTTCCTCCAGGTGCTCTAGCATGTCCCAAAGACATTCTGGTAGTTTACTGTCAACTTAAGGGTATGCTAGAAGCAAAAAGAATCAAAAGTGCAATGATGGTGAACTTTGAGACAGACTAAGCAACCTATTGATAGAAGCCATGGGATTGAGGAAATATTTTCCAGAAATAAAGATAACGTAAAAGGAATAAATGGGTTTACTTCCCAGAACCTGACACAGCCCCGATGGGCCAAATGGCTCCTTGTGTGATAAGACAGACAGGTGAAGACAAAGGATTCATTCTTCTTGGTACAGAAATTGATAACTGGGAAACATACGTTTAAATCAATTGGTAAAAATATGAGATGGGATTGAGGAAATATTTTAATATCCAAACTAGAGTGAAGATCTGGAACTGACTATTGAAAGAGGTGGTAGATGCACTAACTCTAAGCACCTTTAAGGGTTAAAAAAAATTGAACTGCTGGAGGGACTCAGCAGCTCCAACAACATGTGTGGAGGGAAATGAACAGATGACGCCTCAGGTCAGGACAATTCTTCAGACTTTTGGCCCAACCTAGACTCTTCCCTCCCCAGATGCTGCCTGACCTGCTGAGTTCCTCCGGCACTTTATTTATGGCGAAGGCTCCAACATCTGGTGTTCCTTGCGTCTCTACCTTTAAGGGATACTTGATAAGCGCTTGAAAAGCCCTAACCTGCACGCATTAGCATGGGCAAGATGAACTGAATGATGAACTGAAAATCATTGATTTTGTATTTAGGTTTTAGTTTTAGTGCTACAGTGCGGAAACAGGCCCTTCGGCCCACCAAGTGCACGCCGACCAGCAATCATCCCGTACACTAGCACTATCCTACACACTAGGGACAATTTCATGTCCCTTTTTACAAAGCCAAATATTCCCTAACCTTGAGTAACATATCCATTTATACTCCAAGATATGTGAAAATGTAACTTTCCTCATCCCTCTTATCCACCCTACAGCTTAAAATATAGTGTACTCTTATCTCCAAGCCCAAAGTATCTGACCACTCATTGAAATGGAATTATTCCTATGGAAGTAACAGTGCCCATATTTACTTGCCAGCCAGAATCATGTGTGGTGCTCGGGTTTAAGAACCCTAAATATACTTCTTCATGTGTGTAATGCGGGATATGGAAGCAAATAATATCAGCCTTCTCTTGTTCCAGCATGACTGAGATTAACCACAGCATGAAGTAGGAATAAAGACTAGAGTTTTATGGTTGTTCCACTTAATATGCAATGAGCAAAAATGCACAGATGGGACTGTTTAACGCAAATTCTTAAAAAGGGTTTAGAGAGAAAGATGAGAGAGGCAAAGGTTAATGGAGATGTGCAGGGCAAGTGTTTTTGTTTTCCATGGAGGGTGGTGGGTGCCTGTAACACGCTTGTATGGTGGCTGTAGAGGCAGATAGAATAATGGCATTCAAGAGGCTTTTGGATAGGCACGTGGACATGCAGCGAATGGAGGGATATGGATCAGGTGTAAGCACAGAAGATTTGTTTAACCAGGCATTGTGTTTGGCATGGACATTGAAGGCTGCAGGGTTCCTACGTTCCTATGTTCCTATACTGCTTTATCTTCAATGTTCTATGTTATTCGTAATAAAAAATAAGCTTAACATATCCCTTGGCATAGATAATGCATGGGGGAAAAAAAACACAAGTGAAACACTCAGCGGTTCATGCTGCATCTCTGGAGGTCATGGTTAGGTGACATTTTGGATCAGGACCTTTTTCAAACCAATTGTAAGGGAGGAGGCTGGAAAAGAGGTGGGGGCACGACAATGCCCGACAAGTGTTAAGTGGAGGAAGGAACTGCAGATGCTTGTCAGTCTGAAGATCGGGTTCCGACCCAAAAGGGTTCACACCCGTCCGTTTTCTAGAGAGAGAGAGAGAGAGAGAGAGAGAGAGAGAGATGCTGCCTGACCCGCTGAGTTACTCCAGCACTTAGTGTCTATTTCAGTAATAGGTGGATACAGGGGAGGGGAGGGGGTTTGGGGTTTGATAGGGTGGTGGGAGGAGTGGGGGGCATGCACACACAGGAAGTTCTGCAGAATTAGCAGTCAACTCCAGAGTGCAACAAAGGCAGAGTAACTCAGTGGGACAGGCAGCATCTCTGGAGAGAAGGAATGGGTTGAGACGTCTGAAGAAGGGTCTCGACCCGAAATGTCACCCATTCCGTCTCTCCAGAGATGCTGCCTGTCCCGTTGAGTTACTCCAGCATTTAGTGTCTACCTTCGATTTAAACCAGCATCTGCAGTTCTTTCCTACACATGGTTCAACAAATGCAGGTCAACATTAAATTTCAGCTTTCGTATGAAAGACAGCTGCAGAGTCAAAATAAGTAGTTCTCTTGTTGTTCTATGTCCCAATGTGGATGCAGCTAATCTACAGTACACAACAGTTGGCTTAATGGCCAACGAATTTGAATGGGGTTTTCTGGTATTCAACTACAAGAGGACTGACAGCTGGCCACAACACTGCATTAACTCCAGATTTATCCTCTGGCCACCATCTTTGGACATCATTTAGTTTTGGCGAGAAATACAATTTTATTTCCCAATCTGCTAGCAGCTTTAGGTCAAATTTGTAGCCTTTTAAAACCAGGATTAAGTCTCCTTGAAACTTTTTGACTTCCACCCCCTTTCCCCAACGCTTCAGATATTTTAGGCATGTTTTCATCACTTAAGTTTGGAAATGATAAATGAGTCAAGAGAGCGGGTGTTTGCAATAGAGAGGAACTTGGATTCCTTGGTGTTGTATTCCTTCAGCTGTTCCAACGGACTTCTGCTGTAATTCCAGCAACTGTCTAGGGAAACAGTCCCAGAATGAGGCCTGGGCTTAGATTTTCCACAAGGTATTGAGGGATGTGAAGGACACAGAGCTAGCGACGCAGAACAATGGTGGTAGGGCAGGGACCTGTTATTCTGCCAACTACTGCTTCCATATTGCCAGCAGTGGTGCCCAGCAGTGGAGGGCACTAGGAGGGAATTATAAGCCAGTGATCCTCATGTCTGTGGTAGGTTTAGTATTATTAATTAATTTATTATTAACAGATTAGTTTAGAGATACAGCACGGAAACAGGCCCTCTCGTCCCTCCGAGTCTGCACCGACCAGCGATGCCCGCACATTAACACTACCCTTCACACGCTAAGGACAATTTACATTTATACCAAGCCAATTAACCTACAAGCCTGTACGTCTTTGGAGTGTGGGAGGAAGCCAAAGATCTCGGAGAAAACCCTCATTTCACGTGGAGAACGTACAAACTCCGTACAGACAGCACCCATAGTCAGGATCGAACCCAGGTCTCTGGCACTGTCTCCACCGTGCTGCCCTTAAAGGTTGAAGAATGAAAGCTCAAAGAGAAACAAACGTTATATTGAGCATGATAATTGTGAAGGGAGGGTGTAAATGCATAATATGAAAACATGAGATATGACTTTTAAATGTGGCTGTAAGGAACATGTTGAATTGAACTTTCGTGAAAAGGAGTAGAAGTTGTGTTGAACCTAACCCTATGCAGACAAAGAATGGAAGAACAAGTAAGTTATCTGAAAGATGGATTCGGGCAAGATAATGAATAAAGGCAGCAGTTTGCAAGAGGGTCAAAGATAGACACAAAGTGCAGGAGTAACTCAGTAAAACTTGCTGGATTCTCCTACACTAACCCATTGGAAATCGATGAGGTGGAAAAGAGGACAACGTTAAGTGGCAAGCCTTACTGGTAACCTTCCACCAGGATGATTTGCCTCCTTTACTGTGTCGGGAGGAACAGCAGATGCGGGTTTAAACCAAATAGATATACAAAAAACTGGAATAACTCAGCGGTCAGGCTGAGAAAAGGAAAAGAAGTAGGCCCAAAATACCATCTATTCCTTTTCTCCACAGATGCTGCCTGACCTGCTGTGTTTGCCTCCTTTACTGTCATCTGTCCACCCACAATCCCACCTCCCTTGATCTTGTCATAGCTCTTGCCTTGTCAGCTACCATTTAACTGCAAACACATGATAGGCATTGGGTCCTTGGCTGCTTCCCTCCATAGTGTTCACACACTAAGGGTCTACCTGATGGTTGACGTGAGTCTGGAGAAGGGCCACAACCGAAACGTCACCTATTCCTTTTCTCCAAAGATGCTGCCTGACCCGCTGAGGTACTCCAATATTTTGTGTCTATCTATGGGTCTACCAAAGTGGTTGGACCATTTGACCCTTGGGAGTCCATTGATCTCCTCTCTTTGATGAGGTCTACTGCATTACAGGAGAGGCTTTAATAGTGGTCTCCGTTGTCTCAGCTGAGGTTATTTCATTTTCTGCACTCGTTAACTTTTTGGATCCTCCCTTAGGAGTTGTGGTGGTGAAGATATGCGTGTTCTCCCCTGAAAAATTCAGAAAATGGCGGGGGACCCGATATTCCACCGGAAATCTGCCCTGTTCGGCAACAGTCCCTCTCCTCAGAATAATAAAGGAGAGTTAAGCCCCTGTCTCACTTTCCCGAGTTACTCACGAATTCTCCAGAGTTTTCCCCTTGATTCAAACTCGGAGAATTACGGTAATAGCCAGCCGTAGGTACACGGGGCTATTTTTTTTTACTCATGGACATTTTTCAACATGCTGAAAAAACGTCCCAACTTACCTGATGCCCCGAGTACCTACGGCTGGCATTACGAGCCGCTACAAAATATCTATGGACTCCTACGGCCTCCTACAGATTTGCTACGGCTTCCTACGCTCGCTACAGACATTCTCCGAGTTTTAATCAAGGGGAAAACGCAGGAGAATTTGTGGGTAACTCGGGAAAGTGGGACAAGGGCTTTACGCCCATGAAATTCCTACCCAACTGTAAAGAGAACCACAAAGCTTCCCTCTGTTTCACCAACCCTCCCCTCCACCAGCACCACAATGTTTAATTGGCAATATTTAAGGTCATAAGGTCATAAGGAATAGGAGTAGAATTAGGCTATTCTGCCCATCAAATCTACTCCATCATTCAATCTCTCCCTCCTAACCCCATTCTCCTGCCTTCTCCCCATAACCTCTGACACCTGTACTGATCAAGAATCTATCTATCTCTGCCTTAAAAATATCCACTGACTTGCTGCACTGACTTTCCACTAATCCATACTTTTTAAGTGACTCTGGAAACAATATTGTGCACCTGGTTTACAACAAAAGCTAATGTAATATGAGCATATACAAATATAAATGGTCCATCAATCAATTAATTAATGGTACAGTGAAATTCATTTTTGTATACAGCTCAGTATGTATCACTAAACAGAGGAAAAATGGTCTGAGGACAAACTAATTATTCTAGGCTATCAAACTATTTATTTGCACATCCTATGACTGATTCCATTGCCAGAAATGGCGATGCAATCCACATTTGTAAAGCTACTCGGGGATTTTTACAACAGAATGTACTTACAACCACATCTCACGGGTCCTCTGCATTCTTCCACCCTTATAACACACTTTTTTTCGTCGCCAGGACATCCTTTGGTCAGCAAGACCTCTCTCACTCCAATACCTTGTCATAAAGAGGCCAATGTTAATACAATGGGATAAAGATTTCATCACTCTCTTTAAATCAATTAGTTTTTGGTGGGATAATGGGTAAGTGCATATCATTAAGTGCACTATGTGGCTTCTCTTTTGAGATTTGGCTGTTAGATGTGCATTCTTGACAATCAATAAAGATGTTTGGATTGAAGTTCTATCCTCGTCGGAGGTTGAGGGGAAACTTGATAGAGATATACAAAATTATGAGAGGCATAGATAAAGGGCCTGTCCCACTTTCACGACCTAATTCATGACCTTTTTTACTCTTGGACATTTTTCATCAGGCTAGAAAAACACCCCGACCTACTTGATGCCACGAGTACCTACGACTAGCATCACGACCTGTTACCACCTACCTACGACCTCCTACGACCTTGTGGCGACCCTGCTGCGAGTATGAGTCAAGGGAAAACTCGGCAGAGGTCGTGAATTAGGTCGTGAAAGTGGGACAGGCCCTTAAGGTAGGCCGTCAGAACCCTTTTTTCCCCCCAGGGTGGAAATGTCCAATTTGTGGAATTCCCTGGCACAGAGGAAAGTGGAGGCCAAATCACTGGATGTATTTAAGAGAGGGTTAGATAGAGCTCTAGGGGCTGGTGGAATCAAGGAATGTGGGGAGAAGGCAGGCACGGGTTATTGATTGGGGGAGGATCAGCCATGATCACAATGAATGGGCCGAATGGTCTCCTCCTGCACCTATTTTCTATGTTTCTATGCTAAAGGGCATAGCAATGAGGTGAGGGAGGGAAAGTTTAATGGCGATGTGCAGGTCATGTTTTTTAACACAGAGAGTGGTGGGGCCTGATGCACGTTGCCAGGGGTGCTGGAGGAGCCAAGTATGATAATGGCATTTAAGAGGCTTTTTGATAGGCACATGGAAGATCAGTGAATAGAGGATATGGATCATGTACAGGTAGATGAGATCAGTTTAACTAGACATCATGTTCACACCAACATTGTAGGCCAAAGGGCCCATTCATGTGATGTACAGTTCTAGTCTCTACGTTCTTATTGCTTACCTGACTAAACAGCAATCATAGAGAATATTCCTTTTGCAATAAATTTTGAACTGAGGAAGTCACAAGAAAAAAGTAATTGAAAAGGAAAAGATAATAGGGTTCTTTGGACATAATACCTTTGATGCAGGCACGTGCCGTCAAGGTAGGCAAGGTAGGCACTGCCTCCCCTGACTAAAATTATAACATGGTAATAACTAAATATAAATAGTAAAGGCATGGGAGAATTATGCCTATGTAAGAGACCGATCTCTTAGGTAGGCATAATTCTCCATGCCTTTCATCTGCAGCGCTTGTAACACGGGAAGCTCTGTGCAGCCCACGTGCCGTCAGCGCTGCCTGAAGCTGTCAATGATAATCGGGGCGGAAGGCAGCAGAAATTCTGCCTTTGCAGCACTGCGCATGCGCATCGGTCTACTGCGCATGCTCAGAGCAAGTTTCTTGGCGGGGTTTTCAAATATGGTTTGTCAATATCTTAAGTGTATGTTAGGAAACAAAGAGAGAAGAATGGAGCTTGTGTACCAATAATGTGGTAAGTACATTTTGTGTTTATGTTTTTAAATACTGTATTTCCTGGGGTGTGGGGGGGCGGGGGGGGGGGGGGGGGGGAGAGCTCCTTTCACAGTGTTTGGGGAGTCTGGCCCGGGGTAAGGTTGCGGGGAGGGCACGAATGTTATGAATGAGGGGATTGGGATAATGCCACTTGCGACGCTCCTTGCATTGAGGGCATTGAGGCCGGGGGGGGGGGGGGGGGGGGGGAGAGAAGTAGCTCGGGTGGCTGAGCGGCCGCCGGGCCGGACAGCGGAACCAGCCGCCACCTTAGCTCACCTCTGGCAGTTCTCCGTCTACAAACCACTCTCCTGCCGCTCGCTGACCTCACTCATGTCCTTAAATTCCGACAGCGCTATTGAGGTTACTCGGCTGTGGGAATTTAAGGATTTGCAGGAAGCCGCTGACATGAGCGAAGTCGGCGAACGGCAGGTGACAGGTGTTCCGACGGAGAGCACTGCCAGAGGTGAGCGGGCCGGCAGAAGGCGCTGAAGTGGCGGCCAGTTCTGCTGTCGAGTACCGGCGGCCGCTCGTAGCTACCCAAGCTGCTTCTATCCCCAGCTACAGTGCGGGGACTTCGTGCCCGGAGAGCTGCGGCAGCGGTGAGTGAGTAAGTTTCTGGCATTATCCCCGACACCCTCCTTCTCAACACTCGTGCCCTCCCCACAACTTTACCCCTGACACAGACTCTCCACACGCTGTGAAAGGAACTGTTCCCCCAATTGGTCTAGGACTAGGAAGCCTTGGGCAAATTGAAATGTCACTGTTATTTATTTATTTATTTATTTAACGGGAGCGAACAATCTGCGCATGCGCGGTTTAATTTTTTTTTTAGCGGACTGAGTGCCTACCCTGAGTAATTACTCACGGCACGTGCCTGCGTTGATGGCAGGCGGTATGATATGTTAATGTGTAGGAGGGAACTGCAGATGCTGGTTTATACTAAAGATAGACACAAAATGCTGGAGTAACTGAGCGGGTCAGGCAGCATCTCTGGAGAAAGGTAATAGGGTTCCAACCTGAAACGTCACCTATTCCTTTTTTCCAGAGATGCTGCTTGACCCGCTGAGTTACCCCAGCATGTTGCTTCTATCTTTGATCTGTTGGTGAGCTGGAAAAGTATGAGAGTTTGCATCCAATTGCTCTATTAAAGCAACAGGTGAAAAAGTTCCTGAAAGCAACTTATACCCGCAATATCCCAGAAAAGGACAGAGAGCAGAGCCACATCCTTCTGCGAGAAGAGGCAGGCAATATTACAATATTACTGACAATGCAGGTGCATGAAATGAATTTATTTGCGCCACTTATGATTTCTTATGAAAAATTCATAAGAGCACCGATGAGAGGTTTTCTGAAGGCACACGTTTGTATGTTCAACAAGGCCCCAGAAGAGATGCTTAGTAAATATGTAATTAGATTACATCTAACAGCAGCATTTTTCACATTTTTTTAGATCATGTCTCAAGGGGTCATTTGTTGTACGTTATGTATTGTTATATAACAAGAGGTTTCCACTGTCACACAGGATCTGACTTTTCAGGGTTTGTGCAGAGTAACTTCAAAGGTGTGGAAAGGCCTTTGAAAAACAAGTATGCCAGATATAGTTTGACATTTGATACATAATTGAATTAGCCATTGTTAGTCGTGTGCTGTTAGTATAAATATGGGATAGTCAGGTAAAAGCCCCCATTCTTATTTTCCCTTCTAAACAGCAATATGGGGAAACATATGTTATGTCAGTAATGAGTTTGAGAAAAGCATTGAAGAAAGTGGTGAAGTCACTCAGGGCATGTCTTTGAAGTATAGGCAAAGAACAAGCTTACAGAGATGTTAATGGGGTCATGATCTTGTTCATAACCAAGTCACATGAACACTTCTGGCCCATTCAGGGGTGGGGTGGGAGTCCATGAGGGACACCTGTGCCAGTGACAGGAATAATCTGAGTCACATGGGTATCAAAGGCTGGAAGCCTATCTATGGCTATCATGGCAACCACCCAAATACTGCAGACAATGAAAACCCAATAGCCAATAGTTCAGATCAGTTCAGTTTATTGTCACGTGTTCCGAGGTATAGTGAAAAGCCAATACATGATTACAATCAATCCATTTACAGTGTATAGATAGCTGTGTGGGGAAGCAAGTGATTGTTTTCACAAAAGTAAGTGCATTGAATGCAGTAGAGGTAGCGATGCGCTATTACCTAATGGATGGAGGCTGCGGGGGGAGCCTGTCTGAAGAGGTGTTCGGGCTCAGGCCATCAGGTTGAAGAAATGAATGAAATAATGAATGCAAGCATTTCTAGAGAGGAGGAGATTCAGAAATGGAATCAATGCAACAAAGCTTGCACAGGAAATAGCTAACAGTCCAAGCATAGACACAAAATGCTGGAGTATCTCAGCGGGTCAGGCAGCATCTCTGGATAAAAAGAATATGTGACGTTTCGGGTCGTAACACTTCCTCTGTCTGAAGGATTCCGACCCAAAACATCACCTATTCTTCTTCTCAAGAGATGCTGCCTGACCCGCTGAGTTAATCCAGCATTTTATGTCTATCGTCTTAATAAACCAACAGTTCCGTCCTACACTGTAATGGAATTGTACAACAGCACATGAAAATGTGATATTCCCCAATGTGAAGTTATGGATACATTGGGAATTCAATATGGAACGTACTTTCCGCATGATTAAATGAACTGTTTTGCACAACTCTGGGATTTGCTGTGTTGACAGTTCAAGTGTTATCAATAAGCAGCACGTTGGGGCAGGAAGTTCCATGCTGCAATCCAATGCCCCAGTGAGGTATTTGGCTAAAGTTATCAATAGTGGAAACATTAGAGGTCACCACAAAGTGAATAGAGGTTTTAATGGATCAGAGTGCCAAAACCAAGGTAGAGCAAGAGAGGCTGAGAACATAATGGCTGAGTTGTGTATACTGGAAAGAGGTTTCGAAGACCTCAAAGTGGCCATCTCCCGCGCCGCGCTGGGGCAGGCATCCGGTCCCTCTGAAAATTGTGTCCGGTTGGAAACCTCCACCAGCCATCCTCAGCTCCAGTAAAGACTCGGTGGCGCATGAAGGGGCGGTCCATCCCATGGAGTGGCAGGAGAAGAGAACAATCCACGCGGCGCTGAACGGCAGGAGAGGAGATCGATCTGCGCACGCGCGTTTTTTAAGATTTTTAAACCTCGCTGACTTTTACATTAGACCACCGATCGGAACGAAACTTGGTGTAATCGCAGCACAGGAAAACGGTGAGTAAACTGGCGAAATATTGTAGCGTTATCGCGTACCGTTTTTGCGCAAATAGAATGACCGCGCAAACCGGAAGATAACAAGATCACAGCTTTAGTTATGTATGGATACTGATCTGTGTTAAGTTATGGAAATGTTAAGTTTTAAGTTTTCAAATTTTGAATAATGCATGTGTTATAATAATTTCATGGGTACGAATAGACAAACGATCTCAGATAGCACATGATGTGAGATCTGCTATTTGTGAAGCATATTGGAAAAATTATTCTTTGGACTTTTCAATAACAGGAGTTAATGCTGTACAGTTATTTAACATTGTAGTGATGAATTGAGAGGATTAGGAAGTTAGTAGATTAATAATCTACAAGATGAACATTCTACTTTGCAAAGAGTTCATTGTTATATATGTGATTAGTTGTTGTTGTTGATGAGGAATTGTTACAGGTTCTCCACAGTTTACAGCAGGTTCTGCTTCTGCAAACAGTTTGTTGCACTAATAGTTTACAAGTATGTAAACCGTGTTCCCAGACAATAGAGGAAGCTTGTAACCTTGCTGCAGCAACCAAGTCCATCACACCATGCCGTCAAACTCACATTGGTATGTTCAGGCTGCATTTAAGTTGAGCGTTCGTAAGCTGGGGAGGACCTGTACTATTTTTGAGGGAAAGCAGTTTGGAATATTGAGTGTATATAGACCTAAGGAACATGTATCTAATGCAGTATAATTTTGATATATTATGTTGGCCACTCTTGTTGGGTGAGTTTACCTGCCATCAATAAAGAACATTTGGTTGGAAGCTCAGGCAGTTACTTACCTCAATGAAGAGCAATATAAAGAAGAACCTAGAGGAGGGACAGTTTTATTCGCTATGGCCTGATAATTAAAGATTTTCTTAATGACTGAGTAAATTCCAGAATTTTAGCAGTGCAGTTCAGCACATGATTGATGGAGCATTTGGCAGTGCAGGAATGAAGCAGTCAGAGAGGCAAAAAAACAGAGTGATATAACCATATATAACCATATAACAATTACAGCACGGAAACAGGCCCTCTCGGCCCTTCCAGTCTGTGCCGACCATTTATTTTCCCCTAGTCCCATCTACCTGCACTCAGACCATCCCCCTCCATTCCCTTCCTGTCCATATACCTATCCACTTTACTTTTAAATGTTAAAATCGATCCTGCCTCCACCACTTCTGCTGGAAGCTCATTCCACACAGCCACCACTCTCTGAGTAAAGAAGTTCCCCCTCATGTTACCCCTAAACTTCTGTCCCTTAATTCTCATGTCATGCCCTCTTGTTTGAATCTTCCCTACCCTCAATGGGAAAAGCTTATCCACGTCAACTCTGTCCATCCCTTTCATCATTTTAAAGACCTCGATCAAGTACCCCCTTAACCTTCTGGGCTCCAAAGAATAAAGACCTAACTTGTTCAACCTTTCTCTGTAACTTACTTGCTGGAACCCAGGCAACATTTTAGTAAATCTCCTCTGTACTCTCTCTATTTTGTTGACATCCTTCCTATAATTAGGCGACCAAAATTGTACACCATACTCCAGAATTGGTCTTACCAATGCCTTGTACAATTTTAACATTACTTCCCTACTCCTATATTCAATGCTCTGATTTATGAAGGCCAGCACACCAAAAGCTTTCTTTACCACCCTATCTGCATGCGATTCCACCTTCAGGGAACTATTCCTAGATCCCTCTGTTCCACCGCATTCCTCAATTCCCTACCATTTACCATGTACGTCCTATTTTGATTTGTCCTGCCAAGATGTAGCACTTCACACTTAACAGCATTAAACTCCATCTGCCATCTTTCAGCCCACTTTTCCAAATGGCCCAAATCTCTCTGTGGACTTTGAAAATCTACTTCACTATCCATAACACCACCTATCTTAGTATCATCTGCATACTTACTTATCCAATATTCCACCCCATCATCCAGATAATTGATGTACATGACAAACAACAGTGGACCCAACACAGATCCCTGAGGCACCGCACTGGTCACCGGCTTCCAAACTGACAAACAGCCATCCACCATTACTCTCTGACATCTCCCATTCAGCCACTGTTGAATCCATCTTGCTACTCCGCCATTAACACCCAAAGATTGAACCTTCTTAACCAACCTTCCATGGGGAACCTTGTCAAAAGCCTTACTGAAATCCATATAGACAACATCCACTGCTTTACCCTCATCAATTTCCCTAGTAACCTCTTCAAAAAATTCAAGAAGGTTTGTCAAACATGACCTTCCAGGCACAAATCCATGTTGACTGTTCCTGATCAGACCCCGTTTATCCAGATGCTTATATATATTATCTCTAAGTATCCTTTCCATTAATTTGCCCACCACTGACGTCAAACTAACAGGTCTATTATTGCTTGGTTTATTCTTTGAACCCTTGTTAAACAATGGAACAACATGCGCAGTACGCCAATCCTGCGGCACTATTCCCGTTTCTAATGACATTTGAAATATTTCTGTCATAGCTCCTGCTATTTCTACACTAACTTCCCTCAATGTCCTAGGGAATATCCTGTCAGGACCTGGAGACTTATCCACTTTTATATTTTTCAAAATATGATGGCTAATCGTTCTTTTTTGGGCAAAGAAACTGTGCAGTGGGGCTGACAGAGGTGGGTATTAAGATGTTTCTTCAATGTGTTTAAGGAAGGACATGGGGCTGGGAACACAATTTAAAAGATATAAGAGATATTAGCAGGTACTATCGCAATGTTTAAGAAACATTTAGGTACATGGATAGGACAGGTTTAGAGGGATATGGGCCAAATACAGGCAGATGGGACTAGTGTAGATGGGACATGTTAGCTGGTTAGCATTGGGCCAAAGGACCTGTTTCCACACAGAAGGACTCTATGACACTATGCCTCTGTATGCCGATCACAGAATTTTTTTGTAAAATATGAATGGAGATAATAGCCCATTTCATGAGAAGATTGCCACACTAATGGAATAGGATACATTGCAGATGGAATTTAGCACAAAGGCTTCTAAAGTGTGTATTTTTGGACAAAGAATGGGCAGTACAAATTAAATGGCAGTACAAATTAAATGAGAACAGATAAATTGGGGAGTTCACATCCTTGTCAAACTGACAATCATAAGTTGTTTATGAACATTATCGTCTATTCTTACAGAGGCAACCTGTTTGATTACCCGACTGCACCCAAATTATTAAACATTAATAAATCTATTTCTATTAGCACCATGGGTCAATTTAATATCCCTGTCCAGATAGACTGTGGGATACTCTGGCCATTTTATAGCATGTTTGACAGCGCAGTGAACTCTCTGCATGCTTCAGGTTGCAGTTCTCTGAAAGTTAGCTACTCGTATAAAATAGTCATCACCCACCTCAGGGAGTTGATGGTGGAAGGGCAATGCACCATCAATAAAGCAATGGACCGTAGCACAAAACCAAGTTAACAGTTTAGGCAGAAAGGGTGGTGCAGCAGCAGAAGTGGGGTGGGAGATTGCAACCTTCACGTGGTCCGCCCTGTTTCGACAAATGCAATCAACCCGGCGTGCACGATCAAATAAGATCAAATAGAACAAGTTGTCCGACAACTTTAGGCTGTGCATGCCATACACAGGAAGAAGCAGCAGCAGAAGTACCCAGCTGAATACACAATATCACTCAACCTATCCCAGTTTAGAGATTAGCATCAGGGCTATTTTAGAGAGCAGACAGGGGAAGCAGGTTTTGCATGGTGTATTACTAACCATAAACAAGCTGGAACTAGAGATAATCCCAGAGGGCAAGGATGGGTGTGCACCATGCTGAGGGTAGAGAAATCATCTCTATTTTTCAGTGGGGCTGGAGAGAAAGCATCCTGACATTACTTCAGGTATATATGTCATAGGAGCAGAATTAAGTCTACTCCGCCTCTCAGTCATGGCTGATCTATCTTTTCCTTCAACCCGCACATGAGGGACGTGCTCTCCAAAATGGGTTTTGGGGAGGGAATCAGAAATTGGATCAAACTGCTCTACACCAACATCCGTAGTGCAGTCCAAATCAATGGGTGGGAATCAGACAGTTTCCCTGTAAGGTCTGGAGTCAGGCAGGGTTGCCCTCTCTCTCCTGTCTTGTTTGTCTGCTGTATTGAACCTTTTGCTGAATCCATCAGGAAGGATGCAAGCATAAGAGGAGTGACATTGCCAGGCAGTGGGGGCATTCAAGTAAAGACCTCCCTGTACATGGACAATGTCGCTGTCTTCTGCTCGGACCCAGGGTCGGTTCGCAGACTGATTAGTATCTGCGACCAGTTTGAGTCGGCCACGGGAGCCAGGGTGAACCGCAGGAAGAGCGAGGCCATGCTCTTTGGCAACTGGCCCGACAGATCTTCCATCCCCTTCACCATCAAGCCTGACATCTTGAAGGTGCTGGGGATCTGGTTCGGGGGGGCTGAGGCATGTAACAAAAATTGGCTGGAGCGGATAGCCAGGGTGGGGAGGAAGCTGGAGCTGTGGAGGCAACGCTCCCTCTCCATAACGGGAAATAATTTGGTCATCAGGTGTGAGGTGCTCTCGGGGCTGCTGTACTTGGCACAAGTGTGGCCTGTCCCTCCCTCATATGCCACAGGGATCACCCGGGCCATCTTCCAGTTCATCTGGGGGTCGAGGATGGATCGGGTGCGACGGGCCACAATGTACAAGTCGGCAGACAACGGGGGTAAAAGCGTGCCCAACGTCGCCCTCATTCTGATGGCCACCTTCGTGTGTGGCTGCATCAGGCGGAGCGTAGAGCCAAGGCACGCGGGCACCAAGTGTCACTACCTGCTGAGGTTCTACCTGTCCCCGGTGTTGAGAAGGATGGGCCTGGCGCAGGTGCCACGCAATGTGCCAGTCAGCTGGACATTGCCGCCCCATCTGTCGTCGGTGGAGGGGTTCTTCCGGACCAACACCTTTGACCACATGTCCATCGGGCAGTGGACAGCACAGAATGTCCTGCAGGCACTGCAGGGAAAGGACTCTATGGACCCGGTGGCGTGGTTCCCTGAGCAGACTGCCCAGCTTGTCTGGCAAAATGCCTCATCGCCAGAACTCACCAACAAGCACCAAGACCTGGCTTGGCTGGCGGTGAGGGGAGCCCTCCCAGTCAGATCCTTCCTGCACCGTCGGAACCTCACTGCCAGCGCACGCTGCCCTCGGGACGGCTGCTATGGCGAGGAGACGGTTGCCCACCTCTTTGCAGAGTGTGGGTTTGCTAAAAGAGTCTGGAGAAAAATGCAAGGGTCCCTGGTACGCTTTATCCCGAACAGCTCCGTCACAGAGGACTCGGTGATTTACGGACTGTTCCCAGGGACACATTCAGAGACTGACATCGAGTGCTGCTGGAGGGTCATCAACTCGGTAAAAGACGCCCCTTTGGTCTGCCCGAGCATTGTTCACCACCCAGCAGAGCGAGATGTCCGTCAGGAAATGTTGCCGACTGGCCCGCTGCAGACTGCAGGAGTACGTGCTGAGGGACGCACTGAAGCTCGGTGCAGCCAACGCCAAGGCTCGGTGGGGGAGGGCCACAGTCTAACGCCCTTCCGCTGCTGGACATGGGGGGTACGGTATGGTGGAGACGCCCCTCAATATAAGGGAAGGTATCCCACGCCACTGTGGCACGAGTGGGGGACTGATTTGTGGAAATTTGGGGGAAAGAAATGTCTAAACTGTATTGATCTATTGTACAGCCTCCGAAAATGTCGGATGGATTTTCCGCAAGGTTAATGTATTGTATATATTTATCATTCGAATAAAGTATATTTTGAAATATTAAAAAAAAAAAAAAATCTTTTCCTTCAACCCCATTCTCCCCGTAACCCTTGACACCCATACTAATCAAGAACATATATATCTCCATCTTAAAAATACTATCGACTTAGCCTCCACAGCCATTTGTGGCAATGAATTCCACAGATTCACTGCCCTCTGACTAAAAAAAATCCTCATCTCATTTCTAAAGGTTTGTTCTTCTATTCTGAGGCTATAGCCTCTGGTCATAGACTCTCCAACCAGTGGAAACATCCTCAAAAGGCTGGGGTATTTCTATAAACAACAGAGAGCCATACACCAAGAAATGTTAAATCCACTGACCTGTTCCCAAAAAAGTTGGGCACTGTGGCCAGGATTTTCTAGGAGTCCGGATCCAACTTGTAACATCACACATAGTTTTGCTATCATTTTTGGAGGCAGTAATCAGCACTTCAAATTAGATAATTGGTTACCAGGGCCATAACTATAATCTTGAGGACGGATCTGTTGTTATGGCAACTCTTATTCTTTGCATTATATTGAAAGCCATGCCTCAAAATATGATGCGATGTGATGTAGGAATGGAGGAGCAATATGTACTGAGCAATATATACAAATAATCCTACACGGAGCAATATATACAACAATTCTATATACAAATTAATATTGTTAAAATAATATTTACCACATGTTACTGAACAAGGCCCAATCTCCTCAAATTCCTCAGCATTAAAAGCACTTGCCTCACCTGAAATTAAAAAAAAACATTCATTATAAAATGACACGATAAAAAGCAAACCACATCCATTCTTCTTACAGATTAACGTCTGAAGGTGTTTCAACTTCCAGTTACTATTGCCAAATTGATACGAGCCTAATGAGTCGGATTGCAAAGATGGCACAACTGATGCAACTTTGATCTGAATGGTGCTGGATCTGAATGGTATCCTTTTGAAATTATAAAACCTAGAACCAAAAGATATATAGATTTGCCAGTGCATTAGTGCCTATTAACACATCAGCAACTTGATCTATAATCTTTCTACCCCTGTATAATTAATCTGTATTAATTATACAGTGGTAGGGAGCGCGACATCATGAGGGAATTTGAAAACAAGAGTAAATATTTTAAATCCATTCCACTGCTTAACCAGGGTTATTGTAGGTCAGTAAGTGGCTGGAGGAATGAATAGGACTTTATAGATATGAAAGCATTAGACCAATATGGGCCAAATGCGGGCAGGTTAGATTAGTATCGATGGGGCATCTTGATTGGCATGGACAAGATGGGTGGAAAGGCCTGTTTCCATGCTGTATGACACTATGACTTGGTCTAGAACAGGTCAGCAGTCTTAACTGAGCTTAAAAAGTAAGCAAATGTGACGCTGGTAAGGGATACATGGAATAAGAGAATCACTGGCATTTGGAGGTTTATAAGGCAGGGCAACAGAAATAGTGGGAGATGAGGTAATGGTGAAATGTAATCATAAGGACTGAGAGTTTTGCATTCCAGGTGTCAGTGGACCCAGACTCAATATCACCAGCAAAGTTTCAATGTCCAGAGTTATGATGAGTGGGAGATGGAAGGCCAGAGGGAAGATTTAAAGTAACAAAAAGATGGATGGAAATTTCAGGGACACTTCATAAGTTACAGGTGCAGAATTAGGCCATTTGGCCCATCAAGTCTACTCCACCTCTCAAACATGGATGATCTACCTTTCCCCCTGAACCCTATTCTTCTGCCTTCACCCCATAACCTCTGACATTCTTATTAATCAAGAATCTGTCAATCTGCGCCTTAAAAATATCCAATGACTTGGCCTCCACAGCCTTCTGTGGCATTGATTCCACGGATTCAACACCCTTTGACCAAAGAAATTCCTCCTCATCTCCTTTCTAAATGTACACCCTTTTACTCTGAGGCTATGGCCTCTGGTCCAAGACTCTCTCACTAGTGGAAACAACCTCTCCACAGATAAATGAAGACAAGGCTGGAATCTGTCAAGACTTTTTTCGGTGCTTTGCCGGCACCATCATGGTCGCAGCAGGTTTCCAAAAATTTTCAACATGTTGAAAATCCAGCGGCGACCAAAAAAAGGTACGACTCTTTGGGCGACTACTCACCACCAAACAGACATCACCCCACGACATGCCTGTTTGGACGTGAGTAATCACCCAAAGAGTAGTACCTTTTTTTTCGGCAATGTGCAGCGACTATGACGGGTCATCGAAAAAATTGCGTAAGTGGGACAGCCTCTTAAGCAGTTTAGATTTTGAAGGGAATATGGAGCCTGACTTAAGATCTTTCTCTTATCTTGACGGAGTGAGTGCCCTGAGTGCTGAGACAGAGCTCTAACATTGGCATTGCACCCGTACCTCACTTTTGGGCTTAAAATGATAAAATTGAGAGAACACATAAAATAATAATTATCAAGGTCCTTGCTTTACAATTCTTACTGAAATCAATACAGAGAAGCTTGATAGTCAGAGGTGATTTTATGTTTTAACGTGACAAAATGAATTGATAGAGAATTCACAACCTTATTTTATGTCCTGATTTTAAGAGGGGAATAAAACAAGAAACCTATCGACTGTCACATGCCCAATAAAAAGGACATGGATTTTGAAAGGTTTGGCAGATTTAATTACCATAAACAGAGCTAGTTAAATATTATATTAGTTATATTGTGAATTATGTGCCATTGCACCGATATCCTGATGAAGCGGCATAGCTTTCAGTTCACTATTTCTATAAGTATTAGAGTAAATATTATATATTGAGTTACTACTTGCTTTAATGTTCACGGGACTATTATCAAACACCAGAAAATAAGCTTAATTGGACAAAGATTCTGTCTCGGAACACAAAGTATGAGTCCCTGCTGTATAAATTCATTGAGTGTTTATTTCATATGAATGAGATTTAATACCCTTAAGAAGGACCCCGCTGAGACTTTAACATTGATGCATGGCTTTATACTTGGAATAATATCCTTGTCCTTATAAAACTGAAGCAATCAAGCAGTACCAAGAAAATTATAACATGATTAGTAATTAAAATTACACCATCATACACAATGGCAACATCCTCCTGTTATCACACTTTTTTTGTGTAGGTACAAAACACAGTTGCAGAACTGGGCTGCTTATCTCCTGGGGAAACACACACAAAATATAATGAGATCAGGCTTTTTTTTATATCCTGTTGTGCAGCACACAAAACACTGGGCTCTGCAATAGAACTTCTAGACTGCCTTATTTCAAGTCGGTCGATAAAATTGAAGCTCCATCTGCTTTGTCAGGTGGGGCTTCAATCCTAAGGCACCATTTCAAAGAAGTCCGGGGGAGTTGTTTCAGCCAACATTTATTCCTTAACCAACATCACCGGGATCAATTGTTGGTCATTAATACAGTGCAGCTTGTTGATCTTAGCTGTGCACAACTTGGAAGCTACCTTTCTCTAAATTAAAACCGTGACCTCAATTCAGAATTATTTAATTACTGTAAAGTGTTTTCGATGTCCTATGACTATAAATGAGCTATTGAAATGCAAATGTTTTCTTTCTTCATAATGTAAGCCATAAAGTCAATGACTTTATTACACATGAGATGAAAGTCCTAGAGAGATTATATAAGATTCAAATAATTTGCATGGGTGATATGGGATTTTTCTCAAACGGCAAAAAAAAACAATATTAGATTTTGAGATTCTAACTGGTGGTTAGTACTTAATTTAAAACTAACAGCAAATTACCGTGGGATATAGATCCTCTGCCACACCACAAAAATGCCAGTTAAGAACCTGTCTATTGATCTCCTTTTCTAGCACTTGGCCTGCAGGCTTCAACATCGTGTGATTTTGGTGACCAGGAGGAAGGATAAGTGCAGGGCAGTAGATGTTGTCGACATGGCCATTAGCAAGGCCTTTAACGAGGTTGGGCTTGTCTGGAAGGCAAGATTTTGTGGGATCCATGATGGGTTGGCTGATCGGATGCATAATTGAGTTTAGACTTTAGACTGTAGAGATACAGCATGGAAACAGACCCTTCACCTCACCGAGTCTATGCCGACCAAAAATCACACCGTACACTAACACTGCCCTTCATACTAGGAACAATTTACAATTTACATAAGCTAATTAACCTACAAACCTGTCTATCTTTGGAGTGTGTGAGGAAACCAGAGCACCTGGAGAAAACCCACGTGGTCACCAGAAGAAGGTACAAACTCCATACAGACAGCACCCGGTCAGGAACAAACCAGGGTCTCTGGCGCTGTAAAGCAGCAACTCTATCACTGCGCTTCTGGGCCACCCTATATATTATTGTTAATTTATTATTGTTTAAATAATTTTAGATTAGGAAGTGCTGATGTACAAAGGGACAAGATGTCCTTATACACCAGTCAGTGAAAATGGAAATTAAGTTCTGCAAGCAGCTAAAATGGCAAATGACAGGATGGTCTTTGTAGTAAGAGGATTTGACTACAGGAGCAAAGATGTTGTGCTATAATTATACAGGACTTTGTTGAGAATACACTTGGAGCATTGGGTCAGTTCATAAATCAAAGGAACAGAATTAGGCCATTCGGCCCATCAAGTCTACTCCGCCATTCAGTTATGGTCTCCTTACCTAGAAAAGGGTGTACTTGCACAGTGGAAAGCAGCAAACATGTGCCAGTGATTCCTTCCTTTGGTAAAATTGTCTTATGAGAAGGACATAAATCTGTGAAGGTGGAGTTATTGATATTCAAGGTGGAGACTTCAGTTGTTCGAATTACAAGAAAGTTAAGACTTGTGGGGGAGACACCACAACTTTGGATTGAAACCAAGATTGGATCAGCAATCAACTTATTGGATGGGAGACCAGGCTTGAGGAACTAATTGGTCTGCCACTGGTCCCTTTTTGTATGTTCTTATGTTTGTTTGTCTGGGTGTCAGAAGGAATGAGGTAATGAATCTCAGAGTGAGAAGATAAGAATGCAGAATAAAAAGGATTAAATTGGTCAAAGACTACTTCAGGACTTCAGGAAGTGTGACTTCAAGCAGCTTAATGGTATTCATACCCTAATCAGCATAAATGGTGCCAAAGATAGACACAAAATGCTGGAATATCTCAGCGGGACAGGCAGCATCTCTGGAGAGAAGGAATGGGATACATTTCAGGTCGAGATCCTTCTTCAGACTTCTTCTTTCATGTGGTGTGCGAGCCTAAAGTTGTTGGACAACTTGTTCTATTTGATCGTCCATTTGTGTACGTCGAGTTGATTGCATTAGTCGAAACAGGGCAGACCACGTGAAGGTTGCAATCTTCCGCCCCCTTCATCAGACTGAGGGAATTGGGTGGCGTTTCAGGTCGAGACCCTGCTTCAGACTGAAGAGAGATCCTGCCTGTCCTCTGAGTTAATCCAGCATTTTGGGTCTATCTTCGGATTAAACCAGCATCTGCAGTTCCTTCCTATCAATGGGGCCGAAGTGGAAATGGGTGAGAGCTTCAAGTTCCTAGCAGTAAATATTACCAACTATCTGTCATGGATTAATCACATTGAAAATACTGCAAAAAAAGCACACCAACCAAACACACCAGTTCCCTAAGGAACCTGAGGAAATGTCTCCAATGATGCATAGTAGTAAGTATACTGTCAGGTTGCAACACAGCTTGGTTCAGAAACAACTCTGCCCAGGACCGGAAGAAATTGCAGAGAGTTGTAGACGTAGTCCAGTCCATCACACAGATAAGACCCCCCACCATTGACTCCATCTACGCTGCCTTAGGAAAGCAGCCAACATACTTAAGGACCTCTTACACCCTGGTCATTTCTTCGTCTCCCTGCTCTGGTCGGGCAGAAGATACAGAAGCATGAATGCATGTACCACCAGACTCAAGAACTGCTTCTTCTTTTGTTATCACACTTCTGAATGGCCCTTGCATAAGCTACGGTATAGTCCTGATTTTCCAATCTACGTCATCATGGACATTGGACTTTCTCTCTGGAACTTTTACGGTCACAGAGTCATCGAGTGATGCAGTGTGGAAACAGTCCCTTCAGCCCAACTTGCCACACCGGCCAACATGTCCCAGCTACACTAGTCCCATGTTTGGTCTATTTCCCTCCAAACCCATCCTATCCATGTACCTGTCTGTTTCTTAAATGTTGGGATAGTCCCTGCCTCAACTACCTATATTGTATAATGCTGAGAAATTATATTTTGCACTTTTGTTTTTGTTTTGCTCTTCCTTTTGTAGTTGTGCTGGGCTTGATTATATTCCTGTATGTTATCATCTGATTTGATTGGACAGCACACAAACAAGAGCTATTCATTATACCTTGGTACACATGACAAGAATAAACCTAAGCCTAAATCTGAGGTCTCAACTTTAATATCACCTGATTCACACAATTTTCTAGGATCCAAAGTTTCTACCGCCCTCTCCTACAATAGACAATCCTACACAATCAGAGGTCATCAGCTTCAAGTATTTCTGCCCAGTTTGTGCATTCTACTCCAGTAAACAAGTTAACACAGGAACCCGAGTGACATGTCATGCATGCCTTGAAGCCAGAGGCCATGTGAGTACTCAATGTCTTTGGATTTTCTGTGGACTGCTCGTTTGGTACTTCCTCGAGGAAGTCAAATTGACTGATTCAGGCTTCTGCTTCCTAATTCAGGTTCATTGGCTTTATCTGTATTACTAAAAGTCTGATCTTGACCACTTCCTGTTGTTCTGTATATTGATTTTAGAAAAAAAACGCTGCCACTTACGACTGTGATTTTTGGCCATCTTACTCAGAGTTCCCATCCGCTGCGCAGGACGAGGATTTTTCCCATCGATGAAAAATAAAAGAGTTATTAGTGTTTAAAAAATGTTGAGATTCTCTCTCCTGAGGGCCACGCCCCTTCCGGAGGGACTATAAAACCCTCTGTTGAGTGCTTCAGTCAGTCTCTGCAAGATAGGGGAGCGAGAGGATTACATCTCTCAGTCTGAGCTGTGAATAACACTGAATACATGTCTCCTAAACTGTGAGTGGTTTTACTAACCTGTCAGTGCCCTTAATGTGGTTTGAAAATATAGTTTAGAAATGCTAAAGCTGTGTTGCCTTTGGTTTGGAAATGCTAAAGCTGTGTTGCCTTTGGTTTGGAAATGCTAAAGCTGTGTTGCTAATTAAAGTTGCCTTGCCTAATTAAAGTTGCCTTGCCTAATTAAAGTTGCCTTGCCTAATACGAGAGGCCTTAAAGTTGCCTCCCATACTAGCGCTCCAGAAAGCCCCCTCCCCACTGGCCACCAATATTGGAATTGGTGGAGAGGTGGAATATAGCGTTAGGAGGCCAGCCCTCCCGTGTGATGCTGGGACCCAACGGGTCCCACTTAGTCTAGTGCTACCTATAATTTTGCAAATAACTCTCAAAATTATTATTGATGTGTGATTCTATTGTTTGACGTATGCTTCCATATTTTCCCTTATCAACCCATCAGGTTTGGAGGTTAATTAGCTTGGTGTAAATGTAAAATTGTCCCTAGTGTGTGTAGGGTAGTGTTAATGTGCGGGGATCGCTGGTCGGTGCGCAGTCAGTGGGCCAAATGGGCCTGTTTCCATGCTATATCTCTAAACTAGACTAAACTACCATTTTTGCTTCTTACACTTGCAAGGCTATGCTGATCCTGAACGCCTATAAACTCATTTCTAAATGCCTCCCACTTGTCAGATGTTGTTTCTCCCTCTAGCAGCTGCTCCTGATCTAAGCCACTGCTGTCACAGACTTTATCAGCAAGTGTGTAAAAGACTGTGTACCGAAAAAGATGACACGTGTGTTCCTCAACCAAAAAATATCAGGAACTGTGAGGTGCACTCTCAGGTGAAGTCCAAATCTCATCTTTCAAGTCGGATTATATAGGAACCTGAGGGGTAACTTTTTCACACAAAGGGTGGAGGATATGTGGAACGAGCTGCCGGAGGAGGTAGCTGAGGCAGGGACTATCCCAAAGTTTAAGAAGCAATTAGATAGGTAGATGGATCGGACAGGTATACAAAGGGATATGGACCAAATGCAGGCAGGTGGGACATGTTGGTCGGTGTGGGCAAGTTGGGCTGAGGGGCCTGTTTCCGTGCTATGACTCTATAACTGATCCTGAGCAGTACAAGAAACATATCTACGATATCCACACAACCATTAAGAATGCCAGGAGCGAATTCTGACCTAAGCTGGAGTCTAGAGGCAATGACACGGATGGCTGTAGAATGTGGCAATGCTACAAAACGAAGCCGGGGAGTACTGCTGGCAAAAATGAGCTCCTGCTTGATGAACTCACTGCATTCTATGCCCACTTTCAACTGAAGGTTGGTGGTGGAATACCACCCACCCCGCCAGTCTTGGGTGCCCCTGTACCATCAGTTGCTGTGGCAGATGTAAGACTGAACCTGTGGAAAGCAACTGGTCCGGATGAAGTCCCTGGCCGTGTCCTTGGACTTGTGTAGTTCAGCTGGTAGAGGCATTCACAGACATTTCGACAAATGCAATCAACCTGGTGTGCACAATCAAATAAGATCAAATAGAACTAGTTGTCCTACAACTTTAGGCTGTGCACACCATACACAAGAAGAAGAACAAGCACCCTGGTTATTCCTTCTTCTCCGTGTTCCTGTTCAGTAGAAGATACAGAAGCTTGAAAGCGCGCATCGTCAGGCTGTGTAACAGCTTCTTCCCCTCTGTTGTTTGGCTCTTGAATGGTCCTTTCATAATTAGTGTACTGTCTGATTCACCTCTACCTCATTGAGGATATTGGACTGATGCATTACAACATGCGACAATGCTGAGAACTATATTCTGCACTCTGTACCTTCCCCTTTGCTCTATCTATTGTGCTTGAGTTTGACCTGATTGTAATTATGTATGATAGATCTGATCTGAGATAAACATAAACTGCTGGAGTAAAGGGCCTGTCTCACTTGGCCGTCACTTGCGCGCCATGTACACGACCTCATCGTTGTGTTGAGACGCACAGGTAGCGTGTGGGCGGCGCGGGACGGCGGCATGGAGAATGGCGGAGGGGTATGGAGTTGCGTGCGGTATCGCGCGGCGCTCCAGGATTTTGTAGTGTACAAAATCTTCGCGTGCCTCTGGCGTGACGTATAGCGTTCGCAGGCAGGCGTATTGCAGTCGAACGCTGACGCCCTGACCTCGTACGTGCAGTGCTGTAGTATACGAATCAACTATCACGAATATCTTGATTGTACATGCTTTCGATGGTGCATTTTGCAATGGAGTTTGAAATCAGAAAGTCCCCAGAGAATATCATCTCTATTGAGTCATTAGCCTGTATACATGTAGGTGACTTATTGCGGTAGGCAGATCTGCGATGTTTGATGTTGATGATGATTCATTAAAAATTGCAAATATTCAGACACTTCACACTCTTTTATAGAGTTTAAAACATTTTGTTCAACGGTCAGCTGCACCGATAATTGAGTTTGCGGTGCAAGGTCAGGGAGTCAAAGAGTAATATTCGGTTTTTTGCTTATGCGCTGAGTCGGCTCTGATTATTTTACCTGTTTATTTATTTTTTGTTCCGGCTTCACTCACAACGTGTCAAGTTCTCGTTACATTTCAAACCCCCATCTCACACCCCCAGGGAGGATTAAACATAACCCAGGGCGAACAATTTTCTGAATTACACCATAATTCGAAAGAAAATACAATATTATGCACTAAACAACTTTCCACTGGATATTCAAATGACGTCACGCGCTCCAGACTGCTGTGCTGACGCATGAAGACGAATAATGACGCGCGCGACAGTCACTGCAGGCCTGTCGCTTAAATGACGGCCAAGTCGGACAGGCCCTTAACTCAGCGGGACAAGCAGCATCTCTGGAGAGAAGGAATGGGTGACGTTTCGGGTCGAGACCCTTCACCCTTGAGGATCTGGGAAAAAAATAACATTGGAGGAATTAAATCCCAAAACCCTTGACCTTCAAGATTTTGAAAGTGATGTGGAGAAAGTGGAGAAAAGGGGTACTTCGGTTGTCATGTTAAAAAAATTCATAGTTTCTAGAATGGTTACCCATCCATTGTTGGTTGGCATGTGTGAACGTACTATCTAAAGAAGTGGGCAAAGTGATGGACATCAATTGTACGGAAATGGTAGAATCTATAGTTAAGCAAGTCAGTTGTTAAAGATGAGATAGCAGCACATTTGGAAAGCGGTGAGATCATTGGACAAAGTCAGCATGGATTTACGAAAGGTAAATCATATCTGACGAATCTTACAGAATTTTTCGAGGATGTAACTAGTAGAGTGGATAAGGGAGAACCAGTGGATGTGTTATATCTGGACTTTCAGAAGGCTTTCGACAAGGTCCCACATAAGAGATTAGTATACAAACTTAAAGCACTTGGTTCAGTATTGATGTGGATAGAGAACTGGCTGGCAAACAGGAAGCAAAGAGTAGGAGTAAACGGGTCCTTTTCAGAATGGCAGGCAGTGAACAGTGGGGTACTGCAAGGCTCAGTGCTGGGACCCCAGCTATTTACAATATATATTAATGATTTGGACGAGGGAATTGAATGCAACATCTCCAAGTTTGCGGATGACACGAAGCTGGGGGGCAGTATTTGCTGTGAGGAGGATGCTAGGAGGCTGGAAGGTGACTTGGATAGGCTGGGTGAGTGGGCAAATGCATGGCAGATGCAGTATAATGTGGATAAATGTGAGGTTATCCACTTTGATGGCAAAAACAGGAAAGTAGACTATTATGTGAATGGTGGCCGATTAGGAAAAGGGGAGATGCAACGAGACCTGTGTGTCATGGTACACCAGTCATTGAAAGTAGGCATGCAGGTGCAGCAGGCAGTGAAGAAAACGAATGGTATGTTAGCATTCATAGCAAAAGGATTTGAGTATAGGAGCAGGAAGGTTCTACTGCAGTTGTACATGGCCTTGGTGAGACCACACCTGGAGTATTGCGTACAGTTTTGGTCTCCTAATCTGAGGAAAGACGTTCTTGCCATAGAGGGAGTACAGAGAAGGTTCACCAGACTGATTCCTGGGATGTCAGGACTTTCATATGAAGAAAGACTGGATAGACTCGGCTTGTACTCGCTAGAATTTAGAAGATTGAGGGGGATCTTATAGAAACTTACAAAATTCTTAAGGGGTTGGACAGGCTAGATGCAGGAAGATTGTTCCCAATGTTGGGGAAGTCCAGAGCAAGGGGTCACAGTTTAAGGATAAGGGGGAAGTCTTATAGGACCGAGATGAGAAAAATATTTTTCACACAGAGAGTGGTGAATCTCTGGAATTCTCTGCCACTGAAGGTAGTTGAGGCCAGTTCATTGGCTATATTTAAGAGGGTTAGATGTGGCCCTTGTGGCTAAAGGGATCAGGGGGTATGGAGAGAAGGCAGGTACAGTATACTGGGTTGGATGAATAGCCATGATCATATTGAATGGCGGTGCAGGCTCGAAGGGCCAAATGGCCATCTCCTGCACCTATTTTCTATGTTTCTAAGTGATAATCAGGCACTTAGAAAATGGAAAGGGAGCATCACCTTGGATTTATGGAGGGAAATCCTGTTTAGACAAATATGTCACATTTTTGAAGTTATAATTTTCAGCATAGGTAAGAAGGTCGCATAGGAGATTATTAAAATTATAAACTGGTTTGCACCTTTAGGTTTGATTAATTGACAGGCGACAGAAAGTAAGAATAAATGAGTCACTATCAATTTGGAAGGCTGTTCCTAGTAGGATGCCACCTGCGTGGTTGTTGGGATTCCCGCTATTCAAATCTATTTTGATAACTTGAATGATTGAGGGGACTGAGTGTAAGATATTGATATTTCCTAATGATACAAAACTGATTAGAAATACAATTTGCGAGGCTTCAAGAGGATATGGACAGGCTAAATTAATGGATGAGGACTTAATAAGTGGACGATAATATGGAAAAATGTGAGGTTACCCACTGTCTAAAAATAGGCCTTTTTTTTTAATGTGAGAGATTGGAAGGTGTTGATGTTCAAACCAAGTCAGAGTAAAAGTGAATGTTCAAAATTCACTTGGAAAGGCAAATAGTATATTGGCCTTTAGTACAATAGGATTTCTGTACATGAGTAAAGATGTCTTACTATAAATTATGTAATGGCCTGGTGTGGTCACACTTAGGATACTCCTTAAGTATTCCTGTTTCTACTGCAAATGTTCCCACAGTTCAAGTGCATGCTTAAGAGGAAAATAAATTATTAAATTAAAGATCAATTGCAGCAAAGCATAAAGGTATTTGGTTCATCAGCCTCTAATAGCCCATTGCAAGTGCAATCTAGTCAGAGATATTTCCCCACATCATTTCCCAGCAGCCGTGCAATTTTTCCATATCACAACAATTTGCAGTATGCCATAGGCTTTTCTCCATGTTATCGCTGTTTCTTTTGCCAATAATTTTTCATTCACATCCTGTCTCACTTAATTGATTAAAGGGCACAGTTCCTACTATTTTATTGTCTCAGCATTTCATGAATTTGACCATTAATTTAGTTTTGAGATACAGCGCAAAAACAGGCCCTTCGGCCCACCGAGTCTGCACCGACCAGCGATCCCTGCACATTAACACAGGCCTACACACACTAGGGACATTTTACACTTATATAAAATATACAAACCCAAGACACTTTACCTACAAACCTGTACGTATTTGGAGTGTGGGAGGAAAACAAAGATCTCGGAGAAAACCCACGTGGTCATGGGGAGAACGCACAAACTCCGTACAGACAGCACCTGTGGTGAAGCCGGGTCTCTGCCGCTGCAAGTGCTATAAGGCAGCAACTCTATCGCTGCGCCATCGTGCCGCCCTAAGATCTCCAACAGATCACCTCGTTGTACATCCACAACAGCACAAGCACAGAGCTACTCTGGACCAGAGCTAGGCTTTCCCGACAATAATGTTTTTAAAGAAGTTGGACAAGCATAGTAGAAAGGAAGAAATAAATTTACTCTGGTACGGTTTGAGAAAATACACAGGAGGCTTTTTGTTCAGAGCATAATTGCTGACATAAACCAACAGAGCCAAATTAACAGTTCTGTGCTGTATATTTGATTTAAATCTGTTTTGCATGTCAATTCAAACTCTTTTGGTCAGTGTGTAGGAAGGAACTGCAATGCTGGTTTAAACCGAAGATAGACACAAAAAGTTGGAGTAACTCTGACCCTCTGTCAGACAGCATCTCTGGAGAAAAGGAATAGGTAACATTTTGAGTCAAGATCCGAACTGTCACCTCTTCCTTTTCTCCAGAGATGCTGTCCGACCCGCTGAGTAACTCCAGCTTTTTGTTATCTATCTTTTAGTCAGTGTTGCTTTAAAAGCTACTGTCTTCTGATCTTGTAAGTCAGCAAGAGAAAGTGGCAGAATCCAATGTGATCCGCTGTTTGAGCAACAAAGCACTCTGTTACTGTAGCACCCACCATCACAAACTCATTAATTCAGGCAGGTATTATTAGTGAACTGCAGGAGGGAACACTTGATGAAGCATCAAATATAGAACAGTACAGCACAGGAACAGGTCATTCAACCCACAATGTCCCTGCCAGACATGATGCCAAGTTAAATTAATATTCTCTGTCGACATGTTATTCCATATCCTCCATTCCCTGCTTATTCATGTGGCTCTCCGAAGGCTCCTTAAATGCCATTATCGAATCTGCTTCCAGCACCACCACTGGCAGCGTGTTACAGGAACCACAAGTCAGGTAACAAAAATAGCCTTTGCACATATTATCTTTCCCTCTCTGACAAACTTATGCCCTCTATCCTTTGGCATTTCCATCCTGGGGAAAAGGGCTGTCTGTCTTATCCTGTTTGAGTACCCTCTCTAAGCTCGCCATAGTAATATAGTCATAGACTCGTACAGTTTGGAAACAGGTCCTTCAGCCCAACTTCCCCACACCGACCAACATGTCCCATCTACTCTAATCCCACTTGCCTGCATTTGGCCCATATCCCTTCTAAACCTGTCCTATCCATGTACCTGTCTAATTGTTTCCTAAACATTGCGATAGTCACTGCCTCAACTACCTCCTCAAGCAGCTCGTTCCATAAACCCAACACCCTTTGCGTGAAAAAGTTACCTCTCAGATTCCCCTAAAATCTTTCCCCCCCCCTTCATCTTAAACATATGCCACTCTGGGCAAGAGACTCTGTGCATCCACCCGATCTATTCTTCTCATGATTTTATACATAATACGTTCAGCATATGGCAGCTAATAACTGATGCTTGGTGAGAGTTTACAACCTGAGGATATATACAACTACACAACCACCCAATTCAACTGTATAATTACAAAAACTAAATTGCTCTTCACTAGAGGGATGATGATAGGTCACATGCAAGGGAGCGTAATGACCATAGGATCAATAGTCTAATCAGTCTAATGAAGGGTCCCAAACCAAAACGTCACCCATCCTTTTTCTCCAGCCTGACCCGCTGAGTTACTCCAGCAGTTTGTGTCTATGATCAATGGTTTAGTTTAGAGATATAGCATGGAAACAGGTCCTTCGGCCCACCTGGTCCATGCCGACCAGTGGACACCCGTTGGATAAAACCCGAGTGGCCCAACCCACTAGGGACAATTTATAGAAGCCAATTAACCTAGAAACCTACACTTCTTTGGAAGATGGGAGGAAACCGAAGCACCTGGAGAAAACCCACGCAGTCACAGGGAGAACATACAAACTCCGTACAGACAGCACCCATAGTCAGGATTGAACTGGGGTCTCTGGCGCTGAAAGGCAGCAACTCTACCGCTGTGCCACTATACCACCCAATAGCGAGATTATTTCACAATTTTATGAGTTCCTTGTGAACCAGGTGAAGCAGCGCTGCATATTGATAAAATAATTGAGACTAGCCTCAGCCAAAGGGAATCATTTACTTAATCCGAGTGAATTTATGACATGACAATATTTCCAATCAATTCTCATCACTATCTCTCCTTTCAATATCTAGAAATGTTTAAAATGAAGGCTCACATTAGACAATAGACAATAGGTGCAGGAGTAGGCCATTCGGCCCTTCGAGCCAGCATCGCCATTCAATACATGGCTGATCATCCACAATCAGTACCCCGTTCCTGCCTTCTCCCCATATCCCCTGACTCCGCTATTTTTAAGAGCCCTATCTAGCTATCTCTTGAAAGCATCCAGAGAACCTGCCTCCACCGCCCTCTGAGGCAGAGAATTCCACAGACTCACAACTCCCTGTGAGAAAAAGTGGTTCCTCGTCTCCGTTCTAAGTGGCTTACTCATTATTCTTAAACTGTGGCCCCTGGTTCTGGACTCGCCCAACATCGAGAACATGTTTCCTGCCTCTAGCATGTCCAAACCCTTAACAATCTTATATGTTTCAATCAGATCCCCTCTCAGCCTTCTAAACTCCAGAGTGTACAATCCCAGCTGCTCCATTCTCTCAGCATATGACAGTCCCAACATCCCGGGAATTAACCTTGTAAACCTACGCTGCACTCCCTCAATAGCAAAAATGTCCTTCCTCAAATTCGGGGACCAAAACTGCACACAATACTCCAGGTGTGGTCTCACCAGGGCTCTGCGCAACTGCAGAAGGACCTCTTTGCTCCTATATTTGATTCCTCTTGTTATAAAGGCCAACATGCCATCCGCTTTCTTCACTGCCTGCTGCACCTGCATGCTTACTTTCATAGACTGATGAACAAGGACCCCCAGATCCCGTTGTACTTCCCCTTTTCCAACCTGACGCTATTTAGATAGTAATCTGCCTTCCTGTTTTTGCTGCCAAAGTGGATAACCTCACATTTATCCACATTAAACTTCATCTGCCATGCATCTGCCCACTCCCCCAACCTGTCCAAGTCACCCTGCATTCTCATAGAATCCTCCTCACACTGCCACCCAGCGTTGTGTCATCTGCAAATGTGCTAATGTTACTTTGAATCCCTTCATCCAAATCATTGATGAATATTGTAAATAGCTGCGGTCCCAGCACCAATACTTGCGGTACTCCACTAGTCACTAGTGCCTGCCATTCTGAAAGGACCCGTTAATCCCTACTTTTTGTTTCCTGTCTGCCAACCAATTCTCTATCCACGTCAGCACTCTACCCCCAATACCATGTTCTCCAATTTTGCCCACTAATCTCCTATGTGGGACCTTATCAAATGCTTCTGAAAGTCCAGGTACAGAGATCCACTGGCTCTCCCTTGTCCATTTTCCAAGTTACATCTTCAAAAAATTCCAGAAGAATAGTCAAGTATGATTTCCCCTTCGTAAATCCATGCTGACTCGGACCGATCCTGTTACTGCTATCCAAATGTGCGGCTATTTCATCTTTTATAATTGACTCCAGCATCTTCCCCACCACCGATGTCAGGCTAACTGGTCTATAATTCCCCGTTTTTTCTCTCCCGCCTTTCTTAAAAAGTGGGATAACATTAGATACCCTCCGATCCACAGGAACTGATCCTGAATCCATAGAACATTGGAAAATTATCACCAATGCATCCACGATTTCTAGAGCCACTTCCTTAAGTACCCTGGGATGCAGGCCATCAGGCCCTGGGGATTTATCAGCCATCAGTCTATCCAACACCATTTCCTTCAGGGTTACACAAAATGCTGGAGAAACTCAGCGGGTGCAGCAGCATCTAAGGAGCGAAGGAGATAGGCGACGTTTCGGGTCGAGACCCTTCTTCAGATAAGGGTCTCGACCCGAAACGTCGCCTATCTCCTTCGCTCCTTAGATGCTGCTGCACCCGCTGAGTTTCTCCAGCATTTTGTGTAACCCTTGATTCTCCAGCATCTGCAGTTTCTTCGTTAACACCATTTCCTTCAGTTCCTCCGTCACCCCAGATCCTCTGGCCACTACTATATCAGGAAGATTGTTTGTGTCCTCCTTAGTGAAGACAGATCCAAAGTACCTGTTCAACTCATCTGCCATTTCCTTGTTCCCCATAATAAATTCACCTTTTTCAGTCTTCAAGGGTCCAACTTTGGTCTTAACTAATTTTTTCCTCTCCGCATACCTAAAGAAGCTTTTACTATCCTGCTTTATATTCTTGGCTAGCTTACCTTCGTACCTCATCTTTTCTCCCCGTATTGTCTTTTTAGATATCTTCTGTTGTTCTTTAAACATTACCCAACCCTCTTGCTTCCCACTCATCTTTGCTACGTTGTACTTCTTCGCTTTCATTTCTATACTGTCCCTGACGTCCCTTGTCAGCCATGGTCGCCCCTTGGAATCTTTCATCCTCCTAGGAATGAACTGATCCTGCACCTTCTGTATTATTCCTAGAAATACCTGCCATTTTCATCCCACTGTCATCCCTGCTAGTGCATCTTTCCAGTCAACTTTGGCCAGCTCCCCACTCATGGCCCCATAGTCCCCTTTATTCAACTGTAACTGACACCTCTGATCTACCCTTCTCCCTCTCCAATTGTAGATTAAACCTGACCATGTTATGGTCACTACCTCCTAATGGCTCGTTAACCTCGAGGTCCTTTATCAAATCCGGTTCATTACATAACACTAAATCCAGAATTGCCTTCTCCCTGGTAGGCTCCAATACAAGCTGTTCTAAGAATCCATCACGAAGGCACTCTACAAAGTCCCTTTCTTGGGGTCCAGTACTAACCTGATTTTCCCAATCTACTGCATGTTGAAATCTCCCATAACAACCACAGCATTACTTTTGCTACATGCCAATTGTAACTCCTGATTCAACTTGCGCCCTATGTCACCCCTTGCAAGGGACTGAATTTCATTCCTCACCAACAGAGCAACCCCAACCCCTCTGCCCACCTGTCTGTCTTTTCGATAGGAGGTATACCCTTGAATATTCAGTTCCCATTTATTTGCATGATACTTTGCAGAATATTCTAAAATGGTTTTAGCCACATACATTCTTCGGAAGTGTGGTCATGGCTGGAATCTACAAAGCACAACAGCCATTTATCTTGTCCTTGCTGTGGGATTTTGTTGTGGAGAAACTGAGTGACATTGTATCTACTATCTAACAGGCACACTTTAAAATATAATCGATAGGTCATGAAGTGCTTGGCAAAAATCCTCAAAATGTAAATCATCACTGATTAAATGTGCCTTTGCTTGTTTCCCATCAATCTGCACACATCTTAATATTGATTGCACAGAACAGGCAATTTTTGCCTTTTTGACAGATCACATTCTAATTCTTTTGTCACCATCTTGTTTGTCTCCTAATTACTTTTCCCGGAGAGCGTAAGTTACCCGACATGCTTTCTTCTCTACATGTCTCCTATTCTTCCCTTTCTGCCCTATTTATTTAAACCCTCACCAATTACTTCCAATTACTCTCCCACTGAGAGAATATCCAGCTTTGTTCTGATGTAAGATGTCCTTTGGTACATTTCATTTACCCTCTAGAACTGTTGCTATGATTTTTGATATTTCATTCATTAACCTGATCTTATAGAGATGTATAAAATAGTGAGAATAGTAAGTAAGTACATTTTATTTACATAGCATGTTTAAATCAACTCACGTTGAAACCAAAGTGCTTTACATAGAAGAAATAATTACGTTTCCGTACATCCATAGAAATTTATTTTTAAAAGAAAAATGACACAACACATTATAGAATTCAACATGAATGTCCCCCCACAACAGAATCAACATTTTCCACTGTGGGGAAAGGCATCAGAAAGTTCAGTCCTCTTCCTCTGTGGTCACCCGTGGCTGGGGCCTATTTGTGGCCTCCGCAGCCAGTCCGATGTTTTCAGGCCCTCTTGCCGGGAAGATGGAACTCCAGCGTTGAGTGAACACTCCTCAGCGGCTTGGAATGTCTGGAACGGCCGCTCCCTCCCCGGAGACTGCGGCACCCGAAGTCCTCAGGCCGCGCTGGTTGGAGCTCCAACTGGCGATCTCGGATCCCAGGCTCCACGGTGTGTTAAATCCAGCGCCGCCCGCGGCTGGACGCTCCGCAGCCACAGCTCCTCGGATGTTGGAGTCGCCGGTCACAGCACTCCGGAGCTTACCGCACGGCGACCCGGTAAGGCATCGCCCGCTCTGTGATGGTGTCCCAGCGCTGTGCCACCGCTGAAGCTGTGGTCCCAGCAGGAAACGCCATTCCAGTCCGATGGTAGGCCGCGAGGAAGGGGCGTAGAAGCAGCTCGGAGGGAAGCCGCCTCTCCGACCAGGTAGGGACTAGGAAATAAAGTTTCCCCCTTCCCCTCCCTCCACCCACCACATAAAAGAAGACCTCTAACAAACATTTTGTTTTAACAGGACTAAAAATAAAAATAAAAAAGGGTGATAGGACAGATAGGGTAAATGCACAGAGTCTTTCATCCAGAGCAGGAGAATCGTGAACCAGAGGACATAGGTTCAAGATGAGAGGGGAAAGATTTAATAAGAACCTGAGGGACAACTTTTTTTATACAGAGGGTGATGGATATATGGAACGAGCTGCTAGAAGAGGTTGAGGCAAGTACTATAACAAAGTTTAAAATAAATTTAGACAGATACATGGATAGGAAAGGTTTAGAGGGATATTGGCTAAACGTGGGCAGGTCGGACTAGTGTAGATGGGGCATCTTGGTCAGCATGGACAAGTTGTGCTGCGGGGCCTGTTTCCATGCTGTATGACTATCATTCTAAGGCTTAACTCATGAAGCACAGAGAGTGGTTTTCCATTCTTCTGTTCCTTGATCCTCCAACAATCCTCGAGGACCTGCGTTCAGCTCTTCCCTTTGCTCTGGCTTCAGCGTAAATCCCTACTCTCATAACCCTCCACATCCAAAGATTGCACATTGTTATGGTGCATCCCAGGATACCTTAAACTCAGCATTTCATTTGGGACTCGGAGGCAGCTAACCATCAATCATTTCAATCAGTATTTTCACCTAACAATTATATGGTACTGGATTCAAACCTCACCTCAGAGGCCTCATTATATTATGGTTTTGTATGGTTAGTGGTCTCATTGTTCCATGGTGCTTTAGTGTAACTTGTATCTAGATACAATGAAATTCTTTGCTTTGCAAGAAATTCAGTAAAATCTGACTTTACATAAGCGCAATCATACACAAGTACAAATGCAACAATTACTGTATATGTAAGAATGGTAATTACACTGAAGCCGTACATAGAGTTGTCATGTTTCCAGCACCATCTTGTATCCTTTAAGTTTCAAAGTTCTTAAAAATATGATTCAACTGTTAACCCAAGGCCCTGCCTGAATATATATATTTATCCAGTTTCTTAAGAAGATTATGCACATTCTTCCAATATCATTGTCGGAATCAATTCTCAGTCAACGCGACTAAAAGAGATTGTTTGATGAGTAATTGATAGTGGGTCCTTGCTCTATGCAGACTGATTTTCATTTTTGTCAGTGCAACAACAATGGCTGGAAAAGCATTTCCTTTGTTGCAAAATGCTTTTAGATGATGTGAGAATGTGAAATGCCAACAATAATTAAAATTCAATCCATAGATAAAATTTTGTTGCAGTAATTAGCATGGACAGTAACGTACTTACCCGGAAGTGCCCTCTTTCCCAAGTTAATATTTTGATACGATTCCAGTCCCTGTGAATTACCAACCAGCCCGAAGGAGAGCAAACATAACAGAAGACCACTTAAACATATTTCAGAATTTAGTGACATTGCCTGTAAGGACAAACCATGAATGTACTGGAGGTGTGGCAATGAAAAGGTCAGACACTATAATTTGCCATTTCTGCGGAAGGTGATGGGAGATGTTACCATGTGAAATGATAGAAAAAAATGATTTCTAAATTACCACGGAGACCATGACACATCATAATATAACCTGATGTCAGGGCCTAGGTTACTATGGAGACCACATTCATAAGACCACAGTGAATGAATTGATAAGATTCACATAGACTACTCGATATAGAATTACATAACAAACAAGCAGATCAAAATGTTTCCAGTGTTTTGAGAACCCCTTGTTTCATAATAAAACTTGGTAGATTATTCATTATAGTTATTGTAAATAAGCAATTCACAAACTCTGAAAGCGTGCAACATCTTTTAATGATAGCACAGGGTATTACATACATCATCAAGCTACTGGCTACATTCTTCTACTGAACTGTACCCAGGGAGGGGAAGGCGTTATGATTGATGTTAACTAGGTGGTGTTAATGGTACTGAGGTAGCTATATTATTGGTTGCGTATATAAGCCATCTACATCCTTCCCCTTAGAAAATCAAGACAGATTGGTCACAACACCAGAATTAAAGAGCAGAATTAAACAAAAACGCCATAACGAACAGGTGGCTTACTAATCCAGCCCGAGCACGTACGTATGTCTCCCCCTTCCCCCGAAAGAGCAGAAGAATCAGGAGGACGCGAGGCAGCTGGAGAACCAGGGAAGGGCGGTGGGGTGGTAGAAGCAGGAGAGTGAGAACCGCGACCGGCAACAGGTGACCCGCGTAGAGGGGAACAGGGCGCTCGATATGGGGATCGAGGCATGCAGGGAACACTAGCTGGGACGGCAGCCGGCTGCTGTTTTGAGAGTGGCGGGGCATAGGGCCCCGGGGGCTGCGGCTTTGGCTCATTAACCGCAAGCAGGTGTTGTCGGCTTCTTCGGTAGATAGTTCCCTCATAGTCGACCAGGTACGAACGAGGTGAGTCGGTCAGCCCAAACACGGTAGTCAGACGGGAGTGACCACCGGCGGTCTGCAACCGAACAGGCTGTCCAGGCAACAGAGGATCGAGTGGTCTGCACGACCGATCGTGGGAACGCCGTTGGCTGTCATGTTTCTCTTGAATGCGCCTCTGCACGGAGGCAGGCTCCAGCACCTGAGGTTGCAGCTGGCGCTGAGCAATCGGGATGGTAGATCTGGTTGTTCTGGACATCAGACGCTGAGCAGGTGACCCCATGGCCGGATACCTGGAAACATTCCTGAGGTTCAGGAGATCCAAATACAAATCATATACCAAGACCTGTTCATCGATGACCTGGGAAAGTTACCACCGACATACCATATTTCCATTGACCCAAATGTACAACCCGTGGTCCGCGCACCTCACAGGGTGTCTCACGCCATAAAAGACAAGGTCGAGGCGATGCTCAACAACATGGTCGACATGGGGGTGCTAGAAGCGGTTGGCGAGCCCACCGATTGGGTCTCCACCATGGTCGCCACGATAAAGAAAGACAAGAATGAAATACGTGTGTGTATCAACCCTAAGGACTTAAACCTTGCCATCAGGCGACCACACTACCCCATGCGGTCTGTTGAGGACGTGGCGGCTCAGGTCGGGCAAGCCACCGTCTTTTCGGTCCTAGACGCTAAGAACTCGTTTTGGCAGATCCCATTGGACAAAGCGTCTTCTGACCTGATGACCTTCGCCACACCGTTTGGCAGATTCAAGTTCCTGCGAATGCCATTCGGCATCAATTCCGCTAGCGAGGTGTTCCAGCGAACGATGGAGCAGATATTCTCAGACCTGCCATGTGCCATCATCGTGGATGATATCCTGGTTTATGGGAAGAACATTGCCGAGCACGACCTGAACCTCCGCCGCATCCTGGATCGGGCGCAAAAGGCCAACCTGAAGCTGAATCCCACTTCTGACACCATGTAAATAAGCAATTCACAAACTCTTAAAGTGTGCAACATCTTTTAATGATAGCACAGGGTATTACATACATCATCAAGCACTGGCTACATTCTTCTACTGAACTGTACCCAGGGAGGGGAAGGCGTTATGATTGATGTTAACTAGGCGGGGTTAATGGTACTGAGGTAGCTATATTATTGGTTGCATATATAAGCCATCTACAGTTATGAATAAATAAATGTGTCATATGTATTTTATGTTTGCTTTACCATATAGCTTTTGTTTAAATTGTGATTTTAAAAAAAATCTTATTTCTATATCTTTTCCGTAAGCTCATTTTATTTTGAAATAGGTACTGTATCCTAATGCTTATATGATGGGCGCGGAAGGCTGTGAGTTTGTATTCCTAGCACAGGTAAGTTGTAAAAATAATAATAATATATTTTATTGTCATTACACATAAGTACAACGAGATTTGGTTTGCAACTTCCATCCGATGTCATAACTTAAACTAATAAAATTTAGGTTTGGATACCCCGAGAACAAGGTTTGTAAAAAGAACATTAGAACAGTAAAACAGTAAAAACAGACTAAAGTACAGATGTGTCTGTGCGACGTGACCATCCGAGGGAGACAGTCCATGGGGGTGGGGGGCACTCAGCAGGGCCGGTTCAGAGCCGCTATAGCTCTGGGAATGAAGCTGTTCCTGAGTCTGGTGGTGCGGGCATAAAAGGCCTTGTAACGTCTGCCGGAAGGGAGTAGTTCGAACAGGGGTGAGAGGACTGGATGCTGACGGCCTTCCTGAGGTACCGTGTATGGTAGATGCCCTCCAAGGCTGGTAGCGGTGTCCCAATAATCTGTTGTGCTCTGTGGACGACGCGCTGAAGAGCTCTCCTCTCCGCCTCCGTGCAGCTGAGATACCACACAGAGATGCCATATGTTAGGATGCTCTCTGTCGTGCAGCGGTAGAAGGTTGTCAGCAGCTGTTGGGTCAGACCAGTCCGTTTCAATGTTCTTAGGAAGAACAGTCGTCGCTGTGCCTTTTTGACCAGCGCAACGGTGTTGGTGGACCATGTGAGGTCCTCTGAGATGTGAGTGCCCAGAAACTTAAAGCTGGACACTCTCTCCACTCTGTCCCCGAAGATGGAGATTGGGGTGTATTCCCCATTCTGTGACCTCATTAAGTCGATAATCAGCTCCTTGGTTTTGGAGGTGTTTAGTGACAAATTGTTCCGTGAGCACCAGTCCGCCAGGTTCTGCACCTCCGCTCTGTATTTTGTTTCATCACCGTTGGTGATCAGCCCAATCGTTGTTGTGTCGTCTGCAAACTTGACAATGGTGTTGGTGTCGAATGCAGGAACACAGTTGTGAGTGACGAGGGAGTAGAGCATGGGGCTCAGTACACAGCCCTGTGGTGTGCCGGTGCTCAGGGTGATAGTGGAGGACAGGTGCGGCCCCAGTCTCACTGCCTGTGGTCGCTCCGTCAGAAAATTCAGGATCCAATCGCATATTGGTGAGCTGAAGCCTAGCTGGTGGAGTTTGGTAGTGAGCTTGTAAGGCTAACTTTAAAGACTAACTTTAATAAATCTGGCATTTTGCTGATTGGCATTGAATATACTCTAACTGGTCCTTAAATGTTACTTCATTAAACCTAATACACAATTCTGTGTAGACAAACAAGAAGCAGCAGAAACTGGTGGAACTCAACTAGGTCAGGCAGCATCTGTTGGGGGAATGGACAGACCTCATTTCAGGTCAGGATCCTTCTTCAGAAGAAGGACCTGAATTGTCTTCTTTTCACTCCCGCCATAGATGTCGCCCGACCCACTGAGTTCCTCCGGAATTTTTTTGTTTAGTTTAATTTAGTTTATTGTTGTCGTGTGTACCGAGGTACAGTGCAAAGCTTTTTGCTGCATGCTATCTAGTCAAAGAAAATACTATACACGAATACAATCAAGTCGTCCAGTGTTTGGTTTTACACAGCTCTATGTAATTGACTCAGTACACCTGAGAAGAAATAGAAACATAGAAAATAGGTGCAGGAGGAGGCCATTCAGCCCTTCGAGCCAGCACCGCCATTCATTGTAATCATGGCTGATCGTCCACTATCAATAACCCATGCCTGCCTTCTCCCCATATCTCTCGACTCCACTAGCCCCCAGAGCTCTATCTAACTCTCTCTTAAATTCATCCAGTGACTTGGCCTCCACTGCCCTCTGTGGCAGGGAATTCCATAAATTCACAACTCTCTGGATGAAAAAGTTTTTTCTCACCTCAGTCTTAAATGACCTCCCCTTTATTCTAAGACTGTGGCCCCTGGTTCTGGACTCGCCCCACATTGGGAATATTTTTCCTGCATCTAGCTTGTCCAATCCTTTTATAATTTTATATGTTTCTATAAGATCCCCCTCATCCTTCTAAACTCCAGTGAATACAAGCCTAGTCTTTTCAATCTTTCCTCATATGACAGTCCCGCCATCCCAGGGATCAATCTCGTGAACCTACACTGAACTGCCTCAATCACAAGGATGTCCTTCCTCAAATGAGGAGACCAAAACCGTATACAACTGCAGAAGAACCTCTTTACTCCTATACTGAAATCCTCTTGTTATGAAAGCCAACATTCCATTAGCTTTCTTCACTGCCTGCTGTACCTGTAAGCTAACTTTCAGTGACCGGTGTACAAGGACGCCCAGGTCTCGCTGCACCTCCCCCTTACCTAACCTAACCCCATTGAGATAATAATCTGCCCCCTTGATTTTGTCGCCAAAGTGAATAACCTTACATTTATCTATATTATACTGCATCTGCCCACTCACTCACTCAGAATAATAAATACTATCCTTCCATTTTCCAAAATGGTACTAAAATTTACTTCTGAATTACCGACCTAAAGCCTGGGGCTGATTAGCCATGATTGTATTGACTGGGATGGGCCTGAAGGTCCTTGGAGTCTACTCCTTTGTTCCTAATTTCACATGGTCTTATGTACTGTTCACCATGTTAGCTAATAAACATGGAGCATGTGCACAATTAAAGGTGTTCATTAAATTATTTTCATAAACAAAAGGACAAAATATATGATAAGTGACTAGTAATAACTATTTTGTAAAAGAGTAATTTAAGGAATAAAAAAAATAGTAAAAATGAATGGTCCTTGTGTTTTGCCGAAAGCATCCTATGTTGTTTTCCAGAATTCACAATATTTTTGCTTTTGTTTGGTATCCATTTTATTTCCATGCCATAGATTTATCTTCCACACAAATCCTAGCTCCGCATCACTACTGCCTCCCTTGATGTTGTAGGTGATAGACTAGGGATCCAACAGCATTGCCATCAGGATAGGCTCTCAATAACCATCATGAGTAGTAGATGAAATTGGGTATCAACATTAGCACTGAGAAAAATCAAAATGCTCATCTCCCAACCATTTTATAAACATTGTCACCTGTGCCAGGCTATGCTGTGTCAGGCTTAGTCAGCTGCTTGCAAGTTTAGCTTCCTGTCCAACTCCAAGCTGAGCTTCCAGCCACAGATCCTCTAAACAATCAAAGTCGTTTGCATCTATTTCTGTAACACTGCCTTTGAAACTGTCATCCATATCATTGTTGTCTGATAACTGACAATGCCAATGGACTTTGACAAACCTGTTCTGCTTCAGCTTCTATTAACACTTATAACTCCGAATACTTATAGAATGTAATTAATTCTTAGCATATAGCCATCATTTGCCTATATTATAAGTTGCATACATGGCTTAGTTGGTGCTACTGTTAATTCTGGCCAAATTGGAGATGCCAGGACACTCTTCTTTTGTGTGGCGTGCACAGCCTAAAGTTGTAGGACAACTTGTTCTACTTGATCTTCCATTTGTGCACGTCGAGTTGATTACATTAATCGAAACAGGGCGAACCACGTGAAGGGTGCAATCTTCCACCCCGTCAGGACACTAAAATTGAGTAAAGGCTTCTGGGTTGCTAGGCCATTTGGTCAATTTAAATGTGCTTCTGCAGAAATGGGACAAGCTGCAGAATGGTGCCAGTTTGTCTAGAGCCTAGATAAGAGCTGCAGGAAGAGAATGGAACATCTACAGATTCTTACAATTAGGTGTAAATTGCATGGAACAGATTGGGTGAATGCAAACCAGACGTACACATTGTATGTGTATATTTACACATTGTAAATATTGTTGCAAAGCTTTACTTTGCTAGATGTTGATTGGGTTAAGTGTTGAGCCTTGTCTGGGTTTCTTGAATATCCAGGCACATGTTGCATAATTCATCTCTGTTAACTTGCATCTAGAAACTTCGTCAGATACACTGAATTAGTTACTGTATTATTGGGTTACGGAAATGTCTATCATGTACTGTGTTAATTGATATCTGTTATTGGATTGTAAAGAGACCACCCCCATATGGTTTGGCACCTCAAGGTTTGGGGACCTATAAAAGGTAGCTCCCACAAAGTCTTGTGTCCTCACACTGCTTATCATGAGCATGTGTGCCTTCTGCTGTCTGTACCAAGAGCACTGGACTTCTCTGCCTAAACATCCTTTGACCGAGTTCCTGATACTTATAATATGGACGATATCCATTTTTATGAAACACCTTGAGCTGTTTAGCATTCTTCCCACATCTTCAACACAAAACAGGAGGTCACTCAGCCTATTGGGTCATGCATGTACCTTGGGGAGCAATTCCACAGGTCCCATTCCCTCTCCATCCTTGTAACCTGTACTCTCACACATGTCCATCAATTCCCCTTTGAAGAATGAACCCGATTGAAAATTAACAACAGTAGGAGAAGGGGCAAGGACCAGTATCAGACACTTTAAAACCTCTTTAAACAAATAGGGGCCCATGCTTATATGACCCCTGGCATTTCTTATTTATGTATGGAAACAAACAGAATTCACCATAGTCACATACAGGAGTTGCTGAAACTCTGAAATGGTGCGGTATTGTTATAGGGGACAAGTATTGGTTCATTAACTGGAACACAGCATGAAAATCTGTATATGTTGAACAAGTGAGTTCAGTATTCCGACTGAGCATGCCCAGGTCATAAGTCACTCGCGATAAACATTCTCGGCAGCTTTGCTACTGCATGTACACAGGCCTGCATTTCATCCGTAGCCAGCACAGAGAAGAAGTGCTAACCCCAGCTCAACTGAATTTCATTAGAGGTAATTCCATCAAAACCAGTTACTGATGTCATACAAATGCTGTGAGAACACTATCTCACATTTGTACTGTGATCATTCAAGTTGAGCTGGAGTTGCACTTCTCCACGCTGGCTGTAAGCCTGGGCCACCACTGCTCCGGGCCGGTGTCCTGTCAGTCCAGGGCTGTCAGTTAACCCGGCAGGACAAGCAGAGTTGAGCCGAAGTTAGCGCTTCTACACCGCGCTGGCTGTAAGCCTGGGCCGCCACTGCTTCGGTCCGGTGTCCCGTCAGTCCAGGGGCACCCCGGACATCTCTGGCCACACCGGGACAGGGATGGGACACTCGGGAGGGGACGGTCCACTAGCAATTCAACAGCACTTGCAGCGCCGGAGACCCAGGTTCGATCCTGACCATGGATTAAACGTAGGTTTGTATACATGTAGCAACATAGCTGCCGAGAATGTTTATCGCGAGTGACCTATGACCTTGGCACGTGCAGTCAGAATGCCGAACTCGCTTAATTTGACTGGTTTTAGTTAAGACAACGTAGCTGAAATAAAAATAGGGAAATGTGAAAAACATACAGGCAACATTGAGTAACTTGACGTGATTAAACGTACTAATTTTGTTCCGCTTCTTAATGATTAAAAAAACATGACAGGCAATATGCTAGGGTTAGCAACTATCACATATTCCCAGTGGAATTAGGCCATTGGGCCCATCGCATCCACTCCGCCATTCAATCATGGCTAATCTCAGTCTCCTAATCCCATTTTCCAGCCTTCTTCTTCCCATAACCAGTGTCACTTTGAAATGTTATACAAACATACCAAGGCAATATTGAGTAACTTGACTTGATCAAACTTACTAATGTTGCTCCCCTTGTTAACGATTAAATAAAACCTGCCAGGCAATGCACTATGCTGGGGTTGAGATGTTATACAAACACCAATTTGCAACGTACATTTGGTGTAAGGGGACGACAGAGACTTTTTCTCGCGAGTGTAAAAAGAACAGAGATGCTTCAAAACCACTTCCTTATTTGTGAGGCACTTGAAGGGTTTCCTGGTGGGCTCCACCAATTCCTGCTGCACGGCTCCTTCTCTCTCATTGATCACTGGGCCGACCTTGTTACTGCTTGAATTTACCAATGAGGGATTTTTAAACTCAACAGCCGGCGGCTCCTGGCCGCGGTGCATCGTGGTGTTTGTAGTCCCCGCGTCGTGGTTGAGGCGTTGAGTGGAAGGAGGGCGGGGACTACAACTCCCATGAGGCGGCGCGGCCGGCCCGCCTGAGGGGGGGGGGGGGGAGGGCGGGGTGGCGCGTGCGCGCGGGCGATGCTGGCGTTGTTTATTGTGGCCGGGGCAGCCATCACGGTGTGAGGGGCGGAGGAGAGACAGACAGAGATATAGTCGGTGGCCGCGGCGGTGACTACGCGGGGCAATCCATCGACATCGCCTCTGTTGCTGGGCGCCGCAGGTTCGGCTCGGTGACCTTGGAGAGCGGCGCCGCTTCCTTTCCTTGGAGGAGATTGGATTGAGACGGGCCGGCGAGAGCAGAGCACAGTTTTACATTAAAAAAAAGAAAAAGCCGGCCGGTCGCTCGGCGGAAACGGGGCGCCCGCCTGCTCCAGGAGGAGGAACGCAAAGGGGGACCCGCCGCCCTTTTACTCCCGATCCCACCCCTGCCCACATCCCGGCGCCATGGCCTGCGGAGCCACCCTGAAAAGGACTATCGATTTCGACCCGCTGCTCAGCCCCCCGTCGCAGTCGCCGAAGAGGAGACGCTGCACCCCGCTCAGCTCGGCCTCCTCCCCGCAGAAGTACCTGAAAATGCAGCCGTCGCCGTTCGGGGAGGTGACCCCCCGCCTCACCACAGGTATGGTATGGTAGACAGGCAAAGGGAGGGGGAAAGAGGTCGGAAACCCTTGCCGGCAGCTCCCTGCTCCGACTGGGGACATCCGCCCTTTAACAGTCCCTAGAATTCTCCCAACTACTCGCCCTTCCTCCACCGACAATACCATCGCGACCCCACCTTACTCTCCCTGTATCGCTGCCCCTTTCTTTCCCTATCCACCCCTCCCCCACAAGTCCACTGGATCCACCCTTGTTCAGTCAAATGCACCTCTTCCCCCACTGCCCTTGTTAAGTCAGTGACGCTTCATGCCCGTCCTGCACCATTTCTTGGTGAGTGGCCTTTTGACCCTTGCCGGCTTCACCAGCACATCCGGATTTCAGCCCAACGCCCTTGCTTCTCTCTCACTATTTGCAGCCCAACCATTCATTCGGTGTAAACCATCATCCACAGTTCCTTCCTACACATTCCTTCCTCGATCCCGAGTCCTATCTTTGGATCACTTAATCACCTTTTCCGGATATCCTGTCCCCTCCATCCATTGGAATAACTTCCTCTCTTTTGCTGGAAGGGTCTAGACCCGAAACGCCACCTATTCCTACGCCCCATAGATGCTGCCTCACCCGCTGAGTTTCTCCAGCATTTTTGTCCACCTTCGATTTTTCCAGCATCTGCAGTTCTTTCTTAAACATCCTCTTTCTTCCTTTTACCTACCCACAAGATTGCGCGAGATAACCACTTATGAATTGTTTGCGCAGTAATCAACCAGAACCAGAATAGACTGTAGATGATGTTTCTTATTTTAGCGTGCTGGAGTAATTATGCGGGTCAGGCAGCATCTCTGGAGAACGTGGATAGTAGGTTTTTGGGCTGCTTTCTGAAGAAGGGTCTCGACCTAAAACATCAGCTATTCCTTTTCTCCAGAGATGCTGCCTGACCTACTGAGTTACTCCAGCTTTTTGTGTCTGTCTTTTGCTTTCTGTACATCTCGGGGATCTTGCCCCCTTGTTGCTCCACATTACGACCCAACGCCTGTGTAATATGGTTTTACTTTATTACTCTCCAGCCCCTCTTCCTAAATATCTACTTACCTTTCCCACTTAATCAATCACACTTGAGTTTAATTTCCTCTTGATCAATTTGGATCCTCATTGGCGTGTGTGTGGTCCTGTGTCAGCACATTGGGGCAGTGTTAATATAAGTGAGACTCCAAAGCAGTCTGATAGGCCCCGGAAAAGAAACCTATCCATGTTCTCCAGAGATGCTGCCTGACCCGCATAATTACTCCAGCACGTTAAAATAAGAAACTGCATCTACAGTCCATTGTGTCTACAGATGGGCAGATAAAAGGAAAAAAAAACTGAGCTAGAGAGAGGAAGTTATTCCAAAAGAAAGCAAAAATCTTTGCAGTGTTCTTGGAGACCAATTGCAAGGCCTCTATTTCATGAGCATAAATTGGTGATGTAGCTGCTGTTTTTTGTTCAAAGTGAACTTATCAACATCTAAACACTTGGAATATTTTAGCTGAGTGGGAATCTTCACTTTATTACATAAATGTTGGCTGATTTTTCATTTCTAACCTAAATATTTTAAACCTTAAATTATAATCTTTTGGGGATGTTTGCTTAATTTGCCAAATGTTGTGTGAACTACATTATATGTCAAATGTATACAAAAATACATGATTAAAGATCGGAATCTATTTCAAAAAGGACATTTATTTCCGTATTCACTGTATTGTTTTAACTGGGAAAGATTAATTTGATGGTAAGACATTGGAGTAACTTATGATTTTTCAGTTTGATATTGTTGACTTGTTAACAGTTGAAATCCTACCATGCACTTTTGGTTAATTTGATTTTCCTTTTTCACACATTTGTAATTTTTCTTTATTCTCTGATTATGATGTCAGTTATTTTTTTATATGGCCATGGGATTAATTAAAGATTTTTCAGTTTGTTGACGTGAAATGCTCCTAGATTACATGAATGTAGTCAGTCGGTAGCGTCGCAATTAAATTACTGGACTAGAAGTCCAGAACCTGCACTGACAATGTAAGAGGCTTGAGTTCAGATTCCATCTGGCAGCATAGTGCTTGTTTTATGTTTAAAAAAATCTTTGCAGTGGCTGATGGAAAATACCAAATTGCAATATCCTCACTAATGGTCACACAAAGTGAATGTTTTTGTTCATTATTTGCAAATTGGCTGTGTAAAAGCTTCCAAGATTATTACATTTTTAACTCTCTCCATATTTTTTCAATTAAAAATGGTACGACATGAATGTGTGATGTCTCAATTCCTGGACAGTAATGTATTTCAACAATTGGAGAGCTTATGACCTCATCATTTTGAAAGTGTATGCAGGTAGCTGGAACAGAGTGAAATGAGAGTCAAGAGTGTGTTATTGTCAGATGTCCCAGATAGGGCAATGAAATTCTTGCTTGCTGCAGCACAACAGAATATGTAAACGTAGTACATAAATCATCCATAGTTTAATTACAAGTGCTCTATTCCTGGATGGGTTGGAAACAATTGTATAATTCCCATAGCTATTTCCATTTGCATTTCTCTTGGATGGTGTCCTGCTTATATTGTGAGAATTTGTTGTAGTCTATGAATTGAATTTTCGATGTTCTAATTTTTTTTTTTTTGTCAAGGGTGTTTAATTATTATGTGTAATGGCAATGAGCAATAAAATTATTGCTGCAGCTTTACAGGCCCATTAATGCAACAAAGCACAAATTAATACAGAATCAGTAATACAATAAATTAATAATTAGTAATGTTGGGTAACCAAACCGTAGTGCAAAACTTGAAACACATAGTGCAACCAAAACAAAGGGGTAAAGTTGTGGTTAATGTGCAGTATTCAAGAGCCTGATGGTTGCTGGGAAGAAGCTGTGCCTGAACCTTTAGATTACAGGGTTCTCTGGCTCCTTTGCCACCTTCCCGATGGTAGTAGTGAGATAATAGCATGGTGTGGGTATTTGATCCTAGCTGCCTTTTTGAAGCACTGCCTCCAGTGGATCCCTTTGATGTTGGGGAGGGCAGAACATGTCATGGACTGGGCAATGTCGAGCACTGCAGCCTCTATTGTTCCAGGTTATTCTAGTTAGTGAACCAGGCTGTGATGCAACTCTTGTTGAATTAGACCATTAAAGTGTGGTAGTATGAGAAACTGAGCCCTGTTGGATATCCTCTACATCCAGCTCACCTTTTAAGACACTGTTGTTAATGGATCACAGTACAAATGTGAGGTAGTGTTCTCACAGCATTTGTCAAACCTCAGTAACTTGTTTTTATTGAATTACCTCTAATTAAATTAATGACTCTTTTGTGGAACACTTGTGCTCTGTTCAGTCTCCATCCTGAGCTCCCAGCTTTTCAGTGCTTCCCTTCTCATTCCTACACTGACCCATCTGCCTTCAGCCTCGTCCATTGCCATTGAGACCTAACACATACTGGAGGAATTTCATACTCTACTTGGGAGTCTATAACCCAATGGTATGAACATTTAATTTTTCAACTTTAAGTAACCCAACATTCTCTATGGAGCCAAAGGTATACAGCATGGAAACAGGGCCATCAGCCCAACTCATCCAGCTGTCAGCCCAGCTCAGCTAAGCTAGACTCCTGCGTATGTTTCACTCGTATCCCTCTGAATCTTATCTATCCATGTACTTCTCCAAATGTCTTTTTAAATGTTAATATTGTATTTGCCTCAACTACTTCCTCGGGCAGTTTGTTCCATATGCCCACTGTGTGGAAAATCTTGTCCTCTGGTAACAAATAAATCTTTCTCCTGTTGCCTTACTCTGATGCCCGCTGGTTCTTGACTCCCCTCCACTGGGGAAGAACAACTCTGTGCATTCACCCTATCTGTACCCCTCTTCTAATCCTACCTTTACTCCTCTATTTCTCTTTCTGATTCACCCAGTTATCCTCAAGTTCTTGATTCCCCTTCCCTAGGGTAGGGGGAAGAGACTGTGTATTAACCTTATCTGTACTGTTTCCTCTGGTCCTGCTTTTACTCCTTCTGATTCACTCCTGTCCCATCTGCCTATCATGCATGCATACTACCTATAAGGGGCCCTATCTCCACCCCCCCCTCCCCCCATACTGGTTCCATCTGCCTATTATCCCTCCTTTATCTGGTTCCTCTTATCACCTTCTGTATCAGTTGCATCATATGCACCCTGTTCTATTTTCAATTATCACCTTGCAACCTCTTGTCTATCGCCCACCAACTGCTGTCTCAACTCCACCACCGCACGCACGTACACATCTACCTGCTACTTGTCTCACCTCTATACTAGTTTATCTGAGTCGTGAAGCAGTGCAACCTGAAACTATAACTGTCCTTGGCCTTGACTTGCTGAGTTTCTATAGCTGACTGTTTCTTTGCTCCAGATTATAGCATCTGAAGTCTGTCTCCTTGCCTCCCAACAAATGTAGAGCTCTCTAACACAGTTCCTGTCTCTTGGGCCAATTCATTTTGCACCAGGAATCTTGCAGTGTCCAAGGCAGATATCTCCTTGCTTGGATACGTGTACTAAACTGCCAATAGTACTCTGCGTTTTCATCAAAGCACTTTAAAAGGGAGTCATAGACATTGGTGTGTCATGGAAACAGGCCAGAGTCCACAGTCCCTAATTAATCCTACGTTGATCCTCACTCCATTTAATCCTACAATGTTCTCCTCAACCTTCTACTCTCTATTGCCCAAATGCTACCACTCACTAGGGAAATTTTATACATGGGTATCTAACCTACCGACTCTCGCATATACCTCTTTCACCCTGGAGATTTCCCAAGTGATAATCAGTTCAGTTGCGTGGAGGAGCTGCTGGTGGTTATGGGTAGTGCTGCTGTGCAGCACGTGCTCTGCCAAACCACTCCACCTGGCCTGCTCCACACCAGTCCTTTTTGGCTGCTTCTCTGCGCTGATATGTGGGATGACTCAATGCTGAATGTGATGGGTTTCTATCCCAGCAGTGGGCAAAGCAGGAGGTTGTGTTAATCTTTCCTAGGCACCTTCATTTTCGAGAGAGCATCCTGAAAGTTGAGTGTACATTTTTGAAAAAAAGACACAATGTGAATATTTTTTTTCTTTTAATATTAATATTACCTACTTGTTTTTGGTGCTTTCCATGAAAGCAGCCACTAAGCATATGTTTAATTTCTATTTGAATGTATATTTTCCATCTGTTTGCAAGAAAGAGTCCACATTTTCTTTTTTTTTCACAAAAAAATTGAATATTTTTCTTTTGCCAGTTTACTTGCATATTTATTGTGATTCTAAAACATTCCAAATTATTAAGTTTTGCTGCTGCTTTTGTCAACAATATGTTTTTAGATTTCTGCTACCTTTAAATTTTCCTTTGGTCCATAGTTTGGCATTTCCCTGTTTTCTCTTTAAATGTTTTGCCAACTTGGCCTTCCTTCATAGTTTCCTTTGTTTACATTGGAAACCCTGTCCAAACTGAACTACATAATTTTCAAACTTAATTTAAGAGTCTTGTTATCACTCTCATTGGAGACTCCATGGCACAAGAAATAGTGAAACGCAAAAGTACCAAAGGCAGAAAAGATAATTAGAAAAATAGAATGGTTTAAGAGATGGATTTCAGATGAAAGGTTAGAGTGGAGAAAATGAGGTTGTTTTTGGAGTGCGGAAGGTTGAGAGAGATTTGGTCGAGATAATGAAAGAATGTGATTACGTGAACATGATGGCTGTAGATTAAAGCTTGCCAGGAAGCTATTAAGAGATCGCCAGTCTTTAATACTCATTGTAGAAACAAAGAGCTGCAGATTCTGGTTACCATAATGGACATAAAGTGTTGGAGTAACTCAGCGGGTCGGACAGCATCTCTGGAGAACATGGATAGATTAAGTTTTGGGTTGGGGCCCTTCATCTGATAATTGGTTTATCATGCCATGGCTGCTGCTGCCTGGTCTGAGTTTTTCTATCATTTTATTTCATATTTTCAGCATCTGCATTTTCTTGGAGGTTCGGAATTATATAGTCATATCTTCTTCCTCCTCTCTCCCCACCTGCTGACAAATTAGCTTAGTTAATGAGCCTTTATCACCCTCTCAGCCAGCACCCCTGCCTTTTTTTCCAATGGACCTTTGTTCTCTCTTTAATCACAGACGCTGCATTTGCCCTGTTCACACCCCACCCCCACCCCTTGTCTGCACCTAGTTTGATTTTTTTTTTCCTATCCTGTTCTGATGAAAAGTGGTCAGCCTGATATTAAGTGTTTCTGTATTCGTAGATGCTGCTTAGCATTTTGAATGTAGTCAAATGATTGAGCTTCTGCAGCCCTTGATATTTCCTATTCATAATTCAAATTTCCAGTATCTGTATTTTTTTTGGCTTTGAGAAGCTATTCTAATCAGCAGACCAGGGGAATTAATTGTACCAATGCACAAAAGGTACTGAGAAGATGCGAGTAAGATTTTTGTGTGCACAAAAGTATGGTACTTTTGACATTTTTACATACAATGGTTATTTAAGGAATTATGGAACGTGGAAGGGAAATAATTAGCAGGGCCTCGCAGAAAAAAAAACAATTAAAGATGTTCTAATGGGATTGATATTTTGTGAATGAAAATTCTGTGAAGGCAACAAAAGTTGATGCGCGTAGTGAATTTGCAGTTTGCATGGATCTTTGTAAGAAAAGCACTTCACTAAATGAGTTACCTGCAAAGGGGTTCAAGGTCAAAAGTACTTTTGTGAGCACTAATGATTTGTAACATACAAGCAGCACTAGCCCATCGCAAAAAAAAAAATTCTAGCTCCTGACCAATTTTTTTTTTTTTGCGATGGGTGAGTGCTGCTCATATATTCACAAGCCAGCTGGCACCTTCCACAAAATGCTTTTAGCCATTTTATGTTTTTTTTGGTACCAAAATGAATGACTTAAGACTTCCCCATCTCCACCCATTTTACCAGTCTGCAGGTCATGTTTCCAAAAGTAACGGTCCTACAGAAGATGCAAGAGACATCCTGTACTGTCCTTGTCCTGTACCTGATTGAGTTAAGGAGTTGACCTATTTCGCCAACCATATCACCTTGCTGTTAGACCGCTGTGTAGAAAGCCCATGCGGGGAGTAGCTACAAATGTAAGGCTAAAGATTCCTCCATTGTCAGTGTAAGGCCACATGCAAACTGGAAGAACAACACGTCGCATGCTGCTCCGGTAGCTTGAAACCCAGCGGTATAAACATTGAATTCCTCATTTCAAGTAGAACACCCCACTACCCCCCTCCCTCCCCCTTCTCTTTCTGCTGCCATCCCCTCTCTTTTGTGCACTTATTCCTCTCACCACCCTGGTCTCCCTGCTTTTTTCCACTCTTCCATACACTAATTTCCCATATGACATGTTGCTATAGAAAATGGGCATTTCTGAGTTATGGAGAAATCTGTCTTGTGGAATGGAATTCGCTCTTGGGAATGGAAACCTTACAATATCTCAGGATTGCCTGTACAAAACTCTGTTTTATCAAGATCCTTGGGCATTAGGTCAGGTTGTTATTTGTACAGTACCATTTACTGTTTTTGTTAAAGGAAAATTCCTTGTGTTAATTTACTTGTTTGTATTGCTTTATTTTCAGTGTGAGTTTAGAAAGATAATTGAAGTTAAAACATTACAACAAAGTTAGTAGTAAAATCTAGTTTCAGTGAAGTTCATGGGGTTTTATTATAATTCTTATAAAGCAGCAGTATACTTTTATCATTGTTAAAAAGCTAATGGAAAGAACCTGCAAAGGACTGCAAAAAAAAATTGTCTAATCCAATTTAAGAAATGCATGTGAATGCCTATGCTTGTTGTGTTTTTTAATTTGTTTTGAATTCAAATTATTGAGCAATATACAATTGTTGTAACGTATTTACATTATTTTGAATTTCAGAAAAAATTTCCAGTGTTTAAAATGGCCTCGTGCTAAGGGAAAGATTGAGGTGTGGCTGCAGTCCTTTGCCGGCTCTTTCCACCAGCTTTGTATCGCCAACAGTCATTGTGTATATTATGCTTGGTGTGTTCTTTCAGAAATTGCATACCTAATTATATTCTATGAAATTCCAGAGATCTTGCTTTTGGGGCTTTCTTTGCATGATTCCCATGCAAGTCTTTTGTGTAGATGGTATTTTAACAATTTTGTCTTTAATCTTATGACAAGTCACAGTAACGTGTTCTCTGAAGAAGGGTCTTCGACCTTAACGTCGCCTATCTCCTTCGCTCCTTAGGTGCTGCTGCACCCGCTGAGTTTCTCCAGCTTTTTGTGTACCCTGTTCCTGATATCAGATGTTTTTTCAGAAAGTTCAGAGTAAACATTTCTTGTAGTTTCTGATTACTTGCTCTTGTTAATCACTGGCAGGATTGCTGATAACCAAGTAGATTGGACCCCCCCCCCCAGTTTCTCCATTTGGAAATCGTTTCATTAAGGGCAATACAAATGAGTTAAAGTTGTACTTTGAATAGTATTTATAGGCTTTGGTACAAGTTTGTAGGACATGGTACATTCTTCACCTGATGACCAATGTAGATAAAATCAGGCATTTTGTTTTCAAGATTCATAGTTTTACCAATTCAAACCAATACATTTTTAAGGAGTAAAACATTGAATAAAGCTTAATTTTATCTTTGCTGTTTATAAAAGAGTAACATGCCAGTCCAGTTGAATACAAATCCATTGGCTCTCTTTCTTTTATTGGTTTAAAATTCACTTCAATGCGGTTTTCCAAAATTGACACACTGAAGCACAACCATATTTATAGACTGTATATTCCATTGACATTCCTTGTTATCGTTTTTCTTGATTAGTTTCAATACAAGATGGTAGGTAGAGCTGCTGCATATTAAATCATTTCTTGATTTGTACTTTATTGGGTAAAATAAACATGTTCATTTTATTTGTTCTGGTCCTTTTGTCAATCAAGCACATGCGCCGATTTTTAAATGTACATGTCATGTAGTTTCTACTAAATCTTATTTGTCGTTTTCAGAACAAATTCTCCATAACATAAAACAGGAGTACAAACGCATTCAAAAAAGAAGACATTTAGAAAGTTTCCTACATCAATCGGAGGGCAGTTGTTCAAGTGATACACAGTCCCAAATTCCAGTTTTAAATGGACCAGCTTTGCAAGGTGCGTGGTTATCCAAATTTCTTGTTAAAATGTGTGTAATATTGATGGTTGATCTTTATCTGCAAAGTAGAGTAATGGAGACATACAAATGTAGATGGGAAATGCTGCTTTACTTTAAACTAGATAGCCTACATCCACCTGTGGTTAATTGTCAAATGAGTCTATAACAAATCATACTGTATTACCCTTTGGAATGTGCTCATGGTTGCATTAGATATCTATATATGCCCTTTAATGTCTTGGTGCAGTTAAAACCAGAGCTGGGTACTGGGAACTAAAGTTTTTTCCATATTGTGATTAATATAACATATTATGTTGTATTGGGTAAGTAGCTGGATATTAAAATGACAGAAAACTTTGCATTACAATTCGTCTAGATGAAAATGTTTAGAATACCATTCTTATACACAGGGATGCCCTTCTCTCCCTGATCTTGTGTGACTAGCTGTCTCTGAATCCCATGTGATCTAACCTACCAGAGCAGCCTGCCATACAGAACCTTGTCAAATGCTTTGCTGCAATCCATATAGATGATATTTACAGCTATGCCCTCATCAACTTTTTTTAGTTACTTCAAAATACTCAATTGAATTTGTGAGGCATGATCTCCCACGTTCAGTACCATGCTGTTTATCCCTAATCTGCTTGCCTATTATAATGCATATATATCTTATCCCTCGGAGTACTGTCTAATAACCTGGCTTACTTGTCTATAGTGCTCAGACTTTTCCTTACAGCCTTTCTTAAATAGAGGCACAACATTAGACGCCCTCCAGTCTTCTGGCACCTTGCCTATGTCTAATGATGATTCGTATATCTCTGCCATGGCACCTGCAATTTCTTTGCTAGCTTCCCACCCGGTCCTTATCTGATTGGGCCTGGAAGACTCATTCACCTCTTAAGACATTAATCGCCTCCTTGACTGATACGGAACTCGAAACTTCCATTAACTGTCCCAAGTTCCCCAGTCGTCACATCTTTCTCCGCAGTAAAAAGAGAGAGAAATACTTTTTGAGGAACTTTCCCAACTCCTGTGACTCCGCACACACATGATTGCATTAATTTCTAAGGGGCCTTGTTCTCTCACCCACTTTTCCTTAATGTTCATGAAATATGTTTGGATTTTCCTTGCATTGAAAGAGAATGGCATGTGTATAGAAAAGGATCTTGAATCTATCAATTCTTTGGAATGTCTGGGCAATGAAAAAAGCTGATATTTATTGTACGAAGAGATCTCCTGGATAAAGAAAAGGACAAATAGTGTGTATGTTAAAGAACACCGGTGCACTTTGGGCATGTAATGGTCTCCTGTTATTTGCTGTTATCAGATATTAATGGTGAAACCTTGATTTGTGTGTGTTTGGGGTATCATGTAGTAGGAGGGAAAGTAATGGGTGTATCCCAACATGTGCTGCAAACACCCAGGTTGTCGACATCTGTAAAACCTATCCACTAAATTCCTGCAGCCACTTGTATGGTGGTACTGTTTATAGAATTAACCAACATTGGCCAGTGTTTTATAATCTGCTAACCATGAATTAAACTGAAAATAATTTATAATCCTTCGTTACTGCTCTAATTGTCATCAGGTTTACTCAATTGCCACATAATCAACTGATATCAATGTGTGCAACATTTTTTATCAGGTTTGCAACATTTTGCAGAAATATATGGATTGTTTTCTCACATTTTCCACTTGTCTAATGGAGTGCATAATTGCTGTGTTGTCTTAAATAATAGTATTATTTTGTTCTCTGTCTTTGCTCATTTGTTTCTTTATTGATCTTTGGTTCTTGGATGAGAGGCCCAGCAATGTGTTGGATGCTATGGTAATTGCGCATTAATACAGAAAAGCCATTAGTCTTTGAGCGTGAAAGGGAGCGAGGGTGGGGGAAATTAGGGCATGGCTTGTGGAACAACATTGGACTGACTTAGCAACCCTGAGGAAAGTGAGCTTGCCTATGTGGAACGAGGGTAGTATGGGATCGAGGAAGGACTCCAGTGTGAATTCCAGGTTCCCTTAATTTGAGAATATTTGTCTAGGAATTGAGCAATTTGACAAGATAGCTGGGCTTTGGAAACATCAGGAGGCATGAGGAAGACTACTTTCAGGTAGAGGACTGGATTGGAGTCTGGGGGACATTGGGGCAGGTAGGTGTTACTGGTGACCAAAAGACTGAATTGGAATTTGTACAACCGAAGGCTATTCCAAGACCAGATGTGAGCCATTGGGTGGTTTAATGGTAATTGATCGGAAGTAGTTCATGGCACTGTTTATTGCCAAGTATGTAGAAGTCTAAATACAGCTAGTTCTGGGAATATAGTAAAGCTGTTACAGGCGTAGTAGTGAAGTGGGGGAATTGCTTTAAATCTGTAACTTAAGAGTTGGGCAGTTGTGCAAGAGTTTTGGAACAGGTTGATCGGTTTGAGTGCTGAAGTGATCCAGTATGAGTTCAGGTTTATTTTAAGAGTTGTTGGAAGAGGTTAAATAAAACAAAAATGGTGAAAGAAACTTGTCTATTCTGTAGGTAGCTCAAAACGGTTGGAACATCTGGCTACAGGAAAAACAAAAAATAAATCCTAGGCCCTTGATCAGAGTGTTAGATGCAAAAGTAACCCCACTGTTTAAAAGGGTTTGAGTGATAACCGTATTACCGCTACATGCCATTAATCATCTGTGTGAGTGTGGAAATGTGAGAATCTTCTAAATGGTAACCAGGCATTTAGAAAAGAACAATAAATTCATTGCTTGTTCCAAAATTTTTTTTTTTGTAGTTTGCTGTATTTATACTGGTATACCAGTGAAGTGTCATTTTCACGTTTTTAGGCCTTTAAGGCATCGGTCAACTGACCAAAATAACATTTGTGTACACCATATTAAGTAGTTTTAATTTAGGTGTGGAGTGGTTCGTAGTTGGTGGATAATGTAGGACTAAATGGGTCCTTTGGGTTGTGAGCCCTGACAAATGGGATTAAGCAGTTCCAAATGGGATATAGGGTGAGAATGTGACAGGTGGAAAATGGTATTATAATAATAATAATAATAACTTTATTACGGACTCAAGGTCCAGACAAGGAGCAACATTACATTAAAAATGCATTGCATCTCAAATATAAATATATATAAAATCATGGTAAATTACATAAAAACATCATAATTTATATATTTAAAAACAAAACCCACAATACTTAAGTTAAAAATCCAGAGTAAAAAATGATCAATGTCGTACAACGAGACAACGATACCAGTGTCTCCACAACTGGGATTCGTAGCGTGTAGTGCTAACCCTTATGTTTGTCAAGGCCACAATAAGCACATTTTTAGAGTCATTTATCCTGCAAATGAATTTATACATGTGGTGTCTTAGGATAGCTTCTAGAGTACTGACTCCTGCAGCCACAAACATATTACTGGCACTACACCATCTTGGCTGCCTTAGCAGTGTTCTCATGGCATCGTTATAAGCAACCTTTAGTCTCTGCATACTTGTCTTTAAATAGTTCGACCACAGGTGCGCAGTGTAGAGGGGTGTGCAGTATGCTCTAAATAGTGACATCTTCACCACATCTGCACACGCACCAAATTTACGCAAGAGGATATTCGCCTGTATATACAGCATGCGTCGTTGCCTATAAATATGCTCATCTGTCATTTGTTCTGTAATAATATGCCCTAGATATTTTATCTTATTACAGACACTAAGATTGTTATCAGACAATTTAAAATCAGGATATTTTAGGCTTTTATCCTCTTTGGTTCTACAGACCATAACAGCACTCTTACTAGCATTATATTTAATGTCATGTTCCAAACCATACACGGAACATGCAGTAAGGAGCTGCTGGAGACCAGCGCTAGATGGACTAAAGACCACAAGATCATCTGCATACATAATATGGTTCACTAGAATATTACCAATCACGCACCCAGTGTTACAGGCTTTCAATTGTTTAGACAGATCATCAATATATAGATTAAAAAGGACTGGGGATAAAATTCCCCCTTGTCTAACACCATTGCTAACCCCAAATGGGGCTGAGACCCTATTGCCCCATTTTATTTGCATAGTCTGGTGGGCATACCAGTATTCTCACAATGTATTTAGGCATCCCTCTTTGACGCATTTTACCAAACAGCTTTCTGTGATTAACACGGTCAAAGGCTTTGAAGGCATCAATAAAGCACATAAGGATTGAAGAGTTTTTGCCTATATTTGTTTACAATCTCCTTTAGGGCATATATGCATAAGTCAGTGCCATGTTTAGCTTTAAAGCCAAACTGGTTATCTGTGGAGTTAACAAACTCATGTATTCTATCCAGCAGAACTCTTTCTAATACTTTTGACAATATGCTGGCTAAAGCTATGGGCCTGTAATTATTTAAACTGCCTACTTTACCCGCTTTGTCCTTAATAAACGGCACTAACAGGACAGACAACATTGAGTCTGGTAACATGCCATGAATCATAAAGCCAGTAAAACAAATAGCTAGGAGAGCAACTATCCTCATACTCGCATACTTAAGATGTTCAGCAGAGATATGATCCAAGTCACTTGCTTTGTTGTTGATCAGCTTGTTCATGGCATGATACACCTCATGTGACATCATCACCATCGAGTCATTACTCTCAATATTGTCCACCCTATATAAGTCACCTTGTATTGTAATCCACTTTGATTTTTTTTAAAGTAAAGGTTTTTTTAATGGTTTTTGGGATGACTGGGAGTCCTTGTCCATGAATCACTGAAAGCTAACATGTAGATATAGCAACAATGGGGAAAGGTAAATGTTTTGGTGGCCATTTTTGTTGTAATACAAAATTAAATATCTGACTAAGTCCAAAGTGAGAGTGCACGATATTGTGTGCAGATTTGGTCCCTTTGCCTAGGAAAGAATGCTTGAGGGAGTGTAATGAAGCTCACCTGTGATCTATAGGACAGTGGAGTTTGTCTTGTGAGCACCCATTAATCCTGCTCAAGAAAAATTAGATCTTGCATTTTCTTTGTTTAATAGGGTAGCTGCTGGAATGATCCCTTTAACTGGGATGACGGAAATTAGAAATTCCAGTTTTAAAATAAGGGGTCAGCCATTTTAAGGTAGAGAGAACCTTTCAACGGGCCAGTCATGCAGAGAATATTGGAGTCACAATTACAGACATGAGATTATACAAGAAAGTAAGATACGGGCGAAGCGGATGCTGTCTTGAGGATTGTTCTGCTTCTATTTCTTGTATGTTTAATTCCACAGTAAAAGCAGTGTTATTGATATGCATCATAAATTGTTTAGTTAGTTTGATTTTAAAATTGTAGTCTTGTGCTTTGCCCAAAGTGAAGAAACCAGGTTAGTTATTCAGATACTGTTTTTGTGACTTCTTAATTCCTGATTTGGTGGTTATGTTTTTTTTTAAAAAGCTATCTTGTTAGTTTAATAACTTTTTGTTCATAATTGATTTTATCGCACTGTTATTTGACCTAATATTTTTTACAAATTTGACTCTTGTGAGTAATTGTACTCCCCTTTAACAATTTTTGTTTGCTGTAATTGTCGCTTTTCAGCTGTAAGAATACAGTGCAGTTAGCCCAGCCTTTTCTTATTTCTATTATTTTGCTTGTTTTTTTCCAGCTATGCGCCCTTCAGTGAATCGAGGATTAACTCGGTCATCACTGTGGCTTCATCAATTCCAGACACACTGCACGTCATTTTTCTGGTCACCATTTTTAACTATCACTGCTTTGTCTATTCACAGCCAGTCTCATGTCAACCAAAATGTGTTCCCTTGCACTTCTGTATGCTTAGACCTGAAGCAGTCCCCTTATTTTAGCAATTTGTCTTGTTTGGTTTTTAGTTCTGTTCTCCACCAACCCCCACTTCCTCAGCATTTATTGCCAAGATATTTCCCCTGATCTCATGCCACGTGGCTTGAAATGTTCTCTGTAGAAACAACAAATTGCAGGTGCTGGTTTCCAAAGGAAGACAGTACTGAGGTACTCCAGCACTTTGTGTCTTGAAACATACTCTGATATCCTGCATTTTCTGAGCCACAAATGGAACCTGTTACTGTTCCTTTAGGGATACATTTAACGTAGGCAGTGCTCTAGGGATTATTAGGTGCTATTATCTGAAGCTATTGAACAAACACCTAATTAATAGATTAACTTAGGGTCCACTGCAATAGATTAACTTATGTTGCTTTGTCTTTTGGCTGATTCTTGATATTCCAAAATTCACCTTGGGAGTATATTTCCATCAAGATTACATTTGATTTGGCAAGGATCCTGTAGGTTGTGGTGTTCCCATGTACCAATTGCCTTTATCCTTTGGTGGCTTAAATGAATAACTATTTTATTCTCCATTCTCTAGCTGGAGATACAGCACAGGCATGTGACCCTTCAGCTCACTGAGTCTGCACCCACCATCAGCTTTACCCTTTCTACTGATCCAAATTAATTCAATTCTTTAAAATTCTGCTAAATTACCTTCAACGAGATTTTACTACCCCTACATATCTGGGGTAATTTAAAGGGCTAATTGACCTGCCAACCTCCATGTCTTGTGGATGTGGGATAAACCTGTATCAATTCCATGCAACCGTTTAGGATTGAAGTCCACACTTGGGCAGCTCCACTGGCTGTACTGTTGCGCTGCCTCAATTATACGGCCATCGTTGTCAATGCATGCGACAGATGGAATCAATGCTGAGAGTGCACGAGCAAAATGGCTGCTTTACCTTGGACGGGTGTTGAGCTGCATGGGTTTTGTTGGACTTGTGGAGGCAAGTGGAGAATATTCCACCATGCCTCTGATGTGCCTTTTTGCAGGTGGTAGAAAGGTTTAGTGTGTCGGGAAGTAGATTGTTTGCTAACGTTATCCAACCTGCAGCTCTTTGCTGCCGTTCTGTGGCTGGTCCAGCTTGGTTTCTCATGTGACTTGGTGCTACTGTTGAATTTCAAGATGGGTGATTAGAACCTGCTACTGGCAATGGTGATTACCTGATGTTTGTGTGGCATAATTAATTGGTAGCACAGTGGCGCAGAGGTAGAGTTGCGGCCTTACAGAGACCCAGGTTCGATCCTGACTATGGGTGCAATCTGTAAGGAGTTTGTATGTTCTCCCGTGACCATGTGGGTTTTCTCCGGGTGCTCCGGTTTCCCCCCACACTCCAAAGCAGTACAGGTTTGTAGGTTAGCTTGGCTTTGATAAAAATTGTAAATTGTCCCTGGTGTGTAGGATTGCTAGTGTACGGGGATCGCTGGCGGTACGGTGTCGGTGGTGCCGATGGACCTGTTTCCGTGCTGTATCTTTAAAACTAAGTGTTATCGAGGTTTTACTAGTGGATGTTTTAACATATTCTATTGTCCATGGGTTGTTTGACGGTGAAGTTTTGCAAAGTACCTACAAGTTGCGTGTGGCATGTTTCTTAAAATGTGTGGGACTTTGGCACTGCTGATCATGAAAGTTCCTTTTGCTAGTTTGTACATGTTTTTCACAAGCATATGCACATTATTTTAGTTCTATCAATCTTTTGGCAAATACCATAGAATCAATTCGCAGAGTGCATTTTAAATTATACTTTTGTCTAATACTTCAGTTTCTTAACCCATTTTCTTGAGTCTGTATTTTAAGTAGTTCAAAAGTAATTTGCAGTAAAGTTCTTCATGGCATTGAGGCCTCATGAAAGGCAATTTATGAACAAAGATCCTTGAGCTGTGTTTGGGTAAAATGCACAGGAACATCGAGGTTCTGGAAAAAGTGGCCTGTCTAAAATGTCTGCTGGCAGCTATTAAATGTCCACTCCACTGGCTTGTACATTTCAGTTTGTTTTTTAATAAACTGCAGGCACTTCATCTGGATCATTGTCACCACAGTCAAAGAAAGACCAGCCATTGTTCACATTGAGACAAGTTGGAATAATCTGTGAACGCCTGATTAAAGAGCGAGAAGAGAAAATCCGTGAAGAATATGAAGAAATACTGGATACAAAGCTGGCAGGTAATTCTGAGCTGCCTTGTGTAGATTTAGAAATCTTGCAGGGTGGAATTATAGAATTGACCTACAGATTTTGGTTTAAAGGCACAATTGGGACCAGAAGTAACTAAAAACCTGGATGGAGCTTAGACATTTTTAATCGCCTGGAGGCAAAGGGATGGTTGACATTTCACATTGCTTTTGCCTCCACAAATGTAGCTTGACCCACTCACTGCCTTTTGCCAGCAGCTTGCTTTTTTTGTTCTACTTTTTTGCTATTTGTGATGTTGAAATAATAGGCCTTGTTAAATTACTTGAATGAAATGAATATTACCTATATTCATGGCTGGAACTATGAAATAAGTTTCTGCCTCAATCGTTTTTAAATACATGATTTAGTACTTGTTCTTTCACAATTCACATTTTGATTGCTGACACGGCCAAACATCAAGGCAGTGGGACATGGCCATTTTAGATTTCATTCTCAACATTAGGTTTCATTGAGGCACTGTTCGTAAGCATAACTTAACAACAAAAACAGGGGAGAAACTGGGTAGGGGATGTTTTGTAGAATTGGTGAATTCAATGTTCATACCGTTGGGTTGTAAGCAACCCTGTGGAATACGAGCATTGCTTTCTCTAGCTTCATAATTTGCAACTCATTCGTACCACAAATTGTAGGACCTTTCATAACCACTTGAGTTTTTGTCCTTGGATTTAATGGTAGCCTACTTCCCAAAAAATGTCAACTTTTTGTTTGGGAATATAAGCATCCATTGACCAGGGAGGCCTGAAAACAATAATAGCATGTACAAATGGTAAATCGATAAAGCTCTGGGTTGATCATAGTGCACAAATCATCCCTGTGCTCCATCAAAGATTTTTGGTAATTGAATTTAGTGCTTTCAATGTTAGCGAAAGCAGGGTAAAATATTTGGGGGCATTTGACTCTTTTGGTTCTGTAGTTGATTTGGGGTTTGGCTTATTTATTTTCTTTTGTTTAACTGTGCCGTGTTGGAGTGCATCTGGGAGCAATAGGGTGAAGTGAAAGATCATGGTCAAGTTTTTTTTTTGGTAGGGTGGTCGTGGGAGGTGGTATTGAGAAGTAGATTTGCTAGAATTTGTCAATAGCCCAAACAAACAACAACGGGGGCTTTTGCCATTTGTCAGCCCTAATTTTGGAACTCCTGCCACGAGTGTCAACTAGAAACAGGAGGTGCTTGGTTTCACTTCCAACCTGGCATCGTTGCTGGTCAATAGTTTGAAGGTACAACTAGTCGATAAAGGCATTTGCTTCATTCACATCATTGCAACAGTGGACAAATGCTGATTGAGAGAGGGCGAAATTGAATGAGTTCCATCAACTACTGTCCTTTTATGATATGAACAATAAGCTTGGAAGTACTGTATAAAACTTGTATTTTTGATCAGCGATTTTTATATTTGAGCTTCTGATTATGGTGATAACGTGTTTTGTAATGATGACCTAATCGTTCTGTTTTTGTTTCAGAACAATATGATACTTTTGTGAAGTTCACACATGACCAGATTATGCGACGATATGGAGAGCAACCTGCAAGCTGTACGTATAAAACAACGTTATATTTTTAATTCCCCGTCTTTTTTGGCATCTCATTTTAAAGTGTCACAGCTAGGCTGAGAGGCCAGCATCCTCCAGTGCAGCACTCATTTGTCTTGAGAATGGTGTGAGATGGTGACCACTCCACTCTCTTTATTTTACTTGCAAGATACTGCATGTTTCTGCAATGCAACACTAAAATACCATCATTTCTCGTGCACTGAATCATGAGACATGACTGTTGTCGGTTATTTTTGCTATGGGTGTTGCCTTGAGCAGAAAACTTTGTAAGCACTTTGTAAATATTACTTCTTCCCACTTCATTTGTTCTGTCAACGTCTTGAGCACGTTTGCTTTTAATCCACGAACAAAAAAAGCCAATGACTAATTCGGTATTCATTGTACTATTCAATGGTGGTTTTGTGCAACAGGATGTCATTCCCCCACTGAGTCAATGAGGGCTCTTGAAACATTTCCCTTAGTCCCATTCCCCCACTTATTTTCCTCTAACTTATTGTGCCTCGCAAGTCCATTTCACTGCCTCCTCAAACCTGCTGTGATATACCTGCCTTGGTGTTATTTTACAGTGGCGTTTAACCTACCAGCCTATCATTGAGATGTGAGTGGAAACTGGAGTACCCAGAGTTAATCCATGTGTTAATGGGAGAGTATGCAAATGCCGCACCTGCACTCATGATTAAACTTGGTCATTGGAGCTGTATAGCAGCAGCTCTCATTGCTATGCCGCTGTCATCATTTGGAGAGAAAATGGATGGCTAGCTTTATCTCTAGTTTAGAGATACAGCATGGAAACGGGCCCTTTGGCCCATTGAGTCCATGCTGACTAATGATCACCCTGTCCTACACATTATGGACACTGCAGAAGCCAATTAACCTACAAACCTGTACGTCTTTGGAAAGTAGGGGCAAACTGGAGCATCTGGGGGAAACCCCCACAGTCACGGGGCTAACATAAACTCCGTACAGACAGCATCCATATTTGGGATTGGACCTTAGTCTCTGGCACTATAAGGCAGCAACGCTAATGCTGTGCTGCCCTTTATCTTTAACAGCAAAGCAAGTCTGAAATATCTTAATTTAGCCTGAAGCTGACACTTTGTTTTGTCTACTTTTCATTTGCAGATGTGTCCTGAATTGTCGTGTGTTTCTGTGGAGTGCCCTTTCCTTTTGAACACTGCAAGTTGGCTGTTTCTCTGAGACTTGTAGCAGTGCCATATTAACCACCTAAGAGCACGGGGTGTTTCCAGCTTGTGTCAGTGGCAACCACCTTTCTGCAGCATATGTTAATTGGAGTGCTCCCTGATGTGTCATCACCTTTTATCGGACCTTTGCTAACTTGTATTCATAACTACCAGTGGCTTCCTCTGTTAAAATGTTGCTGTATGTTAAAATCTTAATAGCTTTTTTCTTTAATTTGATTGACTTTAAAGGATCAGTGCTGGCGTTCCAGAATATGTCCACCTCACAATTTCAGCATTGTATTTTAAATGCCAGATTTAGGGAAATCGGTCTAGTACGGTTTTAGTAATGAGCCTTATTTTGCAAACTTTGACTTCTAGCCACCAAAATGCAGAAGAGGGCAACCACCAGTCTTTTTTATTCCTATTCCTTGTATAAGTGTTATATTTTCTCAAGCCAATTTCTTGATGGTTTTGCCTTTTTGTCTTAAAAACAAATTCATATTACACAATACAAAGTTCACTCAATTTTACAAGTGACTAAGGTAATATGTGGGTCATTTTTGTTTTTGTTTAGTATTTCGGTTTCCACAAATTAGTGAAGCATAATTCAATTCAATCATAAATGAATGATTCAAACTGTTGAATTCGATTTTCAGCAACATAATGTTTCCACGACATCCAGCAAGCAAGAGCAGCTTGACCTTGTTTCTACTTTGGGTATTACCTCTGTTAATATTAGATATGTTAAGTCAGGATGTTATTTTCCAAAAACTCTTTCGATACAACTAGGTTTTAAAATTACATACGCGTTTAACTTTAAATGCAAGATTCTTGATTTCTAATATTACTATGGTGATTCCAGTATTTCTTTTTAAATGACTTGCAAGAAACTAGGTCCAGTTAACCATTAAACTACAAAGGTCCAAGAATATTGATCATAAACATGCTTCCAAGAAAGTAGCTGTGAAGATGCGATAGCTGGTAGCAATGCCTTCAGTTACTGCATGGCTAAGATTCAGATGACCGGAGGGCAAAGGTTTGCAAAGGCTCATTGTGCACTACGACATTTCTGCAGGCAAAATCTCAGATTGAATATTGGATAATGTGATTGATTATCTCTGCTGTTTGAATTGCCTGCGTGTAGCTGTGGTCACCTATCAAATGAAGGGTTCAGAAGGGAGTTTCCTCTGAAGAAGAGGCTAGGAAAGGGTAACTGAAGCTTCATAGTAAATTTGATTAAAATAGAAAATTTTATTTATTCTAGCAGTCTTTCAAAGTTTATTTCTGCATTTTGATGTACCATTATTTTACTGTTCTTTGTAGTGTAATGGAATTTAGTTGACAATAAAAGTTTACATCCAGATTTAAGGAGTATTTTGCGCTGCTTGAACACATCACTGGAAAATTGTTCATTAAAACATTACTTCCAATCTAAGTATTAGTTTTCAGTACTTGGATGTAGTGTTTTTTTGCTTCTGACTTGGGGCAAATGTCCAAGACTGATGGATTAATAAATTTGTCTTTAGGCAAAAGATTTACTTCTACGGTAGTTAATGTTCATTTGAAACCACTTTTAAAGTTCTTTGTTGACCTTGTTTTATACTTTGCCTATTTGCCGCTAGCTATTATTAGATGTGTTGTCCGAATGTTTGCTTAAAATTTGGCTCGTTCTATGCCTAATGATTGTATGGTGATGACCCGTCGTAGACGGCGATGGCATGGTCGTGCTGTTGCACAAAGACTGTGTGTGTGGGAGAGATTAAGGTGGAGAAGCTGTTGCACACGAGCAACCCCACCCTCTCGGTCGCAGGAGCTGGAATCCAGTGGCACGGTTAGACTTTATGGCTGGGAACTCCCTCGGCTGCAGTGGATGGCCATGTCTTCTTTCGTGCTTTGACATGGCCTTTCCACTCTACATTGCGCTGCTGAGCCGTCTTCCCGGCCATCGAACCTTCGAGTGGATTTCCTCCGCACAATCCACCAGAACCGACTTCGCATGCTGGGCTGAGCAAGTCCTTAAACTCACCAAGGATTTGAGACCCGTCAGCTAATGATGGTATACTCCTCTGTTAAAAGATTCTGTGGCTTGGAATTTGACTATGTATCCAAGTTGTAATATTGCAGATTGTGTCTGGAGTGCAAGCTCCCTCCGATGGGAGCAGTGGGAGATAAACGTTCATTCCTGGGAACATTGGAACAGAAAAATTGGTCAAATGGCTTCAGCAATTGACAGAAAAAAACACCTTGTTACTCCAATGGCTTGTGAAAACAGAAAAGCTGTTAAATGTATTTACAGAACGGTAAATGTACACAAAATAAACTTGTGAATTGTTACCTGTCAAAAATCTTAAACATCCTCAGAAGATGAGGACAGATTTATCTTCTGCACTGTTATCAAGAGTCAAGTATGTAAATTGTCATATGTACTGACGACAGAATAATAATACAAATTCTGTAGTATAACAGACCCATATATGCAATAACATGCTGATAATATAGTCAGAAATATAAACTGATAACTAATACTGGAAGGAAGTGGAACTTGAGTGGTACAGGCAGCCCTGAGACGGTGACATTGTTGGTCAGATGCTGCAAGGGAAAGAAGGCCTATAACTTGGCACAGAGAAACCAGTGTGGAGTAAGGCAGGTCCAATGGAGAGGAGGAAATTGGTTGTATGTTAGGAAGAAGCAGCGAAATGTATTAAGGACCTGTCCCAGCAGCATGTAACCATGCGATGAGCGCGACCTAACGTGGTCGCTTGAGCCGTCCGGCGTCGCAGGGCCGTGCAGAGTTCGTCCCGACATCGCGCGGGGCTCCAAAAAACTGACCATGCTCAAAAATTCCGCGCGGCGACGGCTTGTCGGCTTGCAGTCGCCTCGACGCGTTACACACTGCCTCGACGTCGTGCCTCCGTGACCCTCTCTGTAGGTGCCTCCGTGACCCTCTGTGTGTGTGTGTGGCTCCATGGCCCTCTCTGTGTGTCCCTCTGTCTTGGCGAACTTACCTTTCAGACTTTGCTCCAAGTTCGCCTCACTTGGCGTCGCGTTGCGCTACTCACCCAACCTCCGCGCGGCCCCCGCTGCTGGTTTGGTCGCGCTCCGCATGCAGGCGCATGCTGTTGGGAATGGCCCCGTACAGGGATCACCCAACCTCCGCGCGGCTCCCGCTGCCGGTTTGGTCGCGCTCACCGCATGGAGTCGGACAGGCCCTTAAGGGCAGGGATTGATGAATTGGGAAAATGTAGAAACGGGGTTTAGCTGGAGGGACTTGTGGTGCATGTAGGTGGATCATGTAAGTTTCCTTAGCGGCTATTTATGATATGTTGCCATCACCGCAGAACCTCAAGCAATGGGTACCTGGTGTTCCCCCTTTGTTCAGAGGTGGCAGCGTTGATGCATATTTTGTCAGGATGTAAGACTAGTCTTTCACAAGGTCGGTATATGTGGCGGCGTACAAGTGTATAGTTGCGGCAATTGAGAGGTGGGGAGCACCATTGAATTTGGTATGTAATTGGACTGAGTGTCGCTATTCAATTTGTCTGGGGAGAGAAAGATGGAGGAGGAAAGATTTCAGAAATGGTGAGTTAGGTCAGCTATGGGGAGCTAATGATTGCGAGATGCAGGCAGATTTGGGAGGAAAGCTTGTTCAGCAGGAAATAATTAGAACTCGTTTGAGGCCCGATATAGTGTTATGGTCATTTAGTCAGCAGCTCATGTATTTTATAGAACTGAGCGCCTTGGGGAAAACTCAGGGGATTAGGCTTATAAACGAAAAATACTTCAGATATGTAGATTTGGCAATAGAAGCTGACCAGAGGGGATAGAAGGCAAATATACGTCTGGTAGAGGCGAGTTGTAGAGGTTTCATAGTGTGATAGTGTCGCTTTTTGGAGAGCTAGGAGTTCAAGGGCAGTATGCTTCGGGCGGTAAAGATGTCAAGAGGCAGCAAAGTGGTAGGTGGATTTGGTGGAGAATAAACTGCGAGTTTGGGGCAGAAATGAAAGGCGTCACATGCGGTAAGTGTATTGCTTCCAGTTTCATGTGAGGTTGATATTGGTGGCGTGACGATTGTGCGATGGAGGGTTAGGATAGTTTTTTTTTAAAGGATGTGGGTGTTTAGGATTTGTTTGAATGGTGAATCCAATTATCAATAGTTTATTTTACTTCATTGATATTTACTAAGTAGTTACTTAGTAGTGCATGCATACTGGTAGCATACGTAGTGAGAGCATGTATTGAGGAGGGCGCTTCTGGGACACCAGAAGCAACTGCTGCGTCTTCCCAATGTGTCATGGACCTAACTCAATAAAACGCCAGCGAAGGAAGGTGCCTGCTTGATAACCCCAATGACATACTGGCATCTACATGCCTATTTTTTTTTTCCCTTTTTTTGTCCCATTGTTTAACTGTAAAGGAATTTTAGATTTTCATGTGGCATTGGGATTGAGTTTCTTGGTTAAACATTTAGCTTGTGTGTTTGTTAACAAGTAGATAGATTATGACTGAATGTGAAGTTAGTTATTGTCCTATAGCATAAGTGTGTGTAGGTTCAGATGTGACTTTGGAATTGGGCTTGGTTTTCTTGTTTGAGCGCTTGTCCTGTTGTGATAACATAATAGGGAACCAAAATCAAAGTCTAGTCGAGGGAATTAAATGTGACATCTCCAAGTTTGCGTATGTCAAAGCTGGGTGGCAGTGTGGACTGCGATGAGGCTGCAGGGTGACTTGGATAGGTTGGGTGAGTGGGCAGATGCATGGCAGATGCAGTATAATGTGGATAAATGTGAGGTTATCCTTTGGTGGCAAGGACAGAAAGGCAGATTATCTGAATGGTGTCAGATTACGAAAAGGGGAGGTGCAATGAGACCTGGGTGGGCTTGTACATCCGTCACTGAAAGTAAGCGTGCAGGCAGTGAGGAAAGCTTCTTTCGTGTGGCATACACAGCCTAAAGTTGTAGGACAACTTGTTCTATTTGATGTTCTGTTTGTGCACGTCGAGTTGATTGCATTAGTCGAAACAGGGCAGACCACGTGAAGGTTGCAATCTTCCACCCCCGAAGAAAGCTAATGGCATGTTAGCCTGCATTGCGAGGAGATTTGAGTTTAGAAGCAAGGAGTCCTGCTGCCGTTGTACAAGGCCCTGGTGAGACTGCACTTGTATTGTGAGCAATTTTGGTCTCCTTATTTGAGTAAGGACATTATTGCTATTGACGGAGTGCAGCGTAGGATCACCAGGTTAATTCCCGAGATGGCGGGACTGACATGATGAAAGAATGGGTCAACTGGGCTTGTATTCACTGGAATTTAGAAGGATGAGAGGTGATCTTATAGAAACATAAAATTCTTAAGGGATTGGACAGGCTAGATGCAGGAAAAATATTCCCGTGTTGGGGGAGTCCAGAACCACGGGTCATGGTTTAAGAATAAGGGGTAGGCCATTCACGACTGACATGAGGAAAAACCTTTTCACCCAGAGTTGTGAATCTGTGGAATTCTCTGCCGCTGAAGACAGTGGAGGCCAATTCACTGGATGTTTCAAGAATTAGATTTAAGGGATATCAAGGGATATGAGGAAAAAGCAGGAACGGGGGTCTCGACCCGAAACGTCGCCTATCTCCTTCGCTCCTTAGATGCTGCTGCACCCGCTGAGTTTCTCCAGCCTTTTGTGTACCCTACTGATTTTAGATGATCAGCCATGATCATATTGAATAGCGGTGCTGGCTCGAAGGGCTGAATGGCCTACTCCTGCACCTATTTTTTTCTATGTATCTTTCTATGAGCCTGATGTTTGCTCGAATGAAGCTGTTCTTGAACCTTACGGTTTTCAATCAGCTGTACCTTTTTCCTGAGTGAGTGAAATGAGTGTGTGGCCATTTTGTATAGTTGAGGCAGTACCACCTATGGATCCCTTCACTGGAGGTCATTACCTGAGATGTACTGGACAGTGTCTACCACTTCCTGTAGTTTTCTTTGGTACTGGGTGTTCAAGGAAGAAAAGCCAATGTTTTGGGTTTTAATTTACTTTCTGTCAAAACAACTAATTTTAAAATAATTGTTATTTAAGTTCTCTATATTTTATCTTGTTTAGAAATGTTAATCTAAGGTAATAATGTCCAGATTTTATTAGGACAAATGTTTTGAAAGCAATAATTAACCTTAATTTAAACTGAGTAGAACCTCAACAATTGATTTACAGTACTGAAGGTATTTTTTATGCAGTTAATCATGAACAAATGACTTTCATCTACTTGTGACTAAGCCATTTTCATTGACGACATTGGGAACAGGGAGGGTATGATCCTGCTACATGATCAGTTGTTAATACATCTAGAGGTATTTCCTTATAAAACTTTTCGAAAGGTTTATGGCAAAACCGGGCAGATGGGGCTCATCAGCCTGGGAAGGCAGTCCATCTAGGAGAGGGAAAACTCTGATTTAAAATCTCCACTGCCTTGTGGCAATATCCAGTCATGGAAAAGGCTCCAGGGGTAAAACTCAACAAAATCTGGAGTCAGAGCCCCTATGGCAGTTTGTCGTTGTCTACAACCCCACTCTGGCAGCTCCTGCAATGGCGCTGGTGCCAAACTGAAACGGCCCTTCTGTTCCTTTGGATCGATCAGCAACGTGTGTGGTGGGGGGGGCGCGTGCTGCATGGGCAACAGCCTGTCCTCCATATGACATCGCCCAGGCTTGCATCCGATCAGGATGCATCACCCATGGTCAGTCATGACTGAGAGGGGCCTACTACTACTATGGCAAAACCATGCACAACAAGAACCACTTTCCAGACCTGATCCATCACTTTCCAGCAAAGGGAAATATCTGAAGATGGGTTCTGACCTGAAGCGTAATTTATTTATTTTCTCCAGCGATGCAGCCCGACCCACCGAGTTACTCCAGCATTTTGAGTCTGCCTTTGGTATAAACCAGCATCTGCAGTTCCTTCCTACACAATGGGAAATGTCAGATGAGTATTGCTTGTATAATGGAGCACAGGCTGTCAGGTTGGGATTTCCATTCATTGACTGCACAATTGCAAACTTTGTTGCCAATTTAACTAGTTTATAGTTTCTTGAACTTGTGTTCAGTAGGATTAAAGGTAGACGCCTAAAACGCCCTAGTTATCAAACACTGGTGGAGAAGGGTTTACAGCAAGGCAATGATTGTGCAGATCCATCGATTCTTTATCCTGTCACAGTGCACTTGGTGGTTGTGACCTGTTAATGTGAAAATAAATAGCCCAACTATATACGAAAAAGTAATTTTATTAGTCCTTATAAATGCTGGTGTGGTATTTTATTGGTATTACATTCTTCAGTTCAAACAGGGATGGAATGGATCAAGCCATTTTAACATTTGCTGGCTCCTCTCAGAAACCACCCCACGTTAGCCGTGCTACATGATCGGTCTTCCGTTTGGTTGGCTTAATAAAGCCCAGGAACTCCAGCTCGGACACTGCCCGAACAAAACGAGCACTGATAAAATACATCAAGGAAAACAGTTATGATGGTTGTATTACACATTTTCATTTTATTATTCATTGAATCCAACATGATAGAGGATTACTCAGTATCTGTGTCAGCTCCTTTGATTTAACTGGCCAATTATCCCCACTCACCTTCCTGTGGCCATGCAAAATTTTAAATCTAAATTCAATTCCCCTTTGGAAGTAAGAAATAATGCAAATGCCCATAAAGTGGTGCAATTTGTATCACAATAAATAATTACTGTTTTTGAAAGTAGGTGGCAGGAATGGTGGCAAAACACAGAGCACTGGAAATAAGTCACCATATTGATTTTAGTGGGAGAATACCATTGATTTTTATGCCATTGTGAGCTTCATACAAACTGCAAGACCACATGAAAAACTTTAATTAAGTATTTTTTGAGTACAAGCTTAAATTATGATATTTTACAATGGAACCCTTCCACCAATTAATCTAGTTGCCATTTAGCCTTATAAACCAAAGATCATCTTTGCTATAAACAAGGCTCTACTTACTGAGCTACCTCAGAATGGGAAGGGGAGTTAAAATGACTAGAAACCAAGAGATCCAACAGGCCTTAGACTTGAGTGCAAATGATTGGCAAAATTGCCACCTACTCTATGCTTGGTCCTGCTGGTGTAAAGGGGGCTGTCATGAGGTTAGAGGAGGTGCATGTGAATCTTGGTCTCACTTGAAAGGGCTGTTCTGTGAAACCCTGTATTAATTAATGCGAGGGAGAAAATGTAGGGACAGGTGGCACATCTGCAATTGTTGGGAAATGTACCTGGGGAGGGGTTGGTTTGGGTGGGAAGGGATGAGTGAACCAATTAGTAGTCTTCCAGTTAAGCAGTGAGACAACGTACAAGTGGATTTGACACTGCAGTGCAGTAGCCAATCGTACCGCAGTCAGAAACACCCATGTACGTAACCGATCTCAACATTCACAATACAAGCAATTTATATCCACATCCTGGTAAGCAAATGGAAGATGAACAACCTTCAATTAAAAGATTGGTTAAAATATGTAAGAAAAAAAGTTGTGAAATTTAACATTTCAAAACATTTGAGCAGCGCAAAACTTCCTGGATCCGAGATAACTTGGTGTTTCAGTTAAGGGATCTGAAATACACAATATTTCGAACGAAAACCCAGCCATCACCAGGTCAATAATCAACTCCCATGTCCCAATCATAGAAAATAAGTGCAGGAGTAGGCCATTCAATGTGGTCATGGCTGATCATCCAATTCAGCATCCCGTACCTGCCTTCTCTCCATAGCCCCTGATCCCTTTAGCCACAAGGGCCACATCTAACTCCCTCTTAAATATAACCAATGAACTGGCCTCAACTACCTTCTGTGGCAGAGAATTCCACAGACTCACCACTCTCTGTGTGAAAAATGATCTTCTCATCTCGGTCCTAAAAGACTTCCTCCTTATCCTTAAACTGTGACCCCTTGTTCTGGACTTCCCCAACATCGGGAACAATCTTCCTGCATCTAGCCTGTCCAACCCCTTAATAATTTTGTAAGTCTCTATAAGATCCCCCGTCAATTTCCTAAATTCCAGCAAGTACAAGCCAAGTCTATCCAGTCTTTCTTCATATGGAAGTTCTGCCATCCCAGTAATCAGTCTGGTGAACCTTCTCTATACTCCCTCTATGGCAAGAATGTCTTTCCTCAGATTAGGACACCAAAACCATACGCAATACTCCAGGTGTGGCCTCACCAAGACCCTGTACAACTGCAGTAGAACCTCCCTGCTCTTGTACTCAAATCCCTTTGCCATTCTAGAGTGTTAATTTACTGAACCTTTTAAATAACCACCAAACTATCGCAATCACCTAGAAACAAGGAACTGCAGACTCAGGAAAGATCCTGTCCTGAAACGTTGCCTATCCATGATCTCCTGAGATGATACCTGACCTATTCCAGCACTTTGTATTATTTTGTAAACCAAGAATTTTATTGTTTCAACATTGTGTTCAATGGATGTTGTCAACATTGCAATCGTTGCTCTTGTATCATTCATTTGGAAATGCATTTAACACTGCATAATTGAACTTAGTCGAGTCCACTAATGCACATTCACTTCAATCAGACCATCTAGCATCAAAAGCTTCACCCACTGGATGGGCATGAAACATTCAACCAAGCTACACTTGGCCAGCATATTACTCTTCAATCAATAGCTGATCAAAGACCACATTTACACCAATCTTCCAATCCAGACCATTTGCAATTCACAAACACGAAAAACAGGTCAATGGAGGACGGCATCTCTCTTGCACTACAGTCAGCCCTGGATCACCAAGACAAAAGAACACCTACAATGGGATGCTGCTATTCAGTGTCTACAGCTCAGCCTTCAACACCACAATATGGAAGAAGCTCATTACTAAAAGTCCAAACCTTTCCCCTCTAGCCTACATCTGCAACTGACTTCTGGACCATGATTAGCAGACCTCCTCCAACCTGACCCTCAGCACTGGTGCCCTTCAGAGTTGTGTGCTGTACTGCCCGTATATACACTGACCATTATCTTTATGGGCCTGTCCCACTTAGGCGACTTTTTTTAGGAGACTATGCGGTCGCCACATGTTCGCAGGCGGTTGCCGGGGAGTCGCCTCCATGGTCGTGTGGAGTTCCCGCATTTTGGGAACTCCTCACGACATGTTGAAAAATTAGCGATGTGTGTTCCACGCTGACAGTCGCCGCCACTCGCCTGAAAAATCGCCGAGTGGGACAGGCCCATTACTCTCTTCTACCTTCTGGCACAAAATACAGGAGCTTCAATTTTTTGTGACATCTGAAGGATGATGGGTAAAATGTGATGGTAAATCTTTGCAGTGAGACTATCTTCGGGACCACTCAAGTGGCAGTAAAAGGTTCTTAAATAATACACAAGACATCAAATAATCATGTGAATGGGTGTGCAAATAATCCACCCTTTCTGTTATAAAATGCACTAAAAAAAGGATACTGTATAACTCCCTCCACTTGTCCGTTATTTATTTTGTCAGGGTCCTTCCCTTCTGCAGCACAAACCACTGTAGCGAATGCCTGGAAATAAACAAGTCGTGGAGTTCAAATCAGTGTCCAAACAGCAGCATTGAATACTGCATAAGCTCAAGGAGAACTAAACAGGTGCGTCACCGTTTTGGTTTATCCCAGCCCCAAAGACATTTTCAACAAAACCACAAAATACACATTTCATTGATAAATATAAATGATTAAGAACAGGAACAGTGGCACAGCTAGTAGAGCTGGTGCCTCGCAGCAGCAGAGATATGGTTCGGTCATCATAACGGGTGCTGTCTGTGTGGAGTTTGCACATTTTCCTGTGACCGCGTGGGTTTCCCAAAGACATGTGGGTTTGTAGTTTAATTGGCTAATTAGTTTGTTGTTTAAATTCCTCCTAGTGTGCAGGGAATGAATGCAACAGTGGGATGACGTAGAACTAGTGTGAACAGGTGATTGGTCGTTGCCGTGGACTCGGGCAGTAGGGCATGTTTCCATGCTGTATCTTTCAATCAATCAAAAGATGTGCTTAATTTGCAAAAATCTAAAAAGGAACGCTTACCACAAGTTAATGCATTACCAGTTCAGCATGTTACTTGTACTGAGACCTATTTTGCATGCATTTTTACTAGCAGTTGCCTGGGAAACCACCAGTTCCCTCCTGCTTGTTTCCAATTATTGCACCTGCACATTGAAATTAAGTTGCAGATGGACAGAAGATCAAATGCCAGGAGGTATAAAACTAGTGGCAGAGAAATAATGCATAAAGATGAGTGGCTGGATGCACTTTGCATCCTGTCTCTCAGCTTTACACCAGGGAAGGCTGGCATAAGAATCATATTCCAAATCAAAACAAGATGGCCAACCCATTGAATAAGAAAAACCGTGTGGTGAAACTGCAACATTTAATAATAGTGAAATACTTTGCATTAGTAAAGTATTTTTGCCTTTTCCATTTTTGCTATTTCCTTAATCACATCCTATAGAACAGAAAAGGGCAGCACGGTGGCGCAACAGTAGAGTTGCTGCCTTACAGTGGCAGAGACCCAGGTTCGATCCTGACCAGGGATGCTGTCTGTACGGAGTTTGTACGTTCTCCCAGTGAACCCGTCTATTTTCCCCGGGTGCTCCGGTTTATTCCCATACTCCAAAGACGTACAAGTTTGTAGGTTAATTGGCCTACACTGCGCCAATTAACTGCACTGTATCTCAAAACTAAACAGAACTAAACAGAAAAGGCCATTGTGCCTGTGCTGGGTCCTTGAAAAGACCAGCTAATTAATCAGATTCTTCCTCACAGCACCACATTTTCAGCCTTAAATATAAATTCAATTCCCTATTGAAAGTTTCTGCTGAAGTTGATTCTAATACTTTAAAAAGTATGATCCAGATTATCGTATATTTAAGGCCAGTAAGGCGAGCAAACAGGAAGGAAATAAAAAATAAATTCCTGTAGCTGTCAAAAATCTGGGGGGAAAAAATCCTGAAAATATTCAGCAGGTCAGGCAGCATCTGCCATTAAAATAGTTAATAATTCAGGTCAACAATCTAGTCTTTATTGATCAGATCCCACACCTACTTCCACCATTCTGATTTATTTTAGAACTCCATAGAATGCGTGCCATCAGAGATTTGAAGTGTCGAATGATAACTGCGGCATTACTTTGGGAACTTTATTTAGTAGAAAATGAATGCTGCATTAAAATATTATTTTTTTAATATCGCTTAATCCATTTACGTTTTACAATGCAAATCGTCCCAAAAATTAGTCTACAAATAACTCCCACTCAGCAATGTTAACGGGGTTCTTCAGCCACCCAAGTGAGTAAATCACCATGTATGTATGCACTTCTAGCCAATGTGGCAACATACTCTGATTCTGTTTTGATTTGTGCTTTCAATCTGCTGATTTTCTGCAATTATGATCCTGAGTGAGGGAGTAATTTAGATTTAGGTGTAGGTGATCAGCTTTGTTTTGCATGCTATCCAATCAAATCAGGAAATATTGTACATAAATACAATCAAGAGCAATAGGCAGAGCAAAGGACAGAGTGCAGAACAGTTCTCAGCATTGTAACACACCAAAGATAGACACAAATTGCTGGAGTAACTCAGCGGGTCAGGCAGCATCTCTGGAGAAAATGGATGCATGATGTTTCGGTTGGAACCCTTCTTCAAACCAAAATGTCACCCCTCTGTTTTCTTCCGAGATGCTGCCTGACCCATTGAGTTACTCCAGCACTTTGTGTCTATCTTTGGTATAAACCAGCATCTACAGTTCCTTTCTACACATTGTAGTACACCAGTTCCATTACCAAAGTCCAATATGGTAGAGGTGAATCATACAGTACCCTAGTTTATGGAAGGACCATTCAGAAGTCTGATAACACCGGGAAGGAAGCTGTTCCTGAGAATGGCGGCGTAGCAGTAGAGTTGCTTCCTTACAGCACCGGAGACCTGGGTTCGATCCAGATTGCGGGTGCTGTCTGTACGGAGTTTGTACATTCTCCCTGTGACCGTGTGGGTTTTCTCTGGGTGCTCCGGTTTCCTCCCACACTCCAAAGACGTGCATGTTTGTAGGTTAACAGGCGTAAGTAAAATTGTAAATTGCCTCTCGTGTGCTGGATAGTGCTAGTGTACGGGGTGATCACTGGTCGGCATGGACCCGGTAGGCCGAAGGGCCCAGTTTCCGCGCTTTATCTCTAAACTAAATTAAACAGCTTAGTCGAAAAACAACTTAAACAACAAAGAGAGAAGCAGTAGACGTGGGTATGAATAGACACTGAAACATGAGGAAAGTGTGTTTGGGCCACAAAGCAGAAAACTAAGCCAGATAGAGAATGCTTTGAGACAGTGTATAAGTGGATCTGGCAAAGCCATGGAAATGGACCTCTGTACCACAATTAGAAATACTTGGACATATCTGATTTCCACTTTCATAATAAAAAGATTTGTACCCATATCCTGGCAACCAAATGGAAGCTGCCAAACAGTCGTTAATAATAAAAAGTTATAGTCACAATGATTAAAATAGATCAGATAAATAGTTAAGCGAAATATAACTAAGGGTACAAAACATTTGAACATCATATACTACTTTTAGAGATCCTAGATAACTCTGTAGTCTTAGATAACCTGAAGCACACATTTCAAACACAAACCCAGACATCTCTCGGTCAAATAAATAAACATATCCCATCTTAGAGTTCAAAGTTACTGGGTCTTTTCAGGAACCAGCAAACTATATCAGTGTATAAGAAGGAACTGCAGATGCTGGTTTACACCAAAAATAGGCACAAAATGCTGGAGTAACTTCAGCGGGTCAGACAGGAGGATCTCTGTGGAAAGGAATAGCTGATGTTTCGGTTCAAGATCCAAAGTGTTAGGGAGGTGGACGCAGGAGGCATGGGAAGGTACAGGATAAAGCAGAGCCTGCATCGATGACTCGGGGAAGGTGGAGCCCACAGTGGTCCATTGTTAGCTGGGCACGCGGTGATAACAAAGGAATGCAAATGGTGAAATTACCACAAGGACTAGGGTTGGGTAGGGACGGAGAGCGAGGGAACGCAAGGGTTACTTGAAGTTGGAGCAATATTCATGCCGCTGGGTTGTAGGCTGCTCAAGCAAAACCATATCAGTCACAGGTAAAAGGTATAGGTGATGGTAAAAGGTATAGAATCTTCAATTCTTTTCACTAATTCTAAATCAATCAATCAAATCAGATTTATTCATCACATACACAATAAAGTGCAGTGAAATGAACTTGCCAGCAGCGGTACAATCAAAAAAGAACACACAATACACAATAAAAATTTAACACAAACATCCACCACAGCATTCTTCACTGTGGTGGAAGGTACAAAAGTACAGTCACGGCCCTGCCTCACGGTGCGAGTCATCCCACGAGTGACCCCAAGTGAAAGAAAAAAAAGACTCGTGGTTGTCTACGAGATTTCAAGTTCATGATCAAGTGTTTAACCGAGTTCCCACGGGTATGTCATTGCTGCGATGTTCCAACTTCCTCTCCCGAGTTACCAAGTTCCTCTCCCGTTACTCTTGAGCCAACAGTGAATGAAGGTAAGTGTGTGAGGGTGTGACCAGCGGGCGAAGGTTTGTCATAACCATATAACCATATAACAATTACAGCACGGAAACAGGCCCTCTCGGCCCTTCCAGTCCGTGCCGACCATTTGTTTTCCCCTAGTCCCATCTACCTGCACTCAGACCATACCCCTTCATTCCCTTCACGTCCATATACCTATCCACTTTACTCTTAAATGTTAAAATCGATCCTGCCTCCACCACTTCTGCTGGAAGCTGATTCCACACAGCCACCACCCTCTGAGTAAAGAAGTTCCCCCTCACGTTACCCGAAACCTCTGTCCCTTAATTCTCATGTCATGCCCTCTAGTTTGAATCTTCCCTACCCTCAATGGGAAAAACGTATCCACGTCAACTCTGTCTATCCCTTTCATCATTTTAAAGACCTCAATCAAGTCCCCCCTTAACCTTCTGCGCTCCAAAGAATAAAGACCTAACTTGTTCAACCTTTCTCTGTAACATAGTTGCTGGAACCCTGGCAACATTCTAGTAAATCTCCTCTGTACTCTCTCTATTTTGTTGACATCCTTCCTATAAACTAGGCGACCAAAATTGTACACCATACTCCAGAATTGGTCTTACCAATGCCTTGTACAATTTTAACATTACTTCCCTACTCCTATATTCAATGCTCTGATTTATAAAGGCCAGCACACCAAAGGCTTTCTTTACCACCCTATCTACATGCGATTCCACCTTCAGGGAACTATGCACAGTTATTCCTAGATCCCTCTGTTCCACAGCATTCCTCAATTCCCTACCATTTACCATGTACGTCCTATTTTGATTTGTCCTGCCAAGATGTAGCACTTCACACTTATCAGCATTAAACTCCATCTGCCATCTTTCAGCCCACTTTTCCAAATGGCCCAAATCTCTCTGTAGACTTTGAAAATCTACTTCATTATCCACAACACCACCTATCTTAGTATCATCTGCATACTTACTTATCCAATTTTCCACCCCATCATCCAGATCATTGATGTACATGACAAACAACAGTGGACCCAACACAGATCCCTGAGACACCCCACTGGTCACCGGCTTCCAACCTGACAAACAGCCATCCACCATTACTCTCTGACATCTCCCATTCAGCCACTGTTGAATCCATCTTGCTACTCCGCCATTAACACCCAAAGATTGAACCTTCTTAACCAACCTTCCATGGGGAACCTTGTCAAAGGCCTTACTGAAATCTATATAGAGGGGCAAGCAAAATATAATGCTGATAGGTCAGAGGTGTTGCACTTTAGGAGGGCTGATAAATGAGGACATGTGCAATGAGTGGGAGCAACATTGGGAATATTGTATCAACAAGGAACGTTGTTGTACAAGTGAAAGAAAATCGCTTGAAGGCAACATCGCTGCTGGATAAACGACGTGCCGGAGTAACTCAGTGGGTCAGGCAGCATCTGTGGAGAAAAAGGGTGGGTGTCGTTTCGTTAGAAGGGTCCCGAACCGAAACATCTCCCCAGAAATGCTGCCTGATCCGCGGAGTTACTCCGGCACTTTGTGTATATCTTTGGTATAAACCAGCATCTGCAGTTATTTGTTTCTACTTAGGACAGTTAGATGTGGTGGTTAGGAAGATGGTGATACAAAAAGCTGCAACTATTGTCATCTTGGGCAAAACACGAAGCACTGGCGGAACTCAGGGGGTCAGGCAGCTTCCGTGGAGAGAATAGAGGGGGACGTTTCCTATTGGGACCCTTCTTCAGACCGATGGTGAAGAATGGTCATTCCGAAGAAAGGTCGCGGCCTGAAATGTCGCACTCCATTGCCTGACCCACCGAGCTCTTGTTCACCAAGCACTTGATGATTTGCTCAAGGTGGGTTGCAACGTTTATGGAATCCTTGCTTTCATTAACCGAGGCTTAGAAGAGTCTATTGAACCCAAGAACTTTAGAGGGTACAAAAGGTCAGAAATGCAAAGACAAAAAAGTTGTGATATACGAAGAGAATACTAGAGGGCATAGATTTAAGGTGAGTTAAGGTGAGAGGGGCAGAGTTTAAAGGAGATGTGCGGAGCAATCCTTTTACATAGAGGGTGGTGAATGCCTGGAACGCGTACCTGGGAGTGGTAGTTGAAGCAAATAGGTTAATGGCACTTAAAAGACGTTTGGGCAAGGATATGGAGATGCAGGGAATGGAAGGCTATGGGTTATGTGCAGGTAGATAAGTGATGGTGTTGGCATCATGCTGGGCACAGACATTGTGGGCTGAAGGGCCTGTGTTTCTGCTGACCTGTTCTATGCTCTATGTAAATGTCCATTGACTCAGGATTCGTAGTAAGGAGACAATGCAAACATCTTCACTGTTGACCTGGAAAATGCAACCCCTTGCAACAAATGATCAAGTGACAAATTTGGTGAGAAAGTCTTATTTTGCACTTCTGATATTGTCTTCCTACCAAGACCAGACCAGCATAGAAACAATTTAAAAAAAAACATTTTACATGGCAATAAATGAGGGCAGGATACCTAAATGGCAAACATTGAGAAGGAGATACCATAAATATCATACAAAACTAAATTCATTGAAATATTTATTGAATTAAGCTAATTAAGGCTGGAGAGTTTGTTGGACTCTAATTGACTTTATATACGCAGGTGGGAATAGTGTAGTTGGTGTATGTTGGTTGGTCATAAGTCATAAGGAATGGGAGTAGAATTATGCCATCAAGTCTACTCTGTCATTCAATCATGGCTGATCTATCTCCCTCCTAACCCCATTCTACTGCCTTCTTCCCATAACCTCTGACACCTGCACTAATTAAGTATCTATCTATGCCTTAAAAATATCCGACGGCCTCCACAGCCTTCCGAGACAATGAATTCCACAGATTCACCACCCTTGACTAAATAAATTTCTCCTCATCTCCTTCCTAAAAGAACATCCTTTAATTCTGAGGTTTTGACCTCTAGTTCTAAACTCTCCCACTAATGGAAACATCCTCTCCACATCCACGCTATCCAAGCCTTTCACTATTCTGTACGTTTCAATGAGGTCCCCGCTCATTCTTCTAAACGCCAGCGAGTAGAGGCCCAGTGCCGACAAACGCTCATCATAGGTTAACCTACTCATTCCTGGGAACATTCATGTAACCTCCTCGGGACCCTCTCCAGAGACAGCACATCCTTCCTCAGATATGGTGCCCGATATTGCTCACAATATTCCTAAAGCTGCCTTACCAGCGCCTCAGCTGCAGTTTATGTCAATATATTTAAAAATATATAATAGCATTAGAGGAAGTGATTCACCAGGCTAAATTCCTGGGATGAAATAATTATCCTACCACAAGCTGTTAAAAAAAAGCAATTGATGAAACAAGGAACTGCAGATGCTGGTTTACAAAAAAAACAAACAAAATGCTGGAGTAACTCAGTGGGTCAGGCAGCATCTCTGGAGAAATGTATTCGTTCAAGATGTGGGTCATACATTGGTGAGACTTTGGTCTCAACATAGACTGGGCCTAGTTTCGCTGTACACCTTCGCTCTGTCTTCGCTATAGCCCAGTGGTAGTAAAATTGATTTATCTAACTTCAAGCAACGCCAGCATTTCCTCTCTCCATCCCTCCCCCACCAGCTTCTTGTTCTTCACCCAACCACCAGCTAACAATGGCCTGTTTCCTTTATCGTCGTTACTTTTTTACATATCTTTCATTCATCTCTCTAGATCATTGTCTATATCACTCGTTTCCCTTTCCTGTGACGTTCAGTCTGAAGAAAGGTCTCGACCGGAAACGTCACCCATTCCTTCTCTCCAGAGTTACTCCAGTTTTTGTGTCTCTTTCACTCCCCTTTGTGAAGAATATTTTCTTAGTATTGTTGATTCAAAGACTTTGCTCTAAATTTAAGGTTATGCATTCCTTGATTTTGGCAACAGACTGAGAGACGTTCTCCATCATCTTACTCAGGGTTTAACTAAGTCCCTTCATATTTATGACAAGCAAAATGAATGATCCTTTAATTGATATTCAGGTCTTATCAATTATGCTTTCGGCCTCCTCTGCTGTTTGCGCAAGGACCTGGAATGGCAAATGCAGTGTGTTTGACATCCCCTGTTTCTGTTTGACCCATTGCCTCTTCACGAGCACTTTTAGTGTCCGGCTTCACTCTCATTTCACTAATTGTATGCCTCCTAGTCATCTTCCCCTCAGCTAACAATGAACCATTCTACATTTCTTTATTATCATCTGCTTTGATCTGATATTATCACACCTTACCCCCTCCATATCTCTAGACCACCTGTTCTCCGACTCCCAGTCTGTAGGAAGGATCTGCACCCGAAACAACACCCATTCCTTACACACTAGTGGTAATTTACAGATGCCAATTAACCAACAAAACCAGCATGATTTGCAACGTGCGAGGAAACTGGAACACAGTGGTTGAGTTGCTGCCTTACAGCGCCAGAGACCTGGGTTCGAACCTGACTACGGGCGCTGTCTGTATGGAGTTTGTACGTTCTCCCTGTGACCGCATGGGCAAAATTGTAATTGCCTGTAGTGTATAGGATAGTGCTAGTTTACACGGTAATCACTGGTCGGCACGGCCTCGGTGGGCCGAATGGGCTGTTTCCAGGCTGTATCTCTAAAGTCCAAAGTCTAAAACCTATGCGGTCACAGGATGAACATACAAACAGCACCCATTTTTAGAATCGAACCTGGGTTTGTGGCATGGTAAGGCAGCAACTATACTGCGGCGCACGGAGGTGCACCGGGAATCTCTGGAATTCTTCACCCTGGAGCTTGTGAAGGTTATATCACTGGAGATACTCAAAGTGGAGGTACATCTTAGAAAAAAAATCAGGCAATTGAGGGACATGCAGAATTAGCAGAAATGACATAAAGAGTTGTGGCCAAAGGCAGATCAGCCATGATCATAATGAACAGCAGGGCAGGTTGAGACACAACACATTCCACTTCTGCTCCCATTTCTGTTTGCAAGCAGATTTCACTTCCACCAGTAATCCTCTGTGCCTATATTTGCTCAATATCTAGACAGATAACATCACAGCTTATAGGATGAAACACTGAAACATTACTATTTACCAAACCACAAAAATGCTGCAGGAACCCATCGGGCCAGGCAACATCAGAGGAAGGAATGGGCAAGCAACATTTTGGGTTGGGACGCTGCTTCAGACTGATTGTAAGTAATGGGGATAAAGCTAGAAAACAGAGGTTGGGGTTGGATAATACCACTGAAACATTAAGCTAATCCACCACTGAACGTGCCATTAGCATTCCCTCCCTCCCTCCCTCCCTCATGAAGCATTGGTTCCATGGTACATTTGGCTCCATAAATGATGATGAATTTATCCTGCTTCTGAACCCAGGAAGTTTCTTCTCACCATCCCAATGTGAACAAAATGACTGGATAGCAAATGGAGGCAGGAATCATGGCACTCCACAAACTCCCCAACACAGTCGGGCAAATTACAGTACCATCATTGTAATCCAACCAAGGTTGGCTAACGTACAAAAGAGCTCTAATCTGCGCAGCATACCTGTGTTTTGAAGTTCAAACAAAATAATATCTGATGCACAAAAATATGTGTAATTACACACCGTTCAAAAGGATGCAATTCAAAAAGAATCTGTCAACTCATTCTGTGGTATTGGTGTCTAGTGCTAAGTGCCTACTCTCTCTGAAGCAGATGTTCCCATCATAAGACGTTAATGGACTTTATCCAAAAAATGTTTTTTAACCCTTTCAAATCAGACAGAGAACAAAAAAATCTATTTGGTCTGTAATGGCTTTACCAGCCTTTTCAACGTTAAATTACGATGTTAGCATAAAAGATAGATGAGACGATTGAAATGAAATTGCAGATGCCAGGAATCGTGATCATCCAGTAAGCTTGATGGCAGAACTGTTAAACTGCCGCTACTTCCTTTGAAGGGAAATAAAACTGGAAAGCATTGTTACAAAGGTCATCCAGTACTGACACAGATTCTTTCCTATCCTACAGCGGTCGGGTTTTCAGGCAAACAGAATTAGTCTAACAGTGGAATTACAGTGCATTCAGAAAGTAATCAGACCCTTTCACTTTCTCCACATTTTGTTACGTTACAGCCTTATTCTAAAATTGATTAAATTCATTGGTTTTATCATCAATCTATACACATTACCCCATAATAAAAAAGCGAAAACAGGTGTTTAGACATTTTTGCAAAGTAATTAAAAATAAATAACTGAAATATCACATTTACATAAGTATTCAAACCCTTTACTCAGTACTTTGTTGAGGCACCTTTGGCAGCGATTACAGCCTCATGTCTTCTTGGGTATGACGCTACAAGCTTGGCACACCTGTATTTGGGTAATTTCTCCCATTCTTCTCTGCAGATCCTCTCAAGCTTTGTCAGGTTGGATGGGGAGCGTTGAAGCACAGCCATTTTCAGGTCCCCCCAGAGATATTTGATCGGGCTCTGGCTGGGTCACTCAAGGATATTCACAGACTTGTCACGAAGCCACTCCTGCGTTGTTTAGCTCTGTACTTGGGGTCATTGTCCTGTTGGAAGGTGAACCTCTGCCCCAGTCTGAGGTCCTGAACGCTCTGGAGCAGGTTTTCATCAAGGATTTCTCTGTACTTTGCTCCGTTTATCTTTCCCTCAATCCTGACTAATCTCCCAGTTCCTGCCGCTGAAAAACATCCCCATAGCATGATGCTGCCACCACCATGCTTCACCGTAGGTATGGTATTGGCCAGGTGATGAGCGGTGCCTGGTTTCCACCAGACGTGACACCTGGCATTCAGGCCAACGAGTTCAATCTTGTTTCATCAGACCAGAGAATCTTGTTTAGGTGCCTTTTGGCAAACTCCAAGCGGGCTGTCATGTGCCCTTTACTGAGGACTGGCTTCCGTCTGGCCACTCTACCATAAAGGCCTGATTGGTCGAGTGCTGCAGATATAGTTGTCCTTCTGGAAGTTTCTCCCATCTCCACAGAGGTACTCTGGGGCTCTGTCAGAGTGACCATTGGGTTCTTAGTCACCTCCCTGACCAAGCCCCTTCTCCCCTGATTGCTCAGTTTGGCAGGGTGGCCAGCTCTATGAAGAGTCCTGGTGGTTTCAAAGTTCTTCTATTTAAGAATGACTAATGGGTTTATGAAAGGTAAATCATGTCTGACGAATCATAGAATTTTTCGAGGATGTAACGAGTAGAGTGGATAAGGGAGAACTAGAGGATGTGTTATATCTGGACTTTCAGAAGGCTTTCGACAAGGTCCCACATAAGAGATTAGTATACAAACTTAAAGCGCACGGTATTGGGGGTTCAGTATTGATGTGGATAGAGAATTGGCTAGCAGACAGGAAGCAAAGTGTAGGAGTAAACGGGTCCTTTTCAGAATGGCAGGCAGTGACCAGTGGGGTACCGCAAGGCTCAGTGCTGGGACCCCAGCAATTTACAATATATATTAATGATCTGGATGAGGGAATTGAATGCAACATCTCCAAGTTTGCGGATGACACGAAGCTGGGGGGCAATGTTAGCTGTGAGGAGGATGCTAGGAGGCTGCAAGATGACTTGGATAGGTTGGGTGAGTGGGCAAATGCATGGCAGATGCAGTATGTGGATAAATGTGAGGTTATCCACTTTGATGGCAAAAACAGGAAAGTAGACTATTATCCGAATGGTGGCCGATTAGGAAAAGGGGAGATGCAACAAGACCTGGGTGTCATGGTACACCAGTCATTGAAAGTAGGCATGTAGGTGCAGCAGGCAGTGAAGAAAGCGAATGGTATGTTAGCATTCATAGCAAAAGGATTTGAGTATAAGAGCAGGGAGGTTCTACTGCAGTTGTACAGGGTCTTGGTGAGGCCACACCTGGAGTATTGCGTACAGGTTTGGTCTCCTAATCTGAGGAAAGACATTCTTGCCATGGAGGGAGTACAGACAAGGTTCACCAGACTGATTCCTGGGATGGCAGGACTTCCATATGAAGAAAGACTGGATAGACTCGGCTTGTACTCGCTAGAATTTAGAAGATTGAGGGGGGATCTTATAGAGACTTACAAAATTCTTAAGGGGTTGGACAGGCTAGATGCAGGAAGATTGTTCCTGATGTTGGGGAAGTCCAGAACAAGGGGTCACAGTTTAAGGATAAGGGGGAAGTCTTTTAGGACCGAGATGAGAAAATCATTTTTCACACAGAGAGTGGTGAATCTGTGGAATTCTCTGCCACAGAAGGTAGTTGACGCCAGTTCATTGGCTATATTTAAGAGGGAGTTGGATGTGGCCCTTGTGGCTGAAGGGATCAGGGGGTATGGAGAGGTCAGGTACAGGATACTGTTGGATGATCAGCCATGATCATATTGAATGGCGGTGCAGGCTCGAAGGGCCGAATGGCCTATTCCTGCACCTATTTTCTATGTTTCCATGTTTCTATGACGGAGGCCACTGTGCTCTTCGGGACCTGCAATGTTGCAGAAATTGTTTTATACCCTTCCCCAGATATGTGTCTGGGAAAGGGTATAATCCTGCCTCGGAGGTCTACGGACAATTCCTTCATCTTCATGGCTTGGTTTTTGCTCTGACATGCACACTCAACTGCGGACCTTATATAGATAGGTGTGTGCCTTTCCAAATCATGTCCAATCAATTTAATTTACCACTGGTGGAATCCAATCAACTTGTAGAAACATCTCAAGGATAATCAATGGAAACAGGATGCATCTAAGCTCAATTTTCAGTGTCATAGCAAAGCGTCTGAATACTTATGTAAATGTGATAATTCAGTTATTTATTTTTAATTACTTTGCAAAATTTCCTAAAAACCTCTTTTTGCTTTTATATTATGAGGTATTGTGTGTAGATTGATGATGAAAAAAAATAATTTAATCCATTTTAGAATAAGGCTGTAATGTAATAAAATGTGGATAAAGTGAAGGGGTCTGAATACTTTCTGAATGCACTGTAAGTAATTAAGCGGTTGCCAGCTGGAAATGCACACAATTACTTATAATCTTATTCAAGCAAACACCAAAAATAATCATAAAGAATCTTTTAAATAATTCAAAGGTAGACAAAATTGCTGGGTGAGGCAGTATCTATGGAGCGAAGGAATAGGTGACGTTTCGGGTCGAGACCCTTCTTTAGACTGATGTGGGGGTGGGGCGGGAAGAAGAAAGGGAGAGCAGAGACTGTGGGCTGTAGGAGAGCTGGGAAGGGGAGGGGAAGGATGGAGAAAGCAAGGACTACCTGAAATTGGAGGTCAATGTTCATACCGCTGGGGTGTAAACTACCCAAGCGAAATATGAGGTGCACTCCTCCAATTTGCGGTGGGACTCACTCTGGCCATTGAGGAGGCAGAAAGGTCAGATTCAGAATGGGAGGGGGAGTTGAAGTGCTGAGCCACCCGGTGATCAGGTTGGTTAATGCGAACTGTGCGTAGGTGTTGGGCGAAGCGATCGCCAAGCCTGCGCCTGGTCTCACCGATGTAGAGCATTTGACACCTAGAGCAGCGGATGCAATAGATGAGGTTGGAGGAGGTGCAGGTGAACCTCTGACTCACCTGGAAAGACTGCTTGGGTCCTTGGATGGAGTCAAGGGGGGAGGTAAAGCGACAAGTGTAGCATTTCCTGCGGTTGCAAGGGAAAGTACCAGGGGAGGGGGTGGTTTGGGTGGGAAGGGACGAATTGACCAGGGAGTTACGGAGGGAGCGGTCTCTGCGGAAAGCCGAAAGGGGAGGAGATGGGAAGATATGGCCAGTGGTGGGATCCCATTGGAGATGGCGAAAATGTCGGAGTATACCCGTACGGGTATAGAAGAGACCCTGGTGAGAGCCTCATATATAGTCGAAGAGGGGAACCCCCGTTCCCTAAAGAATGAGGACATCTCCGATGCCCTGGTTTGGAACACCTCATCCTGGGTGCAGATGCGGTGTAAACAGAGGAATTGGGAGTAGGGGATAGGAGTCCTTACAGGAAGCAGGGTGGGAAGAAGTGTAGTCCATATAGCCATGGGAGTCAGTGTGTTTGAAGTAGATGTCGGTCAGTAGTCTGTTACCTGCGGTGGAGATAGTGAGGTCTAGAAACAGTAGGGAGATGTCGGAAATGGTCAAGGTGAATTTGAGTGCCGGATGGAAGTTAGTGGTGAAATGGATGAAGTTAGTGAGTTCTGCATGGGTGCAGGAGGTAGCATCAATGCAGTCGTCAAAGTAACGGAGGTAGAGTTCGGGGATAGGGCCAGGGTACGCCTCGATCAAGGATTGTTCGACGTACCCAACAAAGAGGCAGGCATAGCTCTGGCCCATGTGCGTGTCCATACAGTGCATTCAGAAAGTATTCAGACCCTTTCACTTTTTCCACATTTTGTTATGTTAAGGCCTTATTTTAAAATGGATTCAATTATATTTTTTTTATCATCAATTGTACACACAATACCCCTTAATGAAGAAGCGAAAACAGGTGTTTTGAAATTTTTGCAATGTAATTAAAAAGAGAAAACTGAAATAATTTACATTTACATAAGTACATTACATTTAAATTACATACATTTACATAAGTATTCAGACCCTTTGCTATGACACTCAAAATTGAGCTTAGGTTCATCCGGTTTCCATTGATTATCCTTGAAATGTTTCTACAAGTTGATTGGAGTTCACCAGTGGTAAATTACATTGATTGGACATGATTTGGAAAGGCACACACCTGTCTATATCAGTTCCCACAGTTGACAGTGCATGTCAGAGCAAAAACCAAGTCATGAAGAAGGAATTGTCCGCAGACCTCCGAGACAGGATTGTGTTGCGACACAGATCTGGAGAAGGGTATAAAACAATTTCTGCATCATTGCAGGTCCCGAAGAGCTCAGCGACCTCCGTCATTCTTAAATGAGACAACTGTGGAACCACCAGGACTCTTCATAGATCTGGCTGCCCGGCCAAACTGAGCAATCTGCGTGACCAAGAACCCGATGGTCACTCTTACAGAGCTCCAGAGTTTCTCTGTGGAGATGGGAGAACCTTCCAGAAGGACAACTATATCTGTGGCACTCCACCAATCAGGCACTTATGGTAGAGTGGCCAGATAGAAGCCTCTCCTCAGTAAAAGGCACATGACAACTCGCTTGGAGTTTGCCAAAACGGTTGTTTTCTCTGGTGTTCTGGTCTGATGAAACCAAGATTTAACTCTTTAGCCTGAATGCCACGCGTCACGTCTGGAGGAAACCGGGCACCACTCATCACCTGGCCAAGACCATACCTACGGTGAAGCATGGTGGTGGCAGCATCATGTTGTGGGAATTTTTTTCAGCAGCAGGAACTGGGAGAATCGAGGGAAAGATGAATGGAGCAAAGTGCAGGGAGATCCTTGATGAAAACCTGCTCCAGAGCATTCTAGACCTCAGATTGGGGCGGAGGTTCACTGTCCAACAGGACAATGACCCTAAGCACTTAGCCAAGACAACGCAGGAGTGGCTTTGTGACAAGTCTGTGAATGTCCTTGAGTGGCCCAGCCAGAGCACGGACTTGACCCCGATCGAACATCTCTGGAGGGACCTGAAAATAGCTGTGCATCGACGCTCCCCATCCAACCTGACAGAGCCTGAGAGGATCTGCAGAGAACAATGGAAGAAATTACCCAAATACAGGTGTGCCAAGCTTGTAGCATCATACCCAAGAAGACGAGGCTGTAATCGCTGCCAAAGGCGCCTCAACAAAGTACTGAGTGAAGGGTCTGAATACTTATGTAAATGTGATATTTCAGTTATTTCTTTTTAATTACTTTGCAAAAATTTCTAAACACCTGTTTTCGCTTTTTATTATGGGGTATTGCGTATAGATTGATGATAAAAACAATGAATTTAATCAATTTTAGAATAAGGCTGTAACGGAACAAAATATAGAAAAGGTGAAGGGGTCTGAATACTTTCCTGAATGCACTGAAGCTATGCCTTGGATTTGTAAGAAATGGGAGGAGTCAAAGGAAAAGTGATTGAGGGTAAGGACCAGGTGGAGGAGAGTATTGGTAGACGGGGATTGGTTGGTTCCGTGGTCAAAGAAGAAATGGAGGGCTTTAAGGTGTAGAGTGACTGGACATCCATGATGAAGATGAGGGAATGGGGGCCTGGAAAACGGAAGTCATGGAGGAGATGAAGAGCATGTGAGGTGTCTTGGACATAGGTAGGGAGAGATTTTACCAGGGGGGATAGGATGGAGTCGAGGTATGTGGAAATAAGTTCGGTGGGACAAGAACAATCCCACCCTGCCAACCACCTTTTCACTCTGCTGCCATCTGGGAGGCGATACAGCTCTTTGAAGGCCCGCACTTGTAGACTAATTAACAGTTTCTACCCACGTGCCATTGAAGAACTAAACTCAAACAGATAACACTACGGGCAACACAACACAATTCGGGGTGCAATATAAAAAGTTGTCTGCTGGAGTGTGCAATATAATGTGCATTATTTCTATTATCTATTACTTATTTTATGCATTGATCTTGCGGTAAATGCGAGAGTAAATAGTTGATTGTGTTATTGTGTTTTTGTTCTTTTAAATCTTTTTATCCTGTGTCCTTTATTGTATACCACTGGAGGAGATGCACATGAAATTTTGTTGTGCAGTTGCTGTGCAATGACAATAAAACGCATTTGATTTGATTTGATTTGATTTGAACAAGCAGAAACAATCGGTCTGCCAGGACAGTCAGGTTTGTGGATTTTTGGGGAGAAGGTAAAATTGGGCCGTGCGGGGCTGGGGAACGATGAGGTTGGAGGCTTCGGAAGGCAGGGAGCCAGAAGTGATGAAGCCAGTGATAGTTTGAGATAATGGCCTGATGCTCGTCTGTGGGGTCGTGGTCCTAGGATAAATAGGAGGAGGTGTTTGAAAGTTTTTAAAGAATTCAGGTGATCTAAGAATATTCAGGTTAATATATCCAGACAATTTTCACAATGGTGGCAGCACCGTAGTGCAGCGGTAGAGTTGTTGTCTTACGGCACCAGAGACCTGGGTTCGATCCTGACTACGGGTGCTGTCTGTACGCAGTTTGTACGCTCTCCCAGTGACCAGCGTGGGTTTTCTCCGGGAAGCTCCGGTTTCCTCCCACACTCCAAAGACTCACAGGTTTGTAAGCTAATTGGCTTGTTATGAATGTAAATTGTCCCTAGTGTGTGTAGGATAGCGTGAGGGGATCGCTGGTCGGCGTGGACTCAGTGGGCCGAAGGTTTCTGCGCTGTATCTCTAAACTACATAAGCAAAGCTGGTGGTGGCTGCGAGTTGGCCCCAGTTTCTTCTCAGTGGGAAACCTTGTTCATTTTAAGCACAGAGTATTCTTAACATGCTCCTGTAAACTACATATTGCAAACTGACATGTCATTGTAAGCTTGAAGCTTATCAACTTGCAACCTGCTCCAGTACAATATAGTATTAGTCCAGGACCAAGATACAGCAATAAATGTTAGCAATGGAACAGTTGTATATCAATCTGATCTAAGAACTCATGCATTAAAGTTCTACCTGCAGATTCTTGCCGATTTGTACTTCTTTTAATGTGACTTCCAAATGGAGGCAAATTTCCTCTCTGAAGAAACTTAATAGATCTACATGTCTGCAGATGTATGGGCGGTCTTATGAGTTAATACAGCTCAGAATGTACAGCTGCAAAATGGACCGCTCAAGGTCCAAAGGTCAGTCCAACACAGTGCAAATCTGAATGGAGATTTTATTAAAAAAAATACACCACTTGTTTACACAGCTGAGATACATGGCTCTTGATGAATAGCAGGACACTGGTTTAGATGCAAGCGGGAATCTATTGCCATGGCGATAACTATCACAAAACCTTACATGTCCCTGCAGTTGCACTGCCGGGGGGAGGGGGAAGGGAACAAAGGAGGAGCAGGCTGGGGTACTTTGTAACTTTGTCAGTGCCGTATGTGGCGACTATTGCATACCTTGGGTATGCAAGCAAAGAATTTCACTGTGACTTGTCACATGTGACAATAACGTATTCCGTTCCAATCCAGTAGATAAAAGTCAAAAAGTCACAGCTGTGTCAATTTAACCTGACCTAGAATTCTGTTACATTAACATAATTTATAATAAAATGCCCCAAATATTAAAAATACAATTTATAGGTGCAGGGTGGCACGGTGGTGCAGTAGGATTGCTGCATTACTGCGCCAGAGACCCGGGTTCGATCATGACTACAGGTGCCGTCTGTGCGTTCTCCCTGTGACCGTGTGGGTTTTCCCCGGGAGCTCCGGTTTCGTCCCGGTTTCCACAGACGTGCAGATTTATAGGTTACTTGGCTTTGGTAAAAGTTGTGAATTGTCCCAAGTGTGTGGGATAAGGCTAGTGTACAAAGATCACTCGTCAGCACAGACTTGGTGGGACGAAGGGCCTGTTTCTGTGCTGTATCTTTGTGTGTCACAGGAGGTGATGCTTCAATTTCACCCTATTCCCCAAATGAGTTCCATTCTAAATACAAATAATGTATCCAGTAAAGGCAAGGTATGACCTTCCCTAACCATGCATTCTTTATTTATTATGCATCCACAATTGCCTCTAAGCTGAGGAGTCACGTTGTGACCTCATTGGAGTTGTTGGCGACTTGCTGCAGATACTGGGATTTGCAGCAACAAACAATCAGCTGGAATAACGCAAACAGCAGCATCAGTGGATAGTATGAAATAGTTGACATTTCAGGTCAAAACGCTGCATCAGCACTAAGAGCGAACATGGAAGAGTACAGAAGATAGACACGAGGTGCCAGAGTAACTCAGCAGGTCGGGCAGCATCACTGTAGAAAAAGGATGGGTGACGTACAGGTGTCAGAGGTTGCGCGGAGAAGACAGTAGAGTGGAGTTATGAAAGAGAGATCGACCAGCCATGATTAAATGGTGGCCTCGACTTGATGGGATGAATGGCCTAATTCTGCTCCTATCACTTATGAACTTATGACGTTCCGGCTTTAGTTCCAAGTGACAAGGAAAAAAACCATACCTGCAGCCAGTCATAGAGGTTAATCAATCGCCCGCACTCCAGGTGAAGCTTGTAGATTATACAGATATCTGGTGCTGCATTGGTAATGGTTCCTCCTTCACTCTTCAAGGCTTCATTCTTGGATCCAAAAACAACACAAAATTAATGATTTTTTTTCAAACCGTTTAGCAATATTTGTAGAATCGTTTAAACAGACTATAACCATGACAACCCAATGGTGGATGCAGAGATCACATTTTGCTCTGCTCCCTCTGTCCAGAAATAAAAGCAGTGATGCATTCTGTCCTATCTGTCTGGAGAACGAGCCATGAAAGCCAGGAGGCTTCAGGGCCTGTCCCACTTGGCGATTTTTTTCGGCGACTGCCGGCATCATTGACTGACGGATCAGATCACCGAAGAATTTGCGGCATGATGCGGCGGTGACGCGCGGTGTTTTTTCAAGTGTCGCAACATTTTTTTTGTCGCCGCTGGATTTTGAAATGTTCAAAATCTTTTGGCGACACTGATATGATCCCGGCAGTCGCCTAAAAAAATCGGCAAGTGGGACAGGCCCTCTTACTACACCTCTAGAGTACTGACAGAGACCAGCCTTTGGGCCACTCAATCTCACAGTTGCCTCTCACGGCTGCAGTACAGCAGCCCTGAGCAAGTTGGTGATGAACTAGCGACCGTACAAGGTGGGAGAAGGGGGGCCGTGTAGGTCTCTTAAAATTAGTTTGGATTACAATCATTATTGTGCGTCCTGAAATCTCACACTCTCGAGCCCTTGGTGTGGGAGAAGTGGGGGAATGGTGTGGGTTCAATTGGGTTCCAAACATCTGCTCATGGAGTTATCCTGACAGCCCTCGTACTTTTATTTAAAAACATTGTTTAATCCTACAAATCCTACTTAATTAATTCTAAAAAACATTAGAATCTCGAATAGAAGCAAAATCCTATTACACCACACAATGTCCCTTTCATGGATATGTAGATCATCTCGGGCCCAGGGCACAACATTCTTTCCAGTAGCTCTTACATTTCCAGTAACTTGGTTGCATTTGGCACCATCTCCAGACACACTCAGTTCCTATTCTGCTGCTCACTGTCACAATTGCTTTCCTATTTTAACAAAAGAACGGTTAATCTGCGGTTAAAAGCTTAACAATATTTAAATCATTTCCATCTTTAAAATTTCTACTAATGACTGGTCTTCATGTACTGACTCATGTTAGTAATACATTATTAATGATAGTTTACCATGGTTCCTTGTTGAAAACTTGTATGTTTTTTTCTTTCTTTCTGGGCCAAATAATATTTCCAAACAAAGGGTGGGTGGGGGATCTTTCATTCAAATTGACTACTTCTGAACCACATGTCCCCAGCGAGGAGGGCATTTTGATCTTGCAGCATCAGTTATAGAGGAGGTACGACAAACCTCACCTTAATTACAACACATTAAGGCCAATAGGCTGATCAAATCCACATTGAAGTTAACATTTGATCAGAACCATCTGCCACTTTTCTTCAGACTACCACTTTTTATGCGGACTGACTCATTGAGTTACTCCAGCACTCTATGTTTTGCTCAAGATTCCTGCATCTGCAGTTTCTTATGTCTCGATCTTACTGCTCCACTGCAAAATCTCCTCAAAGTATGGCTACTTTGAAGAAGTTTTCCTCTCTCTTGTCAGTTGTTCTGAGACCCACTCTCACTGCCCCCTCCCCCTGTGGTTCCAGCCGTCCGTTCTTCCCCCAACTACAATCAGTCTGAAGAGTCCTAATCTGAAACATTTTCTGCCTCTTCCTTTTACAAATGCTGTCTGATCCATTGAGTCGCTCCAGCACTTTGTGTTTTCTACAAGATTCCAGCATCTGCACTTCCGTGTGTCTGCTCAATTGCTACCTTCATTTTCATGTTTAGCTAGCATTCATTTTAATATAATAACACTACACCATTCTTCCTTCAGCACTGTTTAGTTTAGTTTAGAGATGAAGCGTGGCAACAGGCCCTTCAGCACACTGAGTCTGTGCTGACCTGCAATCCCCACACATTAACACTATCCTACACACACTAGGGACAATTTACAATTATACCAATCTAATTAACCTATCACCCTGTACATCTTTTCATTGTGCGTGGAAACCGGAGTTCCTGGAGAAAACCCACGCAGGTCACGGGGAGACCAGACAAACACCGTACAGACAGCACCCGTCGCCAGAACTGAACCCAGGTCTCTGGCGCTGTAAGGCAGCAACTCCACCGCTGCGCTACCGTGCTGCCCACAGACTGCTCCACAAATATTTCCTCATGTATATATAACTTTCTAGTTTTTAATCTACTTACATCTTTTATTGCTCTTTCCTACTGTCCATTTAAAAAAAAAAGAAGGTATACAACAATGGAAACGCGAGCAGAGAATGTTTCACCGTTACATATTGTAACTGTAACTAGCTTTATTTGTATTACTGGAAAGCAAATTAGACTGTTATTTGGATTTTGTTTCATGGTTACTGGGATCAAAGAAAATCACAACTACTGCTTTTGTCTCTGGCCTTTGATCCGACCATCTGCCTATCTGCCTATCCCCCCCATACCTGCTTTCACTTATTACATGTCATTCTCTATCCTGCCTCTCCTCTCTTCCAGCTGTCTCCTCCCCGCCCACCCCACAATCAGTCTGAAGAAGGGATTCGACCTGAAACGTCACCTATCCATGTTCTCCAAAGATGCTGCCTGACCTGCCACGTTACTCCAGCACATTGTGCCCTTTTGTGTATTAACCAGCACTTGCAGTTCTTTGTCTCTACATTTCAAAGAAAATGAAATTAATTGCTTGAAGAATTAGCTGACGTTGCAGTCTATTACCTTTAGATAGTAATACGGGTTACTTAAAGCCATCTGCAGGGCAGCGCGTGGGGCTGCATTTAGGTGTCTGCGAAGCGTGCTAGCATCTTTGAAATATACAAGTTCATGGAGTGGCTGCGTGTCTGGTGATACTAGGTATTGCCTGCAAAAAGCATTAAAAATAATGGCATTAGCATTATCTTTCATCAGTGAATCATCCCCAGGTTCATCATAGACAATAGGTGCAGGAGTAGGCCATTCGGCCCTTCGAGCCAGCACCGCCATTCAATGTGATCATGGCTGATCATCCCCAATCAGCTGAGAAGCGATCAGGAGTAATATCTGAGGAATAATCAACGACGAATTATATAATTAAAAACGGAATACATTTTGACATCTGGGCAACAGGAACATGTACATCATTGATTACAGCTCGGTGTCCAACACTGTTATCGCCTCAAAATTCATTATCAGACTAGCCCTTCTGTGCCTCCTGGTGCAACTGGATCCTCTACTTGCCTCTTGGTAGACCACAACCAGTGCAAATCGGTAGCAAAATCTCCTCCTCGTTGACCATCGGAACAGGTACAGCTTAAGGTTGCATGTTTAGCCCCCCTCCCCCTTCACCCGTGAGTGTAAGCTAAGCATGGCTCCAAAACCATGTACAGATTCACCAAGGACACTTCTGTGGATGGCCAAATCACAGGTGACATTGAGTCAGTGTACAGAAGAGATGCCTAAATACTTCTGTCTGCACCTGTCCAGTCAGTACGGTATTTTGCTCTTGCAGCAGCCAGTTACAGAGGAGGGACTTGAAAGCACCTCACCTTATTTACAAACACATTACACTCAATAGGCTGATCAGGTCCATTCTGACGTTAACATTTGATCAGCACCACCTCCTTTAATTGTTACTTATATTTTCATGTTCAGCAAGCATCCCTTTCAATATATGAACCCCACCTTGTACCAATGTACTTCATGCAGTAAAACATTGTAAAATATGATGTTTAGCAGGACTATAATATGGATCAAGGAATACAGGATTCTAAGTAGAAAATTATCACTAATAAGGAATATGGTTTTAACTTCTTTCAACAGAGTGCTGAGACACTGCATCTCACAATCCCAGGTGTTTCAGCTAAATGGAGAAGGAAAAAAAATTGAATTGTTCGGCAGGAACACACATGGATCATAAATACCTATGTGTAGGAAGGAACTGCAGATGCTGCTTTAAACTGTAGACACAGTCCAATCAATCCCACTATATCTACCCAAAAAGTTTTTTTTTTAAAAATTGAACTCAGATATTACAAATTTTATTTGGGATTATAAGACCCATAGAATACAAAGACCACACCTGAATAAACCGAAAGTAGTAGGGGGATTAGCACTCCCTAATTTTATGTATTATTATTGGTCGGTAAATATTAGAAATATGATTAAATTGTTGGATAATTCTCTTCATCAACCGGAATGGATCATTATGGAGAAAGGAGGACTGCTCCCCTTTATATTGGTGCGATCCTTCTTTCACCAATGACGGTGAATAATACAAACTACAACAAAAACCCAATTATACACAGTACAATCAGAATTTGGAAACAAATAAAATACAATTTAAAATTAAGAAACTTATCTCTCCTATCTCCTATTGCTAAAAACCCTCTGTTTAAACCCTCGATTATAGACAAAGCATTTATACAATGGGAAAGAGCAGGAATTAAAACTTTGGGAGATTTGTATGATACGGGAAAACTATTATCATTTAAACAACTACAACTAAAATACAATCAGTATTTTAAATATTTCCAAATATGTGATTATTTGAAAAAACATGCACATGAATTTCACAAAATGCCATTAGACTTACTAGATGAAGTAATGAATACAAAGGCGGAATCACCAAATTTAATTTCACATATATATAATATTATACTAAATGCAGTAATACCAACAACGGAAGGTATTAGAGGTGAGTGGGAAAACGAACTAAGCATAAAAATTTCCAATGAAAGGTGGAAAGAATACTTATTAAATGTGCACGAATGCTCAATTAACGTAAGACACATTTTAATACAATTTAAAATTATACATAGATTATACTACTCAAAAACTAAATTAAATAAATGTTTCCCTAACGTTTCACCAATTTGTGACAAATGCCACTGTCAAGAAGCTACTATAGCGCACTCATTCATCTTTTGTACAAAAATTCAAAGGTTTTGGATTGAAATCTTTGAAATTTTCACAAAACTGTTTAAAATAAAAATAACACCAAAGCCAGAATGGATTATTTTCGGAATGACAGAAGGTAGTTCGGAATTAAATACGTATCAAAAGAATTTATTTGATTACGGCTTAATAATAGGAAAAAACCTAATTTTGGAAAAATGCTCCTATGCTAACATTAAATACGTGGATTTCAACTATGTTTGAAACACTACATCTGGAAGATATGAGACTCCGCTTGGAAGGAAAATCAGAACGCTTCTATCAGACGTGGTCTGCATTTATAGAATTACTACAAAGATAGGGTGCAGGAGTACCTCGGGCCTTGGTAGGGGGGGATGAAAAACTATGGAGTTGGTGGATTCCTTTTGCGTGATATATATAACATAGTAACTGGCTTTTATTGTTTTTTTTTTCCTTTTCCTTTTATTTTTTTATTGTCTATCTCTTAACCCCCTTTTTCTAATTCTTTGACCAAAGGTTTCTTCTCCCCTTTGGCACGCTCTTTCACTATCACAACTCTTTTCACCTATTTCACTCTCTTTCTTTCTATTCTTTTTCTTTAAAAGCAATAAAATTATGGGGTACAATGATTGTAACAATATATATGTGAAGTACATTGATGTATTTACCTCAAATAAATAAAAATATTAAAAATAAAAAAAAAACATTAAAAAAAAAAAAAAACTGTAGGCACAGAAAGCTGGAGTAACTCAGCAGGTCAGACAGCATCTCTGAAGTAAAGGAATAGGTAACGTTTTGGATCGAGACCCTTCTTCAGACAAAATAAAATTATCCTGGGGACGAAATTAATCGCTTAAAGAATTAGTTGACTTTATGCGGTCTATTACCTTTAGATAGTAATATGAGTTACTTAAAGTCATCTGCCGGGTAGGTCAGACAGCAGAAGTGTCTCGACCTGAAACGTCACCTATTCCTTTTGTCCAGAGTTGCTGCCTGACTCACTTTTACTCTAAATTTTGTGTCTATCTTCGATCATAAATGCCTGTTTGGTCCAGTTGGGATAAATCATCTGTTTTCCTGTTATAAATTATACGCAATAGGCTGCAATGATACAAAGGTTTTTTGCCCACTATTTTTATTGGTACAAACTGGTGTGGTGACTCATTGAACAATCTTCTAAATGAGCACAATCTGCACAGAAGACCGATAATCACTAGCTTCACAATCAGGCCAATGGGACATAAAGCTGCTTTCTTCAAAAATGTCCAAGTTCATAAGTTCTAGGAGCAGAATAAGGCCATGGCCCATCAAGTCTATTCCGCCATTCAATCATGACTGATCTATCTTTCCCTCTCAACCCTATTATCCTTTCTCTTCCCCATAACCCCTGACACTAATCAAGCCCAAGATAATACAAAATTAGAGCAATTCACAAGAGATGAAACCAGAAAGAATAAGACAGGTTTCACCACTGCCCTTGCCAGTCACTCAATGTCGAACCTCCATCACTGATACATTCTAATTAAGCAGGTATAGTTACACAATGCAACACAGAATCAAAATATCCCAAAGCAAGACGTCAAAAACCCACTTCTGAAGTTCAGTCACTCTGTTTGCTTATAATTTGGATGCCCCTCATATTTGATCCTTAAACAGACACGATATGTCACAATAAAACTTAATTAATATTAAAAAAATTAAGATACCGTTGCTCCAAGGGATCGGTTGAATTGCAACATTTAACACTGATCCATTTCCCATGGAGAGTGTCACGAGAAATGGGTCAACGTCACTGTTAAGTCTGATCTTACCATATCCTCCAGAGCTACATTTTTTTAGAACTGCACAAGACTCAGTTAAAATGCACTCCTTGTTGAACTGTGAACACATGACAAAGATTGTGAGAAATAGTCTTTTGATCCAATTTCTCTTGGTATGTAATTATTTGGCACTGGACATATTGATATCACCACATGTGCAAAATCTGGCAGGAAAATAACCTCACCATTCATCATGAAGATGAATCATGATGGGAAGTACCCTGTCCAAATTCACAATGGGTGAGACTTCAACAGCAAATGCTAATTCAGCTGCAAACCCTTCAAAACCTGCCCACAAATTATATTGAATATCCAAAAATGGATACAAATGCTTCTCTTCTACTTCACTTTCTAGGTTACTGCATCAGGAAATTCCGTACAAGTTTCTACAATGTTAAAATTTTTATTTTAGGTGGTTTTGCCGGAAGGATTAATTTTTGGCAAGATTCTGGCAGAAATCCAAAGTTGATATTTAAATATAATTTCAGCAATTGCCAGGAATGTGCATTTCAGAAGAAACGACAGACTTATTGGGTTGAATGGCCTGGTTCTGTGCAGCTAACTTTATCTCTCTTGAGTTTGTCTAAAGAGCAAACGTGGCTGTGGGCCAAATGCAGGCAAATAGGATAGACCCAATCTGGTCGGCATTGACAACTTTGGGCTGAGGGCTGAAGGGCCTGTTTCCTTGCTGTACAGCTCTATGACTCTATGACGCAGATTGCGAGTTGATATGGTAACATGGATGTTCAACTCTATCCTTACAGCTCACTTCCTCTCTGCATGCAAGCAGTCCCAGTTACTGTAAAGAAATGGTTTTTGTGAACTCGAGTTAAGCCAAGATTGCGAAAAATAGGATCTGGACCTGCTGTTTCGCCCTCTCCTGACATTACAAAAATACCAGCTGACTAAAGCTTGCCAGTTATACATTTAAATCATTGTTGCTTCTTCAAACATTAGGGAGAGTTTTCAAATCATTGCCTAGCAACAGAGATATTAATCAACGGAACAGTCTTAAAAGCAAACAGAGATTAAGTCAGCTTTAGTGAAGCAATGACACAAGGAGGGCAGGTGATCAAACTAAGTTAACAAGCTACAGGTAAGCAGAAACACGAAGTGATTCATGGTAGATGATGTGTACAACGTTAGAAACGTTTATTGCTCAACTGAACTCTGTTTGTCACTTTCATTATTTAAAATATTTTGGTTTTGTTTACAAATTGATTGATGCAAATGGGGTTTTCAAATCTATTAGTTTTAATCTGGTTAACATAGAACATAGTATAGAGAACAGTACACCACACTGTCGGGGCCAAGATAAACTAATCTCTTCTGTGTGCACATGATCCAAACCCCCTCATTCCCTGCATTTTCATCTGGCTATCTAAAAGCCTCTTAAACATCACTATCCCATCTGCCAGGCACCCATCACGGCGCGTACAACAAAAATTGAACATGTCCTTTAAACTTTGCCCCTTTCGGCTTAAAAGTATGCCCACAAGACTTTGACATTTCCACTCTGGTATTGTAAAATAAATGTATCTTAAAACTGATAGTAACCGCAATACATTTGCAAAAATAACAGGTTGATTCAGCATACATGGAGTGTGGTGTATAAGGTTTTTTAAAGCACCCATGAAGGTGTCTTCCCAAATGGTTTGTCAGGAACAAATTCACAAAGATGAAAAGGAGATGCAAGGAAGTTCAAATGCTGGTTTATTTGTGCCCATTTCTCCCTGTCACCGTCCACCTTTATTCCTACCTCTGGCTTCACAATTTGCTATATTCCTACCCCTGGCTTCACACTTCTATCCTTGTCTCACACTTTGTCTTTTCATCTCAAACCTTCATCCAACATCTGCCATTCAACCCCCCCCCCCCCCCAACCCCCTCACCTCTCGTCCAACTTCCTCCTCCACCACACACAATCAGTTTGAAGAAGGGCCCCAACTCAAAACATCATCTATTCATGTTCACACATCGACGATTGCTTTGGTGCTATCTCCTGCACCCACACACAACTGACTGACTTCATCCGATTCACCACTAACTTCCATCCGGCACTCAAATACACCTGGACCATTTCCGACACTTCCCTACCATTTCTTGACCTCACTCTCTCCATCGCAGGTGATAGACTTCTGACCGACATCCACTATAAACCCACTGACTCCCATGGCTATATAGACTACTCTTCTTCCCACCCTGCATCCCGTAAGGACTCCATTCCCTACTCCCAATTCCTCCGTCTATGCTGCATCTGCTCCCAGGATGAGGTGTTCCACACCAGGGCATCGGAAATGTCCTCATTCTTCAGGGAACGGGGGTTCCCCTCCCCTACTATAGATGAGGCTCGCACCAGGGTCTCTTCCATACCCCGTAACACTGCTCTCTCTCCCCATCCCCCAATTCGCAACAAGGGCAGAGTCCCCCTAGTCCCCACCTTTCACCTTTGCACTCGCCGTTACATACAACAAATAGTCCTCCATCATTTTCGCCACCTCCAACGTGACCCCACCACTCGCCACATCTTCTCATCTCCCCCCCCCCCCCCCCCCCCCCCCCCGTCTGCTTTCCGCAAAGACCGCTCCCTCCGTAATTCCCTTGTCAATTCTTCCCTTCCCTCCCCTCCCCTAACACCCCCTCCCCGGGCACTTTTCCTTGCAACTGCAAGAGATGCTACACTTGTCGCTTTACCTCCCCCCTCGACCCCATCCAAGGACCCAAGCAGTCTTTCCAGATGAAGCAGAGGTTCACCTGCACCTCCTCCAACGTCATCTATTGCATCCGCTGCTCTAGATGTCAGCTGATCTACATCAGTGAGACCAAGCGTAGGCTTGGCGATCGTTTCGCCGAACACCTCAGCTCGGTCCACATTAACCAACCTGATCTCCCGGTGGCTCAGCACTTCAACTCCCCCTCCCATTCCGAGTCCAACCTCTCTCCCCTTGGCCTCCTCCATGGCCAGGGTGAGCACCACCGGAAATTGGAGGAGCAACACCTCATATTCCGCTTGGGCTGTCTGCACCCTAGCGGCATAAACATTGAATTCTCCAATTTCCTGTAGCCCTTGCTGTCTCCTCCCCTTCTCAGCTCTCCCTCAGCCCTCGGGCTCCTCCTCTTCCTTTTTACTTTCTTCTCTCCCCCCCCCAACAGTCTGAAGAAGTGTTTCGGCCCGAAACGTTGCCTATTTCCTTCGCTCCATAGATGCTGCTGCACCTGCTGAGTTTTCTCCAGCACTTTTGTCTACCTTTGATTTTCCATCATCTGCAGTTCCTTCTTTTACAGCATTTATCAGAGGATCTATAATTTCATATCAAGCTTTTCAAAATAAAAAGAACAAGAATGAACAAATGCAGTTAGAAGAACAAATTAGACAATTGGACCTAGATAATGATAAAGAGCCAACTATAGATAAACAAATAATAATAATAATAATAACAATATTTAAATTTAAATTAAGCAGAATATTATCTGCAAAAGTTATAAGAATATTTCAAATTACAAAACAGGAAAATTTTGAATTTGGTGATAAACCACATAAACTTTTGACATGTCAACTGAAAAAACGGGGAAAAAAACTTACGATTTTAAAGATTAAATCAGATAAAGGTGAATTGTTAACATTACCTAATGATATTAATAAAAGATTTGCTCAATTTTATCAAAATTTATATACATCTAAAACGTCAGATAGGACTAAAGTTATAGAGTTTTTGGATAACTGTAATCTCCCAAAACGTAATCTGCTCGAACAAGAGGAATTAGGCGCGCAGGTCTCAATTAATGAAATAGAAGAAACAATAAACTCACTGAAGAATGGCAAAACACCAGGACCAGATGGATTTAGTAATGAATTTTACAAAAGATTTAATGAGATAATTTCACCACGTTTACATAAAATGTATACATATGCCTTCAAAGAACAAACATTACCAGAAACATTAGCGGAATCAACGATTACACTTAAACATAAAAAAGATAAAGATCTAGAAGACCTGGCTCATACAGAGCCATTGCACTGCTAAATACAGATGAAAAAATATTAGCGAAAACATTAGCAAGAAGATTAAGTAAATATGTTAGCAAATTAATAAATGCAGATCAAACGGGATTTATACCCAAGAGATACTCATGCAATAATTTGCGACATCTATTTAATATAATGCATTTATATAAAACTGAAGAACAAGACTTATCAATTATTTCATTGGACGCAGAAAAAGCATTTGATCAAGTGGTATGGGACTACCCCGTTAAAGTATTGCAAAAATTTCAAATGGGAGAGAATTTTATCTCATGGATAAAACCATTATATGACAGGCCGACTACTAGAATGTTAACTAATAACATGTTGTCTCCGAAATTTCAATTATCCAGGGGCAATAGACAGGGATGCTCACTATCACCTCTGCTATTTGCTCTTGTAATAGAACCTCTACCTGAAAGCATTAGAACACATCTGAATATCCATGGTTATAATACAAAATACTCAAATAACAAAATATAATTATATGCAGATGATGTACTACTGTATATTACAAAATCGCAAATCAGTATACCAAATATATTAAATCTAATAGAGGAATTTGGATCCTTTTCAGGATACAGAATAAATTGGAATAAAATTGAAATTATGACGATAAAACCTCAAGACTCGACACACCTGTTAAAATTCCCTTTTAAAATTGCTACAGAAAAATGTAAATACTTGGGAATCGAAATCACCAGAAAATGTAAATCTTTATTTAATGCAAATTATATGCCCCTACTTACTAAATTAAACGCCCTGATTAAATTTTGGAAGACATTAAAATGTCTTTAATAGGCCGAATAAATGCGATAAAAATGATCTTCCTACCACAAATTTTATATTTATTCCAATCAATACCAATATACTTACCGAAACAGTTTAAAAAAAAACTGGATTCTGATATCACAAATTTTATATGGGACTATAAATCCAGTAGAATTCAAAGAAGACATTTGTGCAAACCTAAAGAATTTGGTGGATTAACACTCCCTAATTTTTTGTATTATTATTGGGCAGCAAATGTAAAAAATGTGATTCTCCTGTTGGACAATTCTGCCCAACGGGTGGATTGGATAGTAATGGAGAGAGAGGATTGCTCCCCTTTTAATATAAGAGCGATCCTTCCCTCACCAATAAAACTGAATAATACAATATACAGTAAAAATCCAATTATTCATAGTACTATTAGAATTTGGAAACAAATAAAATCAACCCTTAAATTAAGAAATCCATCACTTCTCTCTCCTATAGTTAATAATCAGTCGTTTAAACCATCCACTATTGATAAATCATTTACACATTGGGAAAGAATAGGAATTAAAACGTTTGGGGATATGTATGAAAATGGAAATTTTTTATCATTCCAACAACTACAACTTAAATACAATCTGAGAAGTAATCAATATTTTAAATATTTTCAAATCCGTGATTACTTGAAAAAATATACACAAGAATACCAAAATTTGACTCCAGACCTATTAGACGAAGTTATGAATAGAAAGGCGGACTCAACTAATTTAATATAATACTTGTATAATATCATCCTAAATATAGAAATACCATCATCCGATAAAATTAGAAGAGATTGGGAACAAGAATTAGCTATAAAAATCTCGAAAGAGAGTTGGGATAAACACTTGCTATATGTGCATAAATGCTCGATCAATGTAAGACATATTCTAATCCAATTTAAAATCCTACACAGATTATATTATTCGAAAACTAAAATAAGTAAAATCTTTCCAAATGTTTCCCCCATTTGTGATAAATGTCTATCTCAAGAAGCAACTATAGCACATTCCTTTGTTTTTTGCATAAAAATCCCAAAATTTTGGAATGAAAAAAATAAATAAATAAAAACTAAGATATAAAATCAGAACAGGCAGACAAATTAATGTGATGTTAATCATTTTGAGAGGGAAAACAACTGTCCAAACATACATAAATTCCTAAATGGAAAGTGTAATAAAAAGTCAAATGGCATTGGTGTTTGGTGTTTTAATAAGGCAAAGTCCAAAAAATGAAAGTGATGATAAATCTGCACCAGAATATTAGGTTTAAAACATTTGTAGAATAAACACTATAGAAGAGCTGAGTTACGAGAACATATTTGAAATAGTGTACAAGCAAACATGGCTATTATGTAAAGGAAGGAACTGGTTTAAACTGAAGATAGACACAAAATGCTGGAGTAACTCAGTGGGACAGGCAGCATCTCTGGAGGGAAGGAATGGGTGACATTTCGGGTCCCTTCATCAGACTAGTCAGGGAAAAGGGGAACGAGAGATATATAGATGATGAAGAGAGATAAAGAACAATGAATGAAAGATATGCAAAAAAGTAACAATGATAAAGGAAACAGGTCATTGTTAGCTGTTTGATAGGGGAAAACGAGAAGCTGGAGTGACTTGGGTGGGGGATGGATGGATGGAGAGAGAGTTACAGAATCAGGGGGCGCCGGAGGAGGGAGATGGCAGCCTTGCCGGCAGTCTGTTCGTTTTTTTCATCCTTTTTGTTTATTTTTAATGTTTGTTTAGAGTTAGTTTTACTGTTCTGTTTGTTTTATATGGGGGAAAGAGGTGGGGGGGGGGGGGGGGGGAACTTTTTTATTCAGGTTCTTACCTGCCCGGAGAGGTGATCAAGTTTCGGATCACATTCTCCGGGCTCTGCGGCCTACCATCGCTGGAGCTGGAAGCCACCTCGGACAGTCATGAGCACCACCGCGGGGCGTGGACTTACCATCGGAGCGGAGCCCTTGCCTGGGATCGCTCCCACCGCGACCTGTGGACTTACCAACATGGGCTCGCCGTCTCAGGAGAGGCAAGTCAGGAGCTCCAACGCCGCAGAAGGTTCGACCAGCCCCGATGTGAGGTTTGATCGCCCGGCGCGGAGGAGCTGACAACTCCCCGATGCGGGAGCTGAACGCCTCGACGTGGAGGGCCCGAACGCCGCCGGCTATGGGACGCAAGGTTGTCCCGTCAACGGGGGGCTCGAAGCTCCCGACCAAGGAAGAACAACAAGGGAAGGACTAGGAACTTTATTTTCGCCTTCCATCACAGTGAGGAATGTGTAGGAGTCACTGTGATGGATGATTATTTTAATAGGTGTCTTTTTGAGTCTGTTGCTTTTTTTAAATTGTATGACTGACCTGGCCAGTGAATTTCACTACACAAATTGGTGTATGTGACAATAAATGAACTTATGAACTTACTTGAGGTTAGAGAAATTAAAATTCATACCACTGGGCTGTAAGCTGCCCAAGCAAAACCTGAAATGCTGTTCCTCAAATTTGTGTTTAGCCTCACTCTGACAATGGAGGAGACCTAGGTCAGAAAGGTCAGTGTGGGAATGGGAAGAAGAATTAAAGTGTTTAGCAACTGAGAGATCAGGTAGGTTCAGGCGGACTGAGCGGAGGTGTTCAGTGAAACGATCGCCCAGTCTCATTTGGTCTCGCCAATGTATAAGACTTGAACACAACTTGAACAACGGATACAGTAGATGAGTTTGGAGGAGGTGCAAGTGAACTTCTGCCTAACTTGAAAGGACTGTTGGGGTCCCTGGACAGAGTCGAGGGAGGAGGTATAGGGACAGATGTTCCATCTCCTGCAGTTACAGGGGAAGGTACCTGGAGAGGGGGTGGTTTGGGTGGGAAGGGATGAGTTAACATTGGAGTTGCGGAGGGAACGGTCTCAGCGGAAGGCGGAAACAGGTGGAGATGGGAAGATGTGACTAGTGTTGGGATCCCGTTGGAGGTGGCAAAAATGTCGGAGGATTATGTGTTGTATGTGACGGCTGAAGGGGTGAAAGATAAGGACTGGGGGGCGTCTTGTCTCTGTTGTGCCTTGGGGTAGGGGGAGCAAGGGCGGAGCTGCGGGGTACCGAGGAGACACGAGGGAGGGCCTCATCTAAGATGGGGGAGGGGATCCCCCTTTCCCTACAAAATGAGGGCATCTCAGATGTCCTTGTATCGAACACCACATCTTCGGCTCAGATGCAGCGTAGATGGAGGAATTGGGAGTACGGGATAGAGTCTTTGCACGAAGCAGAGTGGGAATAGTGTAGTTGAGATAGTTGTGGGAGTCAGTGGTTTTTTAATAGACATCAGTCAATAGTCTATCTCCTGGGATGGAGACTGTGAAATCAAGAAAGGATAGGGAGGTGTCGGAGATTGTCCAAGTGAATTTGAGTGCAGGATGGAAATTGGTGTTGAAGTTAATGAAGCTATTGTGCACATCTTCTCACACTCTGAAAGGCAAACAAATTATTTTGTCTGGTGGAGATTTAGGAAATAAGAAAGGAGTTGGAAGAAAGAAAATCCACAAGGCCATCTAGTCTATGGGATCTTGGGCTGATTAGGATTTAAGTTGTAATATGTCAATTATTTCTGTCGCAGGGAAAATGTAAAGGTCTGCGAGTGACATGGAACTTTCTTCGTTTAAACAAAAAGGATACTATGACAAAATAAACAGGGGAGGGTGGAGAAAATGCAGGCTGCAAGATAGTACAGAGGCCTGTAGAAACAAGGCAGATGCTAGTTTACCAAGGAAGAAACTGCAGATGCTAGTTTACCAAGGAAAAACACAAAATGCTAGAGTAGCTCTGCAGGTCAGGTAGCATCCCTGGAGAACATAGACAGGTGACGTTTCAGGTTGGGATGTCCTGACCCAAAACGTCATCTATCCATGTTATCCATGGATGCTGCCTGACTCGCTGAGTTACTTCAGCATTTTTCCTTATTACAAAGGCCTGCTCAGGTATGGACCTATCTCCGAACCTCTGTAGATTGGACATAGGTGTTCAGGATTTCCTTGGCAACCTTCTTCCCTCAGACCTGAAGTCTAAGACTTGTCTTAGCTGCTGCACTTAAGTTACTCCTATGACACTTGGGTCAAACCAAAGCAAGGGGTTGTGGGTGCGTCAATGTGTAGTGTGATGAAATAAGAAGTGCAGACAGCTTCGTCCTGACAGATTTGACTACAGAAATGTTTTCAACAGAGTGTTAGATTTAGCTCTTAGGGCTAAGGGAATCAAGGGATAAGGGGGAAAAGCCAGAATGGGGTACTGATTTTGGATGATCAGCCATGATCATATTGAATGGCTCAAAGGACCAAATGGCCTACTCCTGCACCTATTTTCTGTTTCTATGTTATACTGATTAGGCACTCAAGGAAAAACATCCTCATATCTGTCATGTCACTGCTATGGTTCTCGCCAGCTATTCCTTTATCTCACCTTGCAAGTTGGTCCATAAATTCAAGAACATCCATCCGCAGCCCCTCAAACCTGCTTGGTTTCTTGCGTCTTTTTAATACATTCATTTCCATTAAGGTCTGCAAAATCCAAAACAAAACAATGATTTTCAAAAATGTATTTTGGTACAACTGTTGCCTACACCCAGACACGGAATGTGCATGCTGCCTTTTTTTTGTGGCTATGAACCTTACAAAATACGATATTTGGCTTTTTTGTTTAACCACATTCCCTCCCCCACTACCCCCTCCAATTAAAACTGAACTTCCAGAGTTCGGTTTAACCTCCGGTTTTGAGATTTTCAGCATCTGCGGATCGTGCTTTTGAAAAAATGTTTATTTTCATGGGATAAGAAACTCCATTATTGGCAATAAATATCAACTTTGCAAAATTTACATTTTCATTCATTTTGATTTAAGAACACAGCACATGATTTTCAAAACGTTCCTTCAGACTACTGATCAATTCCATTGATCTGTGGGGTCTGCTAGTTGGTTTTGTTGCCGTGGAAAAGAGAAATGAAGAATAAAAAACACATCTGTTCACATAGAGTCAAACAGCACAAATTCTTGATTAACAAGGGTATCAAGGGTTATAGGGAGAAGACAGGAAAATGGGGTTCAGAGAGAAAGATAAGCCATGACTGAATGTTAGAATAGAATTGACAGGCCGAATGGCCAAATTCTTCTCCTATCACTTATGAAGTTGTGAAACAGGCCCATCAGCCCAACTTGTCAATGCTGACTAAGGTGCCCCAGCTATATGTCCCAACTGCCCGCATTAGTTCATGTCCCTCTAAACCTTCCTTATCTATATTTTGCTATAGTACCTGCTTCAACTACCTCCTTTAATTTAGAAATACAGTGTGGATACAGGCCCTTCGGACCACACCAACCATCGATCACCTGTACACTAGTTCTATGTTATCCCACATTTACAAACTACGCACTAAGGGCAATTTTATAGAACACAATTAACTTACAAGCTGCAGGGCATTGGAATGTGGGAGGAATCCAGAGCACCCGGAAATAACCCATGCGCTCACAGAGAGAACTTGCAAACGCAGGGCTCCCGCTACGCCGCAGTGCCTCACCCCCTCTAGCAGCTCGTTCCATATACCGACCACCTTCGGTTCCTATTAAATCTTTTCCCTCTCACCTTAAACTGATGTCCTCTGCTTCTTGACTCTCCTACTCTGGATAAAAGACTGTGCATCTACCCGATCTGTTCCCATCATCCCATCTACCCAACCGTGGGCAGAACTTGGACAATAAACCCCATAGGGCAGCGGTTCTTAACCTGGGGGTTGTGACCCCCCCCTATGGGGGTCGTTTGGGGCTTTGCCAGGGGTCATGAAGGGGACACAAATAACATATCAATTTGTTCAGCCTTGTTTAGGAACCTAACAAAGGTACATACCACATACAGTATTTTGTTCACGTCTGCGCGCACTGGTGACAAAAAGGTTAAGAACCACTGCCATAGGGGATGGTGATAACGTGAAAGGGAATGAAAATCTCGTGGATGGAATCTTTCCCTGTTTTTAGCTTGAGGAAGAGACAGATTGCCATAGAGAGTCATAGAGCATGGAAACAGGCCCTTCAGCCCAACTTACCCTTACTGACCTACATGTCCCATCTACACTAGTCCCACCTGCCTGCGTTTGGCCTATATCCCTATTAACCTGTCCAATTCATGTACCTAATTGTTTCTTAAACGTTGCAATAGTCACTGCCTCAACTACTTCCTCTGGCAGTTCGTTCCATACACCCACCACTCTTTGTGTGAAAAAGTTACCCCTATTAAATACCCCTATTCTCATTAAACCTTTCCCGCTTCGACTTAAACCAACGTCCTCTGGTTCTCCATTCCCCTACTCTGGGCAAGAGACTCTGTGCATCTACCAGATCTATTCCTCTTATGATTTTAGACATGTCTATAAGATCACCCCTCATCCTCCTGTGCTTCAAGGATAAGAGTCCCAGCCAACCTAACCTCTCCCTACAGCTCTAGAAATGGCAAAATCCTCCTAAGTCTTCTCTGCACTATTTCCATCTTGACATCTTTCCTGTAACATGGTGTCCAGAACTGAACACAATACTCTAAACGTAGCCTCAACAACATCTTATATGACTGTAACATAACCTCCCAACTTATTTGCCATGTTTCCCTATTGGTGAAAATGGTTAAATGATAAACTAAAATTAGTTTACGGACTATAATCAAATGTCTCTGAACACAGGGTCCTCCAGATCAATACGTGAGAAAACAATGGGTTAGAAACTTCTCAGGTATTCAGGATGGCCATATAAGATGAATGGAGCAAAAAAAAAAAAAAAAAAAAAAAAAGCTGCTGGAAGAACTCATGAGATCAAGCAGCATCAAAGGGGGGAAATAAATAATCAACGTTTTGGGTTGAGACCCCACATCAGGGCCTACATGAGTTCCTTCTAGGGTTGTTTTTATTTATTCCAGATTCTAGCATCTGCAGTATCTTACTTCTCCAGATGAGATGAATGTTGGATCCCTCACACATGCTGATGAGAAGCTCAGTAGCTTCAGAGCTCAAAAGTGGCCTGAGAAGGACAGATTCTCAACCTAGTAGCTGACAGCCCCAAAAAAGACCAATGATTAACAGAAAATGGTGTGGAGTAGCACCCACCAGTCATAGAAACATAGAGAATATGTGCAGGAGAAGGCCATTCGGCCCTTCGAGCCAGCACCACCATTCAATATGATCATGGCTGATCATCCAAAATCAGTACCCTCTTCCAGCTTTTTTCCCTGTATCCCTGGATTCCTTTAGCCCTAAAAGATAAATCTAACTATCCCTTGAAAACATCCAGTGAATTGGCCTCCAATGCCTCTGTGGCAGAGAATTCCACAGATTCACAACTTTCTGGGTGGAAAAGTTTTTCCTCATCTCAGTCCTAAATGGGCTACCCCTTATTCTTAAACTGGTTCTGGATTCCTCCAACATCAGGAACATTTTTCCTGCATCTACCCTGTCCAATCCTCTAAGAATTTTATATGTTCATGATAATGACTGCAAAAATATATTGAAGGTAGACACAAAATGGCAGAGTAATTCAGCAGGTGAGGCAGCATCTATGGAGAGAAGGAATGGGCGACGTTTCGGGTCGAGACCCTTCTTCAGATTGATAGATTCTTCAGCCAAAATATATTGGGTCTTTTAGAGACATAAGGAACTGCAGATGCAAGAGATGCATGGAGAGGTGGTTTCAACCCAAAATGTTACATATCCATGTCCTCCAGAAATGCTGCCTGACCCACTGAGTTACTCCAACACTTTGTGCTCTGTATTGGTTCTCTTCTTCTGTCTCTCAGAGTCTTAGGGGCTTACATCATAGAAACAGGCCCTTCGGCCCAACTTGCCCACACCGCCCAACATGTCCCATCTACACTAGTCCCACTTGCCTGCGTTTGGTCCACATCCCTCTGACCATGTACTTGTCTAAATGTTTCCTAAACGTTGCAATAGTACCTGCCTCAACTCCCCTCCGGCAGCTTGTTCCATACACCCACCACCCTTTGTGTGAAAAAGTTACCCCGCATATTCCTATTAAATCTTCCCCCTCCTCACCTTAAACCTATGTCCTCTGGTTCTTGATTCTCTTGATACTCTGGGCAAGAGAATCTGTGCTATCTATTCCATCCATGATTTTGTACACTCTCATTTTCTCATTTTCCTACATTACAAATGGACGTATCCCACAGTCACTTATCAGGTTATCACCAGAAACTGAATGCAAGCAATTACAACAAAACCTGTCATAATTTGGCACGGTGCTTACATTGTAGTTACCTTTAAAGTTACCTTAAAGCCCATGTCCCACTTAGGAGACCTAAACAGCAACCTCTGGTGACCTTGCCCGCCACCCAAGGTGTCCATGAGGTCACTGGAGGTTTTGGTCACTCTCCCTAATGGTCGAAAGGGGTTTCCGCGTGGTCGAGGCTTCATCTAGGTTGCTGCTATTTTTTCATCATGTTTAAAACCGGCCTCGACTAAAAATAGGTTGCCGTTTAAAAAATCGATAATTTTTTAGTCGCAGGTCTAGTCGAAGCCGGTTTTCTTCATAGTCGAGGAAGGTTTTCAACATATGCGTGGGAGGTGGTAGGAGGTTGCAGGTCACCTCGACCTTGATTTTGTATTGGTTGCTGTTTAGGTCTCCTAAGTGGGACAGGGGCTTAAGTGTACCACTTAATACATTGTGTACCACCTGATATATTGTGTACCAATGGATATATTGTGTGCCAGGCTTTTGATGGCCCAGTGAAAATGTTAGCTTTTCATTTTACAACTCCTCCCCTTCAGTCGTGAGGCGGACTGACTCCCCTCCCCTCCCTCCCTCCCCCCCCCCCGCCTCTCCCCACCCCAATCTTTGCATATCCCTAATCCTGGACTTTCCACTCGTTACTTTAATTTCATGTTTCATGTATCTTGTTATGTTTTATGACTGTTGACAGACCAATTTCCTTCCTGGGATAAATAAAGTTCTATCGTATCATATTGTAAAAATATATTCTTTTGATAGGTCTAATAATTTATTTTCACATGCCTGTAGCAAAACAGGAGCCCACAGACACTCAGTTGTATAGAAATTGGTGTGCGCATTTCAACCACCGTCAGTTTGTGGTTCATTTTGAAAAACAAAATAAATGGAAAATGAATGATGAAACATAACAGGAAAGACAGCAAAGTATTAACTGAAAGTGGAACCTTTTGAAGCTGGTATAGGTCAGTCTTTTTCTGTAGTGATTTCTGTGATTCTGCTATGCTTTTTTCACCATCTTCAACATCTTCCACAGGAGCATCTGTGGAAAATTGATAATTGAAAAAAAAATATTCTGAGCATATTCCCCCACTGCCCCAAAGAAAACTTGGAACGATACCCTTAAGACAAAAGAGAATAAATACAAAAAAATGCATCCACTAATAGATGCAAATCAAATGCCATCCAGCAAAAATGTAAACTCTTCACATAACCAATGTTTAGTTTGGAGGATACAGCATGGAACTTCTTTGAAAATGCCTTGCAATCCTAGGTTGCAATTTGATTCATACTTTCAAAATACAACACACAGCCAATCCCAAAATGGCTGCTCCTCAATACCTTCACTTATTTTTGTCGGCTGCTCAATGAGTCTATCAACCAACACTCATCCAAAGCTGCTGCTCTGTTCCACCTCCAGGCTGGAAACTAACCCACTCAGTTGTTCGCAAGACGTTCTTTTGAACCTTCCTGCTGCTACCCTGCTCTGCCTGCTGGCTGGAACCAGCTTACTGACTTTACCTTGCACTATACGTTATTCCCTTATCATGCATCTGTACACTGTGAATGGCTCGATTGTAATCATGTATTGCCTTTAGGCTTAACTGATTAGCACACAACAAAAGCTTTTCACTGTACCTCGGTCCACATGACAATAAACTAGACTCAACTGTTCCCACTGCCACTCTCTCTGAAGATTGAGTATTAAATGAACTAAAATTGCTAGTGGATACAGATCCACAGAATTCATAGAACACTGGCTGTTCCACCCACATGCCATGGAGGCATGGAAGTGGACAAATTGACAGTAATCTCCTTAGTTTGCATTGCCTTGCAGTGTATCAACTGGGCTTATATTCACTGGAATTTAGAAGGATGAGAGGGGATCTTAGAGAAACATATAAAATTCTTCTAAGATTGGACAGGCTAGATGCATGAAAAATGTTCCCGATGTTGGGGGAGTCCAGAAGCAGGGGTCACATTTTAAGAATAAGGGGTATGCCATTTAGAACTGAGATGAGGAAAAACTTTTTCACCCAGAGTTGTAAATCTGTGGAATTCTCTGCCACAGAAGGCAGTGGAGGCCAATTCACTGGATGCTTTCACGAGAGATTTGGATATAGCTCTTAGGGCTAATGGAATCAAGGGATATGGGGAGAAAGCAGGAACAGGATACTGATTTTGGATGATCATCCATGGTCATATTGAATGGTGGTGCTGGTTCAAAGGGCCGAATGGCCAATCCTGCACCTATTTTCTATGTTTCTATGATATTGTGATTAACTATACTTCATCATAGGTTAGCTGATGCAATACCCAAGTTGGGACACCGCATTTTATGGAGGACAATCTAAACTTAAAGAAAATACAGGTAAAAAAGTACTTGAATTATTGCAAGCATATGTAATCTAGTCAAAAAAACTTTCAAAAAAAGGAAACGAGTGAAAGATGGAGATATATATAGTGCAATGCGGAAAGAGCAGAAATGTGGGACTACTTGGATCTATCAAAAAGTGCCAGCACAGCACAACAGAGTAAGTAACCACCCTCTGCTTTTATTCTACAAACTGAAATTAAAATAATGGGGAAGTGTTAAATAAATAAGATTCTGCCAAGTAGAACACCAATGTTTCTGTTCCATAATAATGGTGACAATCTCAGTTCTGTAAAACAAAATCTTGGATCTAGCCCATTACCATTGAATACACTGCTCAGCACATACCATCCAGCTTCTGAAACTTTGCAAGAAAATCTTCCAGCGTTTGTGTAGCCTGGGCGAGAGATTTGTGCTCTGAAGACTGCAATACTTCCACACATTTCTGTAGCAGACATACAAGCTCGTCTTTAGCCATCATTCTGCAAAAGAACAAATTAGTTAATCACCCCACAAATTCAAACAAACAGAGAAAATACACAAACATACATACACCACCGGGTGGCGCTTCAATGGCAGCCTCCCATATAGTCTGTCCTTTTCGTCTTTTTAGTGTGTTTAAAAAGTTTGTGTTAATGTTCTCCAGTTTGTTTTATGTGGGGGGTGTGCGGGGGGGGGGGGGGGGAATGCGATTGTTTTCCGGGTCGTATCTCCGGTCGCTCTACGGTCTAACATCGTGGAATGGAGGCCTTCTCGGGACTGACTTTGAGCCCCACCGCTGGGTGTGGACTTACCATTGGGGCCGATTCCTTGCCTGGGATTCCTTGCCTGCGGACTTTAACATCAAGGGCTCGCAGTCTCGGGAGAGACCAAGTCGGGAAGCTCCTAAACCGCACGACGTTCGGCTGGCCCAGCACGAGGGAGCTGAGATTCCCCCCTCCCCCGATGCAGGGGCTTGATCGCCCCGACGAGGACACCCACCGCCGGCTACGGGAGTAAGATCGTCCCGTCAATGGAAGGTTAGAGGCCCCCGGCCGCTGGAGAACAAAGAAGGGACGAGATTGAACTTTTTTTTCGCCTTCCATGAATATGGAGTAGTCACTGTGGTGGATGTTTATGTTAAAATGTATAAAATGATATGTTGCAAATCATACTTGGCTAATAAAGTATGATTATGATTATGATTATATGCTTCTCCCACCTAATGTAGGTCTAGGCTGTTGTTGATCTGTGGCTATGGCACCACGCTCATTTACATTTGCCAACTGTAGAAGCTCACTAACCCAATAACTCAATAATTTTAGATTGCCTTGATTACATTATTACCAGATTCGATATGGAAATTTCATGCAACAACTGATCAGGGCGGCACAGTGGGATGCAGCAGGTAGTGCGCTTGCCTTACAGCTCCTACGACTTGGGTTTGTATCCGACTGATTGTGAAGTTTGTACATTTTCTATGGACAGGTACACGGATGGGAAAGGGATAGAGGGATGTGGCCAAACACGGGCAGGTGGGACTAGCTTAGATGAGGTGTCTTGGAGCCTGTTTCCATGCTGATTGACTTTGACTGCTGGTTTTCCCCCAGGAGTTCCAATTTCAACCCATCTCCAAAAGCCATTCTGGTAGGTTGATTGGGTATTATAAATTATTCCCCTCTGGGTAAATGGTAGAAAAATCAGGCTGGAGTTGTTGGCCATGCCATAGAAAATAGTTTGCAAAGAAATGGTGGCACAGTGGGGCAATGGTAGAGTTGCTGTCTTACAGCACCAGTGACCCGGGTACGATTCTGACTACAAGTGCTGTCTTGTATTGAGTTTGTACATTCTCCCTGTCACCACGTGGGGTTTCTCTGGCTGCTCCGGTTTCCTCCCACACTCCAAAGGAGTACAGGTTTGCAGGTTAATTGGCTTTTGTAAAAATTGAAAAAAATGTCCCCAGCGTGCAGGATAGCGCTAGTGTATGGGATGATCACTGATGGATACAGGCTCGGTGGGCCAAGAGGCCTGTTTCCTCGCTATATCTCCAAAGTCTAAATAAGCATGGGAAGAAGACTGATGGGATCGCTCTGACAGTCAACATCAATGCAATAAGCCCAATTACCTTCTTTGATTTAAAAAAAGGGAAATAGAAAAAAGTTCTCCGAGTTGCAAAAATGAAATTAATCCAGGAAGTTGTTGCTTGTATTCTTGGCTTCAAGTGACTCACTCAAGTTCCATCCATTGGGAAAACAGCAGGGAATTGCACTGAACAAAAATCAATCTTAGTACTGGAAGTAGCCCCTGCATTCAGTAATCCATTGGCATAATAAAGATATGTAAAAATTGAAATTCTTAATTTTGCACCAGAACAGATAAAACAGGTGTGGAATACAGGCAGTTAAACAATAGAATTAGAATCTCAATATGGGAATATCCACAGGTTATCAAAAGACTAAATTAACTTAGCATCGAAGGAGAAGATGGATAAAGCCACAAGAATGGAAGGGGAAGGATCAGCTCATTATGTGGATACAGGTTAGGTTTGGAAGGATGAAGTCAGCATGGACCAGTTGAACTGTCTTGTTTCTCATTGCACATTCTATATTATGTGGGTGATTGGACAGCCATGATTACTGAGCATCACACTCAACCAAAAAGGTCAGGAGGCAAATTGAACACCGTGAATCAATAAAGTTACAGCATAGGGTATATGAAAGTAGGAATGTAGTTGTAAGGCTCACAGACTCTTAAACAGGCTAGAGTAGCTGAGACACACACAATCATTCCCTACCATAATTACCCAAGCAGTTGAAATGCAGAACTGTACTCCTTGATCTCCCATACGTTCGACTCTAAACAAGTGATATAGAGCTCTCTGATCTGCAGAATCACCCATAAATTGGATTAGAAATATTAAACAGAATAAAGAACAAGGTTAACATGAAAACAAAAGCTGCATAGAGCTCCATGCAACTCATAACCTAGAACAATAAAATGTATGCTTTGCATTCTTTTCTATTAACATTGTATGGCAGCCAGAACATTTCATCTTCCAGCATTTTGCTTTGAAAAATCCACTGCTTTGGGGAGAAATCATTAACCCTGTCATAATTTTAGGTCCTTGATACAATTATGGTCTTTATCAATATGGTTGCGAGCATAGTTCTGGTATAGAAAATATCTGCAACTGAATATTGGGTTTTTGCTTCAGACCTATAAAATGGACGACCAACAATGAATTTCTAGGATTGTTTCATAATTCCATAGACTGATCAAGGGGCCCAATGCATTGATCGCTTGGCTTAATTTCCTCTCTTACAACAGAAATTTAAAAAAAATTGAAATGGTTTTATATCCCTACAAATTGCACACATCTCCAGCACATAACTTACACAAAGACACATCTCAGCCAATACAGCCTGGATACACACCTGGAGTGAAGGCACTTTGTGAACAGCAAGGATGGTCTCCTATACACTCCATCCTAATGTCTGAAGAAGGGTCTCGACCCGAAACGTCGCCCAATCCTTCTCTCCAGAGATGCTGCCTGTCCCGCAGAGTTACTCCAGCATTTTGTGTTTACCGTATAATGTAATATACCAGCAGCCTTTTTTAGAGACACAGCGTGGAAACAGGCTCTTCGGCCCACCGAGTCCACACCGACCAACTATCATGCCAAACACACTAGGGACAATTTATACAATTTACAGAAGCCAATTAACCCACAAACCTGCACATCTATGGAGTGTAGGAGGGAACCGGAACACCTGGAGAAAACCCGGGGAGAACGTACAAACTCCGTACAGACAGCACCCGTAGTCAGGATCGAACCCGAGTCTCTGGCGCCACACGACATGACTTGTAGTCATGATAATCAAGATAACAAGAAGTATTTATGCAAAGTTGCTGCATTCTATGTTTATTCCAGGATTCAATATAAAATGTATCCGAGTAAATGCTGGCCTTGCCTTCAATGCTGAAGATTGAATAAGCAGCAAACATTGTAGCTGTATAGGCAAATCTTACAATATTAATAATCCAAAGCTTACGCTCAATGGTGGAATATATCCTCCAAAATACCCTGTGGGTGGAATATATCCTCCAAAACTAAGCATGAATGATGGTTATGATTTTTTTTTCCTGAGAGCAGGTGGAACATTCACACCTGCCTGACTGAAAGTTAATTATATCAGTCAACAACTGATTATACACATTCCTGCAATCCTCCCATAACTGCCAAAATCCATTTCACTAATGAGAAAAAAATATTTCTTACCTGACCAATTATGCATCCTGAGATTCCCCTATTACCTAACAATTATTGTACTATTACGGCCATGTAGTGGCCTTGGATGAGGTCAGGAAAATGGCCAGACACCAGGCAGGTCAGAAGTCGTTTTTAATGAATCATGGCAAACACGCAGAACACCCCCGAGCAAGACCCGGGAAACCCTGTGGGCAGACACTCGTCCCTGTCCCTCAAGAGCCGAGGGGGATGACCCAAGGAGTGGCCTAACCCCCAGGGACCGGCACAGCCTGATGGTTTTCTTTATCAAAGGGAGAAACAAACACAAGGAAAATGCTGCACAAGAGTTATATTCTTCAACTTAATTTGGCTAATATCACGTCACCCAATCAGTCATTCACCATCCTCAATAAGAGGCATGCTGTTAATCTTTAGCAAGGTAAATGTAATTCATTTCTAGTTAGTCTTTTTCAGTATTGCAAAAGCAAACACACACCTGTTTTCCCAAAGGATATTTTGGAAGTGACGACGTAAAAATGTGCAGACATTTTAGGACCGCGTAGTAATTCTTGTGGTAAACGTGAAGGTCCATCAACAGTGTTTGTACAATAGTCTGTAAAATTTGATGGGAAAAAAAAATGCTTTTTGTTACTTTATAAATAAATTGAAAATGATCAGATACTCAGCATGCTTAAAGCATTACGAAGTGAATCATCTGAGAACATCCACTGGTATAACTTGGACCAGTGCTCAATATGTTTTCAATTTTACTTAGACCACTGTTCACTATCATCTCAAGAAACAAAAGTTCATAACGTAAAAAAATACCAGGATTAGTAGTGGAATTGGCAGATTTTCACCAGATAAATATCTTCACTGGGTTGCTTATAAACTATATTAACCAAAAAAAAACTGGAGCAATTCATAGCACTTTTAACTCCTTTCTTTGCCAATTTTTGTCATATCAATCCTAATCCTAAACTAATCCCATAGTCTGCCCACATACTCTAACACCATTTTAGGAAAAAAATCTGAATTCTCGATGTCTCGCGGATAATTTAAAAAATAACCTCTTTTACCATCCCCATCAAAAAACATTCTACTCAACTTATCAAACACAGTTAGAATCTTAAATATTGCTTATTCTTTCATTCCTATTGCAAATGAATATTAAAATAGGGATATTAAAAAAAAGTCAGGAGATAGGAAGATACCATCAGATGTGAAAGTTCAGAAGCAGGTAGTGCAAGGAGAAGCTATAAAGAGATTTGAAAGTGACAAGGAATACAAATTTAGCGCACTCTGTGACAAGAGCTATTGTTCATCTCAAGGATGAGTACATTATTGAAGTGTGGTCACATCTTGTTGAAGTGTGATCACATGCGATCCTAGTGCGGAGGCTGGCATTTTGGCAGTAGGAATAAAAGCGAATGGGAGAGAATTCGGAAATCGGAGGTACAAAGGGACTTGGGAGTGCTAGTGCAGGATTCCCGAAAAGTTAGTTTGCAAGTTGAATCAGTAGTAAGGAAGGCGAATGCAATGCTTGCATTTATTTAGAGAGGGCTACAATACAAAAACAGGGATGTAATGCTTAGGCTCTATAAGGTGCTGGTCAGACCACATTTGGAGTATTGTGAGCAATGTTGGGTCCCATATCTGAGGAAGGATGTGTTGGCATTGGATTGGTTCCAGAGGTTTACGAGAATTATCCCAGGAATGATTGAGTTAACCTATGATGAACGTTTGAAGGCACTGGGCCTGTACTCGTTGGAGTTTAGAAGAATGAGGGGGGACCTCATTGAAACTTACAGAATAGTGAAAGGCCTGATTAAATGAAAGTGGAGAGGATGTTCCCACTAGCAGGAGATTCTAGGACCAGAGGCCATAGAAGGAATTTATTCAGTCAGAGTGTGGGGAATCTGTGGGATTTATTGCCACAGATGGCTGTGGGGGCCAATTCAATTAATATATTTAAGGCAGAGATTGACAGATTCTTGATTAGTACGGATGTCAAGGTTTTGGGGCGAAGGCAAGAGAATGGGGTTGAGAGGGAAAAATAGATTAGGCATGATTGAATGGCGGAGTAGACCTGATGGGCTTAATGGCCTTATTCTGCTCCTAGAACTTATGATCATTTGAACATCAAATCTGAAAAACAGTAACAAATGCAGTTACCTTTAAATATTGGTCATTCGTCAAAAGTTCAACCTGCTTCTCTGAATCTTGATGATCAACGTAGCTAAAATTAAAAAAAATGTTCTGATTAGCTTCATTGGTTCACTTTTGCAGAGTAACATAGGTGGCTGTGATGCAATGCAGAAAAACCCTGTAAAATATCAGTGGCATCATAAAACATACTCGTGACTTTTAACAATTACTCTACATTTTCATTATACGACACATACACGTTTGTAACAATCTGCTCACATGTGTGGTACCCAATTTAAATTATATAATTGGCTTACATTCCGATTTCCTTTAGCTGGAGTACTTCCCAAGTCTCATCGACCTTTGATGCATCCCAAAACTATGAATAGTTCCAGATGTCTGGAAACTACACCAGCACATTCCCTGCCTTGAAGTTCACAATGGGAGCTCCGGTTCAAAATGTAGAAACAAGGAACTGCAGATGCTGGTTTATAAAAAGACACAAAATGCTGGAGTACTTTAGTCTTTAATTAGGGGGTGGTGAATCTGTGGACTTCTTTGCCACAGAAGGCTGTGAAGCCCAAGTCAATGGATATTTTTAACGCAGAGATAGATAGATTCTTGTTTAGTATGGGTCTCAGGGGTTATGGGGAGAAGGCAGGAGAATGGAGTTAGGAGGGAGAGATAGATAAGCCAGGATTGAATGGTGGAGTAGATTTGATGGGCCAAACAGCTTAATTATGCACCTATTACTTATGACCTTAAGAACCCTGCTGCTCAGGCAGCATCGCTGGTGAACATGGATATGATGGTCCAAAGAAGGATCCTGACGCATAACATCACCTATTCATGTTCTTCAGGGATGCTGTCTGGCCCGGTGAGTTACTCCAGCACCTTGCCAGCACTTAGGCTGGTATTACAGTGGATTGCTTCTAGACGGAGACAGCTTCATTGCTCAGCAGCAATTTAAAAAATGAGAGAACAAAGCTATAAAGCATCGTAAAATGTGAAGGTGCATTGGAGATGATAGCAAAAAACCATGAATGTTTAAGTTGCATATCCAAAGGATAGTTAATAGTTATGACACATTCAGGTGGGTCATGGCATCAACATTAATCAAAGTTCGATTAGAGTTCCTGTTTGATTTTACTATATTCAAAATTGAGTTTAGTTTAGAATTTAGAGATGTGGCGCTGAAACAGGCCCTTCGGCGCCCCCCAGAGTCTGCGCCGACTAGCGATCCCCGCATGCTAACACTTCCCTGCACACAGGGACAATTTACAATTTTACCAAGCCAATTGGCCTACAAACCTGTACGTCTTAGGAGTGTGGGAGGAAATAGGAGCACACAGGGGAAACCCACACGGTCACAGGGAGAACATACAAACTCTGTACAGACAGCACCCGTCAGGATCGAACCTGGGTCTCCGGCACTACAAGGCAACAACTCTACCGCTTAGCCACCTTAGTTCTACTTTGAGGAAAAGGCCAAATCTAAATGGTTGCAATCAAGGCATAAGGATGAGGTGTTGATAATTTATAGTAAACTGTGAAATAGTCAATAACAGAAATGCAGACAAACTGGAGATAAATGAAGAAGCAACTCAAGTAATAAGTTCATAAGTTCTAGGAGCACAATTAGGCCATTCGGATCAAGACTACTCCTCCATTCAATCATGGCTGATCTACATTTCCCGCTCAACCCCATTCTCCTGCCTTCTCCCCATAACCCCAGACACCCTTACTAATCAAGAATCTGCCCATTTCTGCCTTATCACCATTGACTTGGCCACCACAGCCTTCTGTGGTAATAAATTCCACAGATTCACCACTCTCTGACTGAAGAAATTCCTCCTCATTTTCTAAAGGTACACCCTTTTATTCTGAAACTATGGTCTCTGCTCCTAGACTCTCCCACAAAGTGGAAACATTCTCTCCACTTTCACTCTATCCAGGCCTTTCATTATTCGGTAAGTTTCAATCAAAGATCCTATAGTGAGCAAGATAGATCACTCGACGAAAAATATAGTACTGTCATGGGCAGATTCATGGGTGATTTCCGTAACCGGCTTCCGTCTCCGCACCAAAGATCCCATCGGATAATAGTGCGGAGACGGAAGCCGGTTACAGAAACATCCTTGTAAAAATAAAAGTTATTTGGTAAAAATCTTCTCCTTATTTTCAGAATTTTAATTTATTAACGTAAACTGTTCCCCCGCAATGCTGATTACACTGTGAGTCAGGTCGGGTCATGTCCGGTTACGGATACGGATGAAAAAAAGGCCCATGTTCCGTTCAACACGTCAGTCCATTGCATTTAGCAGAAGTGGTCTATCTTGCTCCGCTTTAGGATCTTTGGTTTCAATGAGGTCTCTCCTCATTCTTCTAAAGTCCAGCGAGTACAGGCCCAGTGCCTTCAAACGCTCATCATACTTTATCCCAATCATTCCTGGGATCATTCTCGTAAACCTCCTCTGGACCCACTCCAACTCCAGCACATCCTTCCTCAGATATGGTGCCCAAAACCGCTCACATTACGCCAAATGCAGTCTGACCAGCACCTTGTAGGGCCTCAGCATTACATCCCTATTTTTATATTCTAGTCCTCTCGAAATAAATGCTAACACTGCATTTGCTTTCCTTACTACCGATTCGATTTGCAAATTAACTATTTGGAAATCCGGGATCAGCACTCCCAAGTCCCTTTGCACCTCCGATTTCTGTATGCTCTCCCAATTTAGAAAATAGTCTGCGCCTTTATTCCTACTACCAAGATCATTGACTCCACACTTTGCGACGCTGTATTCCATCTGCCACTTCTCTGCCCACTCTCCCAACCTGTCCAAGTTCTGCAGAGTCCCTGCTTTCTCTACACTACCTGCCGCTCCAAGTCGCAAGCACTCGCCAAACCAGTTGACTTCTATAGAGAGGGAAACAGCAACATGTCAGATCGGCAACATTAGAGATTCACGGCGACAAACCAAATACTGGCCTGAGGAAACTGGAGCTGTGAGAGAGCAATGAGAACTAACAAAATTAATGATGATGCAAGCAAAAAGTGATGGAAATACCAATATTTTTTTTTACTTGTCCCAATCTATAACAGCGTCCAGTTCCTTATATCTTTTATAGCTCCTGTCAGAATTTTATCTTGCAAACTATTGTAATCCCAGAGAAACCAAAATTTAAATAAAAACAGAATATAACAGGCATATGCAGCAAGTCATGGGTATCTCTGCTGAGAGAAACAAAAGTTAATGTCTCAGACCACTCATCATTGATGAATCTATTTTGCTCTCCACAGATGCCTCCAGACCTTGCAAGCGCTTACCGCTTTACAACTGTGACTGCTCTTCAAAGGTACAAAAGTTTGTAACAGAGCTTCAGAAAAGAAGCTCTGGAGAGTTCAACCTTCACGCGGTCCACCGTCTTTCAACTAGTGCACAAACAAAAGATCAAATATAACATGTTGACCTACAACTTTAGGCTGTGCACGTCATATATGCAAGAAGAAGAGTCATAAAATGCATCTATTTTTATCAAAAATGTCATAACATTTACTCACCCCATTAAAGATGGCAACTGACGGATTAGTTCACATTCATCATGGGAAAGATGGTGCACCCTGGCATTGGTTTCATTCAATGCACAGCATAAAAAACTAAGAGGTTGGGTATAGTAGTGTTCCAACAGAGATAGCTGCGAAGAACAAGTGGAAGAAATAAGCAGGAAATGAAATGTTGTTTTTAGTGCTGCAAGCATAGTTTAACCTTGTTCATCATCACCAACTACTGCTCACCTGAAAACCTTTAACAAAGTTCTTTGCAGAAAAGTCATGGTACAAGAATATGTTATTCAGAACCTGAAGCACTTTTCCACTCAACTTAAATGGGAATTTGGTTGTCAACACCAACTATGAACAAGGGAGAAAAGGGAGAAAATAATTTACATTTATTTTCAAATTTTATGTTGGCGAATTTTAACAATTAGAACTTAGAAGAAGATTCCATACAAGACTGTAACTTCAAAGTTTCCCCTCAGATCCAGAGCAAGTTCATGTTCTAGGAGCAGAATTAGGCCATTTAGCCCATCAATTCTACTCTTCCATTCAATGAAGGCTGATCTATCTTTCCCTCTCAACCTCATTTTCGTGCCTTCCCCCTTTAACCCGACACATTTACTAATCAAGAATCTGTCAATCTCCGCCTTAAAAATATCTATTGACTTGGCCTCCACATCTGTCTGTGGCAATGAATTCCGACTCAATTCAAGTTTCAATGAGGGTCCCCCCTACCCATTCAGCGAGTTTAGGCCTAGTGCCTTCAAATGCTCATCATGGTGATTTCCAGCCTGTCAGCATTTATTGCATATTCCTTCAATTACAGCAGTTCTTCTTGTGAAGGTCATAATAGTTGGTCATGGTCATCACCTGGCAAGTACGCTGTCTGATTGCTGTCCAGGCCTCTCTAATAACAACCATTAGAGTTGTGAATTGGGCAATCATGACACAGCATCTCCACTTCTGATCTTATAATAGAGGCACGGTCATCAATATTACTGAAGACGGCAGGGCCAAGGACACCATGTCCACCTACAGCTGTGTCTTGGAGCTAGGATGATAGCCCTACAACAAACACAACTGTGCTCCTTTGTGAGAGATAGGACTCCAACCATTTGTGTGTATTTCCCTCAAGACTGTGGGTTTCCTAATCCTGTGGTTGCTCAAAAGCCGCCCTTGTGCCAAGGATTACACGAATAAAAGCCTTTGTTTCAGACTAGGAATGTTTTTAGCCTTTCTATGTACTTTTTGGATTAAAATCACTTTTTTTTTCCTGTTGATATTTCCATCTCAGTGCTAGATGATCATAATTCGAACATAGAATATAAGAGTAAGGCGGTTAAGGCTTAACTTTATACAATATTAGTTAGGCCAAGCTGAAATGCTGAGTGTATTTCTGACTGTCAAACTATAGGAAGGACAATGGCTCTAATGGTTCTCATTATCACCTTCCCCACGTATCGGATTCCACCACTTGCAACCTCTAGGGGACTGCTTATTATCTTCCAGCATCCGTCTCCACCATCACCCTCTCTTCCCACCGTCAGCTTCATCTTTCATTTTCCCTCTTCTGTCTACTTCCCTCAATCATCCACCTGTCTCTCTCCCCAAACTCCACCCCTTCCCCCCTTCATGTGCTCCACCAGCTGATCCGCCCATATATACGATATGTGACATTCACCTTGTCAATAACTGCAGCCAAATGATCGATGCAAGGGTAGAGATTGGAACAGCTCAATACACAACAGCGAGGAAACCGAGTGAGACAGCATTCGGTGTATAATGATTGGGGACGTGGCAATTCCAAAAACTAGCACCAGTGGGAGTTGCTGGATGTAATTACTGAAATATTAAACAAGCGTTAGAATTAATGTTACTTAGAATAAGGTGTGCAATAATCAATTCCACACCTAGAAATCACATCCACCCGAATAGACCTACAAATTTGTGTTCATATTCAAAGCTAATCTTCCCCCCCCCCCCTCATCCCTGCTCCAACAAAAAACAGTTGCTTGAAACACACAAGAGCAAATAACATAAACCTTTGCAATGGACACAGCAGTTATTTACATAGATCATCGTATGGACTGCGAATGTGGAATTAATTAAAACCTTTCTATATGAAAATTGAAAGTGATTCAACTTGATCTTAAATCCAAATGAGACAAACTATGAATGCATGAGGAGCATGATGGGTTTGGCTGATTGGAAGACTACATTAAAAATATGACAATACTTGAGCAATAATTAGAAATTAAAGAACCAATATGTGGTTTGCAAGTAATGAGAATCACTGTGGCAATACAATCAATGGGATTAGGACAGAGGAAAAGGTATATGTTGCTAGAAATGCAGTGAGCTTGAAGACTTGAGACATTTCAAAATTCAAAGAAGGATCAAGGAAACATTAAAGAAAATAAAATACATGGCATGAGTATTTTTAAAAAAAACCACAAGAGCTTCTATATACAAAGATAACGATTATCTGAAGTTAAATTGTCCCTTATCACTGATTCAGCAGAAATTAGGGCCTCAATAAAGTGTGACACAAGAGATCATTAAATACAATTGGAGCACACAGGATGGGGGATTATATATTGGCATATATTGAGAACTGGTTCACGGACTCAAAAGAGCTAAGTAATTAATGGGTCATTTCTGAGCTGGAGGCCATGGCAGATGAGATGCCACAGGATCACATTCTGTGGGCTCAGCTGTTCACAATCTGTATCAATTAATTCAACAAGAGGATTGAATATAATGCGTGCTGCTCATGTGATGACCCCAAAGCTACTGTATGTTGCACCATGGGCTGTGAGGAGGGACAGAGAGACTTCAGAGCTATTAAAGGTATGGGCAAGAACGTGCCCAATAGGACAATTCCTGTTGCCCAACAGGGCCAAATTCAGGTATTTTTGCCACTTTTAAGAAACATTTAGATAGGCACATGGATAGGATAGGTTTAGAGGGATATGGGCCAAACATAGGCAGGTGGGACTAGTGCAGATGGAACATGTTAGTCAGGTTGGGCAAAAGGGCCTGTTTCCACACTGTGTGACTATGATTCTATAACTCTAACGTGGCTCAGAGTCATACAGTATGGAAACAAACCCATCAGCCTAACTCGTCTGTGTCAACCAATATACCGTATCTAAGCTGGTCCCATCTACTCTCATTTCCCTCTAAACCTTTTCTATCCATGTGCAATTACATGGCTGGAGTACAATGTGAGACAATTGCAAGGTCATTCACTTCAATAGAAAAATTATCAATAAGTCTGCATCCTTTGGGCTTGAACATTGAATTTTCTCAATTCTGTTAACCCTTGCTGTCTCCTCCCCTTCCCACCTCTCCCTCAGCCCTCGGGCCCTGGCATTCCCTCTCTCTCTATCTCCCTCCCCCACCCTAGTCGCACTAGCTTCTCATTTTCGCACCACAAACAGCTTGTTCCCTTTATCATCGATACTTTTTTGCATATCTTTCATTCATTGTTCTTTATCTCTCCACCGTCTATATCTCTCGTTTCCCTGATCCCTGACCAGTCTGAAGAAGGGTCTCGACCGAAACGTCGCCTATCTCCTTCACTCCTTAGATGCTGCTGCACCCGCTGAGTTTCTCCAGCCTTTTGTGTACCCTCGATTCTCCAGCATCTGCAGTTCCTTCTTTAACAGAAAAATTATCAAGATCGTTTTGTCAGCTATTAAGAGATTGAAAGCTATTGAGATTGAGGGGTCCTTGCATGCGAATCACTGGAATTTCACAGAGTGTAGAAACAATGAGGAAAGCCAATGGTATTACAGCCATTATTCCAAGAGGATTTGAATACAAGAATGGAACATCTTGTTCCAATTACTTAGGAGATTCTGGTGAGGTGAGACTTAGGTGAGACCACTGCTGGAACATTGTACAAGAGTCCTCTTTTCACAGGGCATGGTGGACCTCTGGAATTCTCCCCAGACAGTTATGAAGAAAAGTTCATTAAAGTAATTAGATAAAAAGAAGATAACATTTTGAAAGTTCGGGGGCGTGAGGATTACGCAGATCTGGCACAGAAAGAGACTTGAAGCCTGTGGAATCCAGTTTCGGAACGACCTACTCCAATTAACCTATGCACGTCCCTGTCTAACACCAAAATTGGCCGTGCCCCAATTTAGAAGTTTAACTTGTGGACCAGAGCAGATGCAAAGTGCTGGAGTAACTCAGCAGGTCAGGCAGCATAGCTGGAGAACATGGATAGGTGACATTTTAGTTCTTGATCGAAACGTCACCTATCCATGTTTCCAGAGATGCGGCCTGATCTGATGAGTTACTCCAGCACTTTGTGTCCTTTTGTGCATTAACCAGCATCTGCAGTTCCTTGTTTCGATTCTATAACTAATGGACCAGCGCCAACTCTGTCAGTAATGGCTCACCCATCTTCAACACCTAGGTATATGTGAAATAAAAGTATCGTTGAACAATTGAATAATCGTGATCACACTAAATGGTGGGTCAGGCCTGTGCTCTTCAATAGACAATAGGTGCAGGAGTAGGCCTTTCGGCCTTTCGAGCCAGCACCGCCATTCAATGTGATCATGGCTGATCATCCAAATTCCACATTCATTACAGCCACCAGCATAAAATAGACTACAATATTACAATATTACCTGGCAATGATTATGAAATCTTGCAGTACTTTGGGGAGGAAGCTCTCGAGATCTTTGAAGATGATAACTATGGGAGGGGTCACTTCATGCGGAAGCAAAGATTTCCTCTTTTTCCTTGGACTTTTTGAGGTAGATTTCTGCATTAAAACAAAGAATGTCAAACGTAATCCCAATAGCAAAGTAGAGCCAGTCCTCTGACTGATATAATAGAAACGGTAATTCTCTCTCTCTCCTTCCCCCATTCAAACTACAACTCACACCATGAATAACATTTTCTTCCTATTGGAGAAGAAAAGTAATTGAAACTTATCCCATACCACAGACAGCGACTCTAACTCCACCCATCTGCCAATCAAACCCACCTCACGTTGCCTATCTCCTTCGCTCCTTAGATGCTGCTGCACCCGCTGAGTTTCTCCAGCCTTTTGAGTAACCCTCACCTGTATCTAGCTATCATTTGCCAGGCTTTGTCTCATCCCCACCTCTCTTTTCCAGCTTTCCCCCCTTCTGAAGAAGGGTTCTGACTCGAATCATTCCCTGTGCATTCTCTCCACAAATACTTCCGAACTTCACCGAGTTCCTCAAGCACTTAATGTTTTGCTCGGTAGATGTTATCGGGCTGGCTGAGCAACCAATTACATTGTAGATTTCTCTCGATCAGCATGCCAGAACCAAAATTCCAATATTTCACATGCAGTACTCAATAAAAATTGAGAATTCTGCATGATAAGCAAAAATATCACAAACACAATCATAATAATACTTTATTAGCCAAGTACGTTTTGCAACGTACAAGGAATTTAATTTGCCAAGTCAGTCATACAAATAAAAAGGCACAGAACACATAAAATACATTTTAACATAAACATCCACCACAGTGAATCCTCCACATTCCTCACTGTGATGGAAAGCAAAAAAAAGTTACTCTTCCCTTGTTTGCTCTCCTGCGGTCGGGGGCCTCAAGCCCTCTGTTGACGGGACGATCTTGACTTCCGTAGCCAGCGGCGGGCCCTCCCCGTTGGGGCGATCAGCTCCTGCATCGGGGGGGGGGGATGTCAGCTCCCCCGCGCCGGCGACCGAAATCCACGTCGGGGCTGGTCGTTGGAAGCCTCTTCGTCGTTGGAACTCCCGACTAGCCTCTCCTGAGACTGCGAGCTCGATGGTAAAGTCTGCAGGCCACGATTGGAGCGATCCCAAGAAAGGGATCGACTCCGATGTTAAGTCCAAGCCCCGCAGGAGCGCTCAAGGTCAATCCGAGGAGGCCTCCATCTCCATTGATGGTAGGCCGCAGAGCGACCGGAGACACGATGTGGAAATGAATCGCATCTCCGGCAAGGTAAAAAACTGAATATATAATTACTTTTACAGTATATTTTAGAATCCACAAGCTTGGGTAACCAAACATGATTTTCACAGTATTTTAATCAAAGGTGGTTCACAAACATGTCAAACTTATGCCAGTCCAAATGATTCTCTTGCATATGTTAATGGAGGCCTTAAAATAGCAAAGCGTGAAATTATGCTGAAAGCACTGAATTTTTGCATTAAACCACCTTTGCAAAGTTTCTGACAGCTACACTAAGTAATAACAAAACACCAGTACTTCTCACTACTATTATCCCTGCAAATCCCGATTGTAAAGAGAGATAAATGGTAACACCCTCAGATTGCCCCAAAGTGCTATGTAATTTGAAGTATAAATTGCAGAAATGCAAGGAAACAAGCCAGCCAAATTGTACCCAATAAACTCTCATAAACACTAGACACGATATGTTACAACGTGACACTATATGTCACCAGACACTATAGTGCTCATAAACACCAACTGTTTAATTACCAGATTATCTGTGTAGCCTGTGAGATAAAGGTTGGCCAGCAGTTCGAGAGAGTTCCTTTCTTTCTCTTCAAACAGGACCTCTGAATCTTAAGGGCAGCACAGTGGAACAGTTGGTAGAGCTGCTGTCTCACAGGGCCAGAGATCCGGCTTTGATCCTGACCTCAGATACATGGTGTTTGCACATTCTCCCTCTGACCGTGTGGGTTTCTTCTGAGTGCTCCGGTTTCTTCTCACATCCCAAGGATGTACAGGTTTGTGGGTTTATTGGCCTTTGTAAATTGCCCTTAATGTGTAGGTAGTGGACAAAAAAGTGGGGTAACATAGAACTAGTGTGAACCAGTGACCAGTTTCTCACCATGGACTCGGTGGGCTATGCTAGATTTTCCAAGCAATCATTCAAAACCATCTGAGAAGCAGATTGATCCTGGGATAAGTGGTCTGGAAATGTTAGCGAATACAAATTGGAGCTCAAGATGGTCATGAAAATAGATTACTAAGGGCCTTATCCAGTGGCTGGCCATCAGGCAAGTGGATGGAGTGGTGAAAGGGGGTTGGGGTGCAGGACAGTCTGCAAATAAGGTCAAGGTTGATGGGGATCATGGCCTTGGCCAATTGATGTGTTTGTGCTATTTGTTGATGAGACACGGGGGAGGGGGGGGGGGTCACATTATTTTGTGGCCACCTAATTGTGTCAATTGCTCCCAACAACACAATCCAAGCTTCTGAACGGTCCTTCCCTAAGCTAGGGTACTGTCTAAGTCACCTTTACCCCATTGCAGACGTTGGACTTTGTGGCTGGAAGTGGTGCGATACAATGCTATTGAGACTACATTCTGCACTGTGTACTTTTCCCATTGCCCTACCTGTTGCGCTTGAGTGTGGATGATGCCATCCATGTATAGTATTACCCGATTTGATTGGAGCGCATGCAAAGCAAGACTTTTCACCGTTCCTTGGTACACATGACAATGATGGGACTATCGTGTTTTGTTCTTTTTTCATTCGTATGACCCCAAATTTCACTGTACCAATTGGTGCATGTGACAATAAATGTCTCTTGAATCTCTTGAATAATATACCTAAACTAAGCAATTCAATTTGTTTGGCTCTCACCCATCTCCCTGGACTTTACTCTATCCATAGGGGATGCACCAGGGTCCATCTAAAGCTTTTGTTACGCTGCAAAACAATTCACCAAGGCTTCCTCAACCTCCACTAGAAGCGCAGCAGGCATGTGGGAATTTACCACCCACAAGTCACCCTCCAAGTGCCAGCCCATCCAGGCTTAGAAATATTACGTAGCTTAATTCATCATTATTGGATGAAAACGCTGAAACCTATTCTGTAAAAACCCCGAAGGAGTACCATTAAATACCACAAATTACTAGAGCATCTCAGCAGGTCAGGCACTAATGGGGCCTGCTGAGTTACTTCAGCAAAGATGCTGCCTGACCCACTGAGTTACTCCAGCACGTTTTGTCTTGTTTTTTGTAAACCAGCACCTGCAGTTCCTTGTGTCCCTTTTACAAAGAGAGTTGCAATTCACCAACAGCTTCAAGAACAACTCAGCACTGGTCTTTCCAGCAAAGTGCTTCTCTTGCAAACAAAGAAAATGTCTTCATGAGTTTGGAAAAGTGTGAATAATGGATACAGCAATTAGTTATTATTTACCTTTGTTACAGTATTGTACCATCTACACAGGGAGGCCATGGAGCAGCTCATTTTTATCTGGTGGAAATCAACAGAGCGTTCCATATCCTCCTCCTCTTCCTCCTCCTCCTCCTCATTACCATTCCCACCTATAAGGTGTTTCAGAATTTTCTGCAAAACCTGCTTCACAGCTGGAATGAAAAATTAAATGTTTCATCAAATAGTAGCGAACAGTGCTTAGCCAGGTTATCTTAAAGATCTTGATTGCTTGTTTAATTAAATACTGAAAAAAACAGGAGAAAAAAAAATTATCCACACCCCTTACATTCCACTGTTAAACATCATTGAATAGTAACTGGCAAGCATCTCTCAGTAAGTTCAAGACATCAACACATTGTCCCCAATGGCCAAACGCAACAGAATGGACTTCTCCTTACTTGTGCACTCCTTGCCCTGAAGGCAAACGACGTGTGGGGTAAATGACTGCTTTAGAAGATCTGATAAGCTCTGGACTGTCAATTCATGGTCAGGCACATTTACACCTGCAGGAAAAGACAATTAGTAGATGCTCAAAAAAGACAAAACAGTCTGACTATAATGAATGTAGACAAAGGTGCTGGAGAAACTGAGCGGGTGCAGCAGCATCTATGGAGCGAAGGAAATAGGCAACGTTTCGGTCCGAAACCCTTCTTCAGACTGATGTGGGGGGGGGGGGGGGGGGGGGGGGGGGGGGGGGGGGGGGGGGGGGTGGGGGGGGGAATGGGAGGGGGGGGGCTTAGGGGAGCTGGGGGAGGAGGTGTTAGGGGGAAAAGCAAGGCTATCTGAAATGGGAGAAGTCAATGCTGAGGTGTTAACTAACATCCAAGCAAAATACGTGGCCCTCCTACAATTTGCGGTGGGACTCACTCTGGCCAAGAGAGAAGGCCAGACAGAAAGGTGATACGGAATAATGGGAGTTGGGGAGTTTGAATTCTGAGGCCACCGGTGATCGAGTTTGTTATACAAACTGTGTGGCGAGGTGTTGGGCTAAGCGATCGCCCCAAAGACCTGCGCTTGGGTCTCACCGAGTGTAGAGCAGTTGAACACCTAGAGCAGCAGATGCAATAAGATTGAGGTTGGGAGTGCAGGTGAAATCTCTTGCTGATTCAGGAAACTGCTTGGCGTCCTCTGGATGGGGTCGAGGTGGAAGGTATATCCTGTGGTTGCAAGGGAAAGTACCAGGAGGGGGTGGTTGTGGGTAGGGAGACGAATTCGGACCAGGGAGGGTACGGAGGGAGCGGTCACCCTGCGGAAAGCACGAAAATGGGAGAATTGGTAGATTGGCCAGTGGTGGGATCCCATTGTAGATGGCGAAAGATGTCGGAGGATTATAGTTAGTATATGTGACGGCTGGTAATGGAAGGTGAGGACAAAGGTGGACTCTGTCTTTGTTACGAGTTGGGAGGGAATGGAGTGTAGAGCAGAGCTACGGGATATAAAAAGAGACCCTGGTGAGAGACTCATTCAAGAGATTCAGAAGAGTTTAATTGTCATGTGTCTCAGAAGGACCAATGAAATTCTGCTTTGCTTCAGCACAACAGAATTAGTACACATAAATAGGATTGAAGAAGGGGGAATGAGGAGACCATCTCAATGCCTGGTTTGGATGAATGAATAATGAATGAATGAATGAATGAATGTTTATTGGCCAAGTATGTATACATACAAGGAATTTGCCTTGGCGCTCCGCTCGCAAGTAACAACACAACATACAGTAACAATTCAGAATGACACATAAAACATTAAACATTAATAATAAAACATTATAGTTTAATCATGTGAAAATACATATCTGAAAAGTCAACACCAAAATCAATCCTCCTCTTCCTAGATTCTAAAAAGTAGTCACCGTTTATAGGAAAGAATAAAGTTTAATATTTTATATGGTACCCGTGTCCCCTATAAATGTCTCGATTCTTGGAGAATTTATTTCTTAAGGGGAAAAAAAATTCTAGTGTCTGAACTAACATCAATCAAACAAATTGGATTTCTGGATTCTGGTTGATGCCAGATTGCATCAAAAACAACAAAAAAAAAAACAGCGAACAGAAAATGGAAACATTGGAAATACCAAAATCTGTGTGTCGGTGGTGGGGGTAGAAGGAACAAAACATTTTACTGCTCAGATTTGAAATACAAGCAGTTTTACCAAAATATAATTGGTAGCAATATCCAAGTTTGGAGGGGGGGGGGGGGGGGGGGGGGGGAGTGTTGCTCTTAAATGTGATTGTATATAACCACTTGCTTGTTAAAGACAGTTAGGAATGAGTTACAGTAGATAGGTGCAAATGATATTTGCCCCAAACTGATGAGAAAGTAGATAGAAAACACAAATCCAGGGTGTCAATGTGAATAAGAGTGAAAACAGGGGGCCCTATCGGCCCAACTTGCCACACACCGGACCACCATTGAACCACCGACACTTAGACCCCACCAGCTGCCTGCCTTATGGTCCAACCGGGCCAAAAGCCTTTTTGGACCACCCTTTTTTGATCATCCAGTTATCAGGATGAATATAGCTAAATTCAGCAGCTAAAAGTAGGTCAGTACCTAGCAAAAGAACACACATGCCTTCTCCAGAAGGATGATGCTGAACATGTACGTTTGCCTCAAGCCTTGCCACCCTTTTTTTGTGAAAGCCGCAAACTAAATAAGCTAAATACTACTCTTTACTTTACCCCTTGCTGCATTCCTTTCTCGTGAAGTTGTTTCTGTTAAATACATTTTCCACTGTTTAACTGACTGGTCAAAACATTTTAATGCACTTTTAAATTTAGATCTTCGACTGTGCCTTTTATTCTATCAATCCACACTATATAAAATAAATTCCAACACATCTCACTGTAGAGTACTGTAATCGTGGATCGTTCATTTTCCGCCGACTGATAGGACATAACTAAAAAGCATTTTTTTTTTTTTTCTTTCCACTCCTACCTCGGTAAATGTAACAATAATAAATGAAACAAAATGTTTTAAAATAAAAAATTATGGGCTCACCAAGAACAAGGGCTGAGGTGGTCATCAGCTTCCGCACCACATCCGATCGCTTCCAATCATTACTCTAATTAACTTGATGGAATTTTTAATATGATATGAAAAAGAAGCTATCAAACATTCTCTCAGTTAATTCTCCTGCAACCTCTGTGAATATAAAAGCACCAATAAATACACTCCGCATGATAAACAAGATAATCCCGAAACAGCAATGCCTTATTTCTCATTCACAAAATGTTTTCACTAATTCTCTCTTCAAAATAGTCTTCAATTTAACCACAGAACAGGTGCAGCAATTTCCGCAGGCACTTTTTCAGTAATGGTATTTTTTTAGTAGTAAGTTTTTCTACATAAGGGGAGCTCTCAATTTTTCAGAGCTCTTTTTTTGCATAAGTTATGGGCGGCAGAGTGGCGTTGCGGTAGAGCTATTGATTTACAGCGCCAGATAACCTGGTTTGAACCTCACTACTATTACGGGTGCTTGCAGTACTGAGGTTTTGTAGTTTCTCCCCCTGACATATGCAGAGTTTCCTCCCACAATCCAAAAATGTACAGGTTTGTAGTTTAATTGGCTTGGTGAAATGTGAAATTGTCATAATGTTGGTTTAGGATAGGTTAACGTGTGGGGATCGCTGGTCGGGCGGACACGGAGGTTTCCACTCTGTATCTTAAACTAAACATAAAACTAAACTTAGATGGTGGTTGGGTTTGGTGAACTTGATCAGAAATTCTAACTCCAGTACGTTATGTAGAGCTCTTTTGATTAATATACATGAGATCGATCCCTTCCAGGCAACTAAGGACATCAAGTAGCTATATAATTCTTGAATAGATGTTAGGATAGTAATGATGATAAAAGCTTATTGGAGATATAATTTTTAATAAGTTTTGTCCTCACCAAGTGGCATTCCGGTAAAAGAAACCTGCTACATCCACGAATTTCATCCATGTCTATGACTCACACAAATAGGGCATGCCCTGGGAATAACCCCTGCCAGATACTAGTGATCAAGGCACTATGGACATGGCAGTCTTAACCAATCTATAAAACGATTTATTAGAATAAAATCTTCTGAGACATTGGATGCATGAACACGGTTACAAACATCAGCTCTGTGCCAATTATTCGGGTCATTTGGCATCATGCATTTGCCCGACACGAACAAAGGCTACAGTTTCTCTCCAAAATTCCTATGTGTAAAGTATTCTTCAATTGACTTTGGAAAAAGAACTTTGCAGCCCGCAAAATCTGATCCCTAGTTATTTGGTATCTATCCAGTGGGGGATGCATTCTGTTTTCATTCGACAGCTAGTTTTTTGAAGCAAATAAACCTTTTTTATTTAATAAACATTGGTTATTTCATAGGTTTAGATAAAGGTATGGGAAATTAATCCATAAGAGCAAAAACAATTTGAAACTGTGTTTAAACACACATTTAGATAATCTCGCTGGCAAGGCCAAGTAACAAGATAGTATTGCTGTTAACTCACTGAGCCCTGGTTGCTCTTTATAAAAAATATTTTAATTGGAAAAATTAAAAAACTTATATCACTCCAATAGAAGAATTCCGAAATACTCCTAATTATTTAGCTGCCGTGGAGAATGTATGCAACATTAGTTAATCAAACTGAAAAATGTAATGTGTAGGAAGAAAACTGAGATGCTGGTTATAAATTGAGATAGACACAAAAAAACTGGAGTAACTCAGCGGGACAGGCAGCATCTCTGGATAGAAACATAGAAACATAGAAATTAGGTGCAGGAGTAGGCCATTCAGCCCTTCGAGCCTGCACCGCCATTCAATATGATCATGGCTGATCATCCAACTCAGTATCCCGTACCTGCCTTCTCTCCATACCCTCTGATCCCCTTAGCCACAAGGCCCATCCAACTCACTCTTAATATAGCCAATGAACTGGCCTCAACTACCCTCTGTGGCAGAGAGTTCCAGAGACTCACCACTCTCTGTGTGAAAAAAGTCTTTCTCATCTCGGTCTTAAGGAATGGGTGACGTTCGGGTCGAGACCCAAATGTAAATTTCTAAATACAGTACTTGGGGGAGGAAAGAAAAACAGGTTTCACAATCTAAAAAAAAAGTGAAGACTGAAAGACTAAACAAATTTACAAGTTAAGTGGAGTAGGATTTGAAGAATCATTACCATCAGAAAAATAGCTGGGAAGTGGAACTGGTCCACTTTTGACCAGTATGCACATAATGGGCTGTATGGCCCCCAAATGTCTACGGTTCTCTGACATGAGAGGGGTTCTGTGTAAAATATACGCAAACAGATTGTGATTATCTGAAGAGGACAATGCAGACTAATGGCATCATTGTTCACATTTCCCTTTTGGAACAGTTGGTGTAATAAAACAACTCGAAAGTTAATATTAATTACTAAGCAAGTCTTCCCTTCTCCCGCTTTTCCCAATGTTAATAGGAAACTTTACACAACAACAATAAAAAATGCAGAAATTAGCCAAATAATTTGTTCTCGATTATTTTCAAATTTACTAATTCTCAACTACAATTTTAGAAACACAAGAAAGATCCAATTAAATCAAATACATGGAAGTAGATGAGCAGAATTGTTTGTTTAGAGTGTACAAATAAATTAATGATAGCTGCTCTGTAATTAATTTCAGCTGCAACGCATAATTCAGACACCAACGTACGACCATAATACATAGGAGCAGAATTAGGCCATATAGCCCATCGAGTCTACTTTGCCATTCAATCATGGTTGTTCAATTTTTCCCTCTCAACCCCTTTCTCTTGCCTTCTCCCCATAACCTTTGACACCGTTATTAATCAAGGGCCCGCCAATCTCTGCTTTAAAAATACCCAATGACTTGGCCTCCACAGACATCTGTGGCAATGAAATCCACAGATTCACCACCCTCTCGCTAAAGAGTTTCCTCCTCATCTCCATTCTGAAGGTACGTCCTTTTATTTTGAGGCTGTGCCCTCTGGTTCTAGACTCTCACAATACTGCAAAACACCCTTTCCACACCCACTCTATCTAGACCTCACCTCCCACTGCGATTACCCCTGAATACCAGAGCTTACCTTTGTTTCCTCTTTCATCTGTTGCCATAGTGACTGAAAGGAACTAAATCGCAACTTTGTCATCTCCTCTGAAACACGCCTTTGCTTTCTGAAAGTAAGTCGGCTGTAACATAAGCAGTGCTGAGCTTTGGTCTCAGGTCAAACAACATTTTATATGTCTGAATTGACCTCAAATGAGCCGTTTTGAAAAACCTAAATGGTCCAGTCCATGAGAAGACTTGGAAATAATAAATAGTAATAACATTTGTCTTTCTCTAATGCCAACACACACAGATCTCATTCCCGCACTCTCATTAGCAGATATCTTCTTCAAACCAGGATTAGCGGCGAGATCAAACGTGGCAGTTGGGAGCAAAACTTGATAGGGATACTCTTTATATGACATTGCCCTTTACCAGTTCTTTTAAAATTAAATCGCATAAATAATGTAATATTGCATATTCCCACTAAGCCTCCAAGTACAATTCCAGGCAAAGTGAGATAACAGACGATATGATATTCTCCCACTGGATGAGGCCATAATGGCACGAACGAACACTCGCTGAAATCTCTTCCCACCTACTTCCTCTAGATCCATGTAAACCCTTTCTTCCTTTCTCCTTTTAGTCTCACCAATACATCTATACTCTTCACCTCAACCATTCCTTGTGGCAGGAAGTTCCACAAACCCACCACTCTTAGAGGATAGAATGTTTTTATTTTAGCTTTAAGCCACATTAGATATTAAGTGCATATTATAACTCTAATACCACATTTTTACGAAAGTAGCCCAACGGGGGGTTTGGTGTGGTAGATATCATCATCCCCCAAGGGGATACGGACAAATGGCCAGACAAATGGGTTTATATCCAGGTAGGCACCTCGGCCATCATGACCTCTTCCCATAACCAATAAAATGTTATAATGTTTTGTGATCTAATTGCACTCCTTTCACAACAGTACACAGTGCAGCAGACCCAGATCATCCTGACCTTGTATGCTGTCTATATGGAGTTGCTTACGTTCCTGTAAAAACCTACTGACTCCCATAGCTATCTTGAATACACCTTTCTGCCCACACCTGATTCCTGTAAAGACTCTATCCCCTTCTCCCAATGCTCGTCCGTCTACGCCAAATCTGCGTTCCCAGGATGAGGTGTTTCCATACCAGGAGCAATTCAGAGAAGGACCACATTCTTTTAGGAAACGGGGATCCCCTCTTCCATTATAGTAGGGCTCTCACTAGGGTCTCCTCGATTATTTCGCAGCCTCCGCTCTTACTACCTCCCGCTCCTCCCCATTCGTTTAACAAGGACAGAGTGCCCCCTTGTCTCCAACCTTCCATCCCATCAGCCGTCCTATACAGCATATAATCCTCCAACATTTTCAACCACCTTCCAGACGGGATCCCACGACTGCCACTTCCGCATCCTACTAACCCCTTGGTCGGGCGGTCCGCAAGGACCCGTGATCCGCGGGGGGGGGGGGTCGGCGAAACTCCCTGGGTCAGACTCATGCCTTCCCGACCGCGAACCGCGGGGCGGGGCCAGGTAGTTCCCTAGGCTGCACAGCGACACACGGCACGGGTCTGTACCTTCCCCATACCCGAGCGCCCTCACCACACCATCGACTCCTATTCATCCAAACGCGTCTTTCCAGGTGTGGCAGGGTTCACTTGCACATCCTCCTATCATCAGCTAACTGTATCCGCTAACCCTGTCCTTCTCTACGTCGGCGGCCAAACGCAGGCTCGGCGATTGCGTTTTCACTTAACCACATCCGGCTCATCCGTCTTAACCTTCTCCCGGTAGCTGACTCAACTCTCCCTCCAATTCCAAAATCTACCTTTCTGTCCCTGGGCCTCCTCCATTTCAGTGAGGCCCAGTGCAAAATTGGAGACACACCTCATATAGTGCAGGGTAGTTTATACACCTCAGGAGTTGTGAACATGGAACTTCGCGAACTTAAGGATAGCCCTTGCTTTCTTCCTCCTCCTCCCTCCCCGTTTCTCCCTCTAGATGATGTGTCTCCGACTTGTACATTCAAACTTGGTTCCACCTCCTCCCCTGACATCAGGCGAAAGGGTCTTGACCAGAGAGACCGTCGCGTCCTTCTCTCCAGAGAGCTGACTCACCGCGCTGAGTTTCTCCAGCATTTCTGTATCAATGGTGTTCTGCCTCTGGAGGTCCAGTTCCCTCCTATTATCCACAAATATGTAGGTCAAATGTTTGGTTATTTTGACCATTGTAGTTTCCCCTGGCAACGCAGGTGAGTGGAAGAATCTGGTGCAGTGGATCACATGCAGAGATAAAAAATAACCAAATGGGTTATGGTAGGAATCGTTTAAATGGTTGTTGATTCACTAGATTGGACTGAAGTCAACTCACTGCACTGAAGGGTTATGACTCGGACGCTAACAATGCAATGGTGCTACGCAATTAGCCTCAGTAAGTTACCTCACACTAAGATCTTGAATAGCTTGTCACGTATCTGAATATTGTGCCCTACTATCTAACAAACAGCAACATTGTTAATTCTAAGTAATTCCATACGCTGAACAACCCAAGAATGTCAATGACGACTGTAAAATATTGAATCAATTAAGGATAATATAAACTAAACTTTAGATCATGCATCATGTTTAGGCAATTGAGGTAAAGTTGCTCAAAATCATAATTTTTTTAGTCTTATTTGTCAAAACATATATTAAATTCTTGTTGTTATTTCTTTAAACACTCTTGAAATCCAGAGAGAAAGGTTACAATGTCTTTAGAAATCACTTGGACTTCCTTTAAATAACAGCATGTTTTTCAAGTACATTACAGATGATGTTTGAAAAGTTCATATTGTTCACATCACAAGCAAAGGATTTCCTTGCTTCGTGTGGAAAAACCACAAAACCGTAATACAGCACAGAATGGGCTAACGTTGACAATTTGGGGATTTCCACACCAAACCTATACATGCGGAAAATTCTTCAACAGCTAGTGTTCAATGGGCAATAGTGAATAGTGATACTAATTCCCCATACCGCAAAATGTCTCTTACCATCATTTAATTCTTTAGAAGAAATAATTTAAGTTGGGTGGTAAACTGACAGAAAAATTGAAACAATAAAATCAGTATGGAAATGTGTGAACTTGATGACACAAAAATGTTGTTTGACATTAAAAATTACTAATAAGTCATACAAAATTTCAGTATTAATATCTCAAATATTATATACTCAATCTGTAACAGAATTTCCTTAACCCAAATTCTTGCTACCAAACCTGTGCCAGATGTTTTTTTCTCCTTTTTGGAATCTTTGGGCTTGAAACACAAAGCAACCCTCATGGAAAGGAAGGAAGATACTCAAAAAAGTTGCATCTAAATAGTAACAATTTTGTTTAAAAACAGTGTGCAATGGGTTTACTGCAGGCAAGGTTGGTCAATGGTTTTAAGATATATTTGGACAGGTAGCATAACTAGCACCATTAAAATTCATATGGGATAGGTAGGTTTAGAGAGGCTATGGCAAGCCAAGCAGTGGGACTAGTGTGGGTGGGCATGTCCAATTGGTACGGCCTGTTTCCACATTGTACTACTACGCTAAGTAGAATGCTTAATTGTGGTAAAACAAAATATGATGGTGAGGAGACCCACCCCCAGCCACTTCCCACCCCACTCCACCATCAAACACACTGTCATAACTGTGGTTAATTTAAGTTCCTTGAAACCACATCCCCAGGGACCGTAAATGGTGAAGGCCCACCCTCGACTCACACAGTCAAAAAGGCCCAACAGAGGACGTACTTCCTTCGCACAGCTGAGAAAAAATGCTAACAGTCAATGATGGTCCAGTTTATACTGCCATCATAGAGTAGCCGTCGTCTTACAATCCCTGCCGTAAGTGGTACTACTCCAGATTCTGCCGGACTGCCGTGCACGGACTCGAGAAGCTTTGGGGGGGGGGGGGGGGGGGGGTGGGGGGGGGTGGAGTAAACGAGGGTTTTACATTGTTGTCAGGGAGGATTCTCTTCACAACATAGCTTATGTGGAGGAAATCTCGTTCTGTCATTCCGTTCCATTTGTTTCATCACGTTGCTGATCTATTGAATCACTAAATTTGAAAGTCGGGGCCAAATTAAAAGCCTGTAAATCACGGATTTCAAGTTCACGCTTAAATCAAAAAAAGTGTATAGGACGCTATTTAACATCTAATCTAGTTTTTGGTGAATTTATTTTAATAATCTGTGGGATGATCTGCGAAATTGTAAAAGCCCCGACATCGGGCAACATGGAATCACTTACCGATTATTGTATTGTCTATCCGTGATCACACTTTTTCATTGCTAAATATCTGACAAAAAACTTTCACAGTACGTACAGATCGGATTGTGGACGCCCGCCATGTGCAACATGGCGCCACCACCATGTTGAACTGGCGGCAGCCCACAATCCGATCTTTATGTGTGTTCGTGTAAAAAATGGCCCTTGTGACAAGCTTGTCCTCGATCACCACTAGGATTTTGAGTTTAAGCCAATAAAAACAATAGGGAACAAAGTTGCTAATTTTCCTAGTATGAAATGACCATAATTTTTTTAAACTCAAGATATGAAAGTGAATTAGGTAAAATATAATGTTTTTATTAATGCTTTTTTATCTGATGGGATAAATTACCAGTCTGATTTAAAATCTCAAATGTTGTTAACAGTCTACATAGGATTCCTGTTCCTCACCTTCTTCCATCCTGATCTGGTTAGGTATCAGCCACCAACAGAAACATTCAGAGGCATGCAGGCCGCATCGTTCGTCAGCAGAACGGGTTTGGCTGCAACCTTCCCATTTACGAACTGTACACTGGGACTGCAAGGGCCAGGAAGCGAGCGGGTAAGATCATCTCTCACCCTGGCCACAAACTCTTTGCAGCACTTCCCTCTGGAAGGCGACTCCGGACTGTCAAAGCCGCCACAGCCAGACATAAAAACAGCTTCTTTCCACGAGCAATTATTCTCAACTACTCAACAGCCAAAAGTCTGTAGCCTCCTTTTGCGCTGTTATTTTATTTCATTCTTCACATGTTTAAATTATGTTTTATTTTTAATTGTCTACTGTACAGTATATCGTGTTATTACTTGCGAGCAAAGCACCAAGGCAAATTCCTTGTATATATACATACTTGGCTAATAAAATGTATTCAATTCAATTGGTCTATTCCCAAATTTAAAAAAACTCAAGTCAGTCAAAGAACACAGTGATTTGAGGATTATTTGTTTATTCCATTGTTGAGGGAATTGCTGACAATCCCAGCAGTTATTGTTCATCCCTCATTACCCCTGCATCAAATGGTTTACTAGCTAATTTCAGTGGGCAGGCAACAACCATAGGTGGGTCTAGAATCATATCTAGTCCAGACCTGGTAAATCAACAGAGATTTCCTTCCCTGACAATCAGTTTCCTATTTACCATTACTAATGCAAGCTTTGATCTCTGGATTTATTTAATTACCTGACCACCTAGACACCAAGGATGCCTACATCAGACTACCAATTGTTGACTATAGCTCTGCTTTCAATGCCATAATCCTGATCTCCAAATTCCTGGACCTAGGAAGCAGGTTCCCCCTCTGCCACTGGATCCTCGACTTTCTGAACCACAGACCTAAATCAGTGAGGATAGGTAATTAGGTCATAAGTGATAGGAGTAGAATTAGGCCATTCGGCCTATCAAGTCTACTCCACCATTCAATCATGGCTAATCTATCTTCCCCTCTTAACCCCATTCTCCCGCCTTCTCCCCTTAACCTCGGACCCTGCATTAATCAAGAATCTATCTATCTCTACCTTAGAAATATCCACTGACTTGGCCTCCGCAGCCTTCTGTGGCAAAGAATGACACAGATTCACCACTGAACTGCAATTTGCGGATGACACCGCTATGATGGGCCGGATCATATATCAAGGTGAGATGGAGTACATGGTGAACTTAGTGACATGGTCAGCAAGATGAAGGAGTTAGTTATTGACTTTGGGAAGCGTGGTGAAGTCAATCAATGGTGGGGAAGTACAACAGTTGGAAGCTTCAAGTTAATTGTTCTGTTGTCAGTGATCTGCGTCAGTGGTCTGTTGTGGACGCATGAAAATGCACTCCTCCAGATTCAGGGTAGTTTCTTCCCAGCTGTTATCAGGCAACTGAATCATCCTAACACAACCAGAGCAGTCCTGAACTACTATCTACCTCTTTGGTGACCCTCAGACTATCTTTGATTGGGGGTTTACTGGATTTGTAGCACTGTGAATGGCTCGATTGGAATCATGTATGGTTTTTCCGCTGATTGGATAACACGCAGCAAAAGCTTTTCACTGTACCTCAGTACATGTGACAATAAACAAAACTTAACCAACCACAACAGCCAAGAAGGCACACCAATGTCTCTACTTCCCGAAAAGGCGGAGGGAAAATCAGTGACTCTTATAAACATCTGCAGATGCACCGTAGAAAGCATAGTTTTGGGTTGCATCTCAGCTCGCTTTGGGAACAGCTCTTCCCAAGAACCCTTCTTCAGACCCGAACCGTCACCTATTCCTTTTCTCCAAAGATGCTGCTTGACCTGCTGATTTACTCCGCCACTTTCATCATCCGATCATCATTGCAGCGACACTCCCCACACACACATATTTCCTCGCACGCGTCCTCGGTTCTGCTACTGCAGCGATTCAGCCTTTACCTTGGACACGGAGGAGGTCGCCATCGATCCTCCGTCGTCAAGGTCGGGCTCGACGCCTCGGCGACCCCGAACTGGGCCAGGCCCCGCCCCGCACCGCCCCGTCCCTCCACCAGGCCCCGCCCCTCCACCAGCCCCCCCACCAGGCCCGCCCCGCCACCGCTCCCGGCCCCCCGCCCCGCTGGTACCGCCCCTCCCCTCTCCACCTCAGGCCCCTCTCCTGTTCCACCCAGACCCCGCCCGCCATAGGCCCCGCCCCTTCCCAACTCCCCCCATTCCCTTCACCAGGCCCCGCCCCTTCACCTGGCACCCGCCAGCACAGGCCCCGCCTCGCCCCGCCTAGTTACGCCCCTCTCCCCTCTCCACCCGGCCACCTCTCCCTCCACCCCAGACCCCGCCCTTCCACAGGCTCCGCCCCTTCCCAGCCCCTCGCCTCCCGCCTTCGCCCGATCCCCCCCTGCCCCCCAAGACTACGGCGCTGGTACCGCTGGGGCCCTCCCTTCCTGGCTCCACCAATGGGAACCCTTCCAGCTGCCGCCAATGGGAACTCTCCCCGCTGTCTGCCAATGGGAATCCCCGTCGGAGCGCGGCCGAGCACCGCCTCACCAATAGAAACCGTTCCTCCCCCCCCTCTGCTGCAGCGACTCCGCCTATCAGAACGACGCTTGTTTCCCCCTTCCCCCGGCGAAAGCGAGGTGGAACTAAGAGGCTTCTGATTGGTTGCTAGGGTATTCGGTCACGGGGGGAAGGTCAGAGTGCAGATTGATCGTCGCCAGGGCGCTGCTTCCATCATCGTCATTGACGCTGCTGCAGCAGCAGATTGGTCGCTCCAGCTGCGAGCTCTGCAGACATCGCACTGAACAGTGAAGCCGTGCGGGACGCCCGAACTTTAAATCACTGGCGAACGATGCCATGGCTTGTCTTTTCCGAAGGTCCATAGCAGCGCAGGTACGTGCAGCCAGCAATGCCTCTCCCACCGTCTCGTCCCGCCCCACCAGGTCCATATGTGTGACCTTCAGTCATCTTTTTTTTTTTCAATTCTGCCCTGGGATTTGCTGGATATCCCCGATGTTAATACACGAGTTTTGACAAATATCTTTTCCCATTTAACGTGACTTTAAAATGAAAGGCGCTTAGCTAAATTAAAAGGGTACACAAAAAGCTGGAGAAACTCAGCGGGTGCAGCAGCATCTTAAGGAAGCGAAGGAGATAGGCGACACGTTTCGGGCCGAGAACGCCTTCTTCAGACCCTTCTTTAAAACAATAGCTAAATTAAAGGATCTTTAGCTACCTCTAGCTTTCCATTTAAAGTGAGTTTTAAACGAAATACATTTCGTTACCTTCTGGTGAAGGTTCTGATTAAAACTTGAGCAAATAACTTAAACATCCAATAAACGAGCAATTCTGAAGATACACAATCCAATGAAATGTACAATGCGTTCATTATTTTGATTTAAGGTTTCAATTCAATTCAATTCAATGTTACCATGTTAGCTGATTATAGCTACTGATAAAGGGACATTAATAAGATTGATAGTATGGAATTAAACGTGCTGTCTTGTGTTACCAAAATATTTTCAAATAGAATCCAAGTTAAATAAAGTCAAAAGTACGTTCCTTTCTAGTTTTCTCACAAACTCATGTGAACCCATTCTATAATGCAATCTGGCACTTTTACTCCCCCCCCCCCCCCCACCCAAACCCCAAACCCACCCACCACATCTAAATTGCACACCACATTGGGAAGCAGCAAACATATTCAAAGACCACTTGCATCTCAGTCATTCCCTCTTCTCCCACTCCTGTCAGGCAGAAGATGAAGCTTGAAGACATGTACTGCTAGATTCAAGAGCAGCTTTTTCCCCACTGATATCAGACTCTTGAATGGATAAAAAATGTATCTCCATCCCCCTTTATTGCAATCACTTTTTATGTGAACTTTCACTTCAGCTGTATTATATATTCTGCACCTTGGTACATCTCTCTTTTTGCATGATCTATTGTATTAAAATACATTACAATTTACCTGGATAGCATGCATATGTGTGATCTTATTAATCAAGAAACGATGACTGGACATGACATGGATAGCCACAGAGATTGGGAGTCAGTTTAGCCTCAAGGGATGGTTGAGACAACAGTTTTTTACCACTCTCACAAGAAAGCACTACCACAAGACACCACACCATCACATGACTTTACACGACACGGATGAAACAGTTAGTAAGGACGAAAAGTTATATGAATTATTTATTTGCTTTGTATTACTTCAATAAAAGGCAAATTAATCAAGAAACAATGACTGGAAGATTCATTTTTGCTATCGGTGAGTGCATAAACTATATCTCGTCTTCATCCCCGAGTAGTACTGGCAATTAAAAGTTGGACATTGGAAAGTTAACAAATTGTCATTACAGGCATAGTATTGTAATGTGTACTGAGATGCAGTGAAAAGCCAAAATTAGTACCCCGTTCCTGCTTCCTCCCTATGCCCCTTGATTCCGTTAGCCCTAAGAACTGTATATATAATTCTATCTTGAAAAGGGAGAGATTCGGCAGGAAAATTGGAGAGCAAGAAGAAAAAAAAAATTAGAAAATGCAAATGTTTTACTGTCTCTTTTACTGTCTCTTACAGTCGAATTGGGAGAATTTATTATGGGGAATGGTGTTCATTATTGCCGATTATCCATAATAAATAAGTAAGGGATTACCAAGTAACAGAGCATCTCAGTACACATAACAATAATAAGCCTGTAATGGCAATTTCTTAACTTTCCAATGTCCAACTTTTAATTGCCAGTACTACTCGGGGATGAAGACTGGATATAATTTTGCACTCACCGACACCAAAAACAAATCTTCCAGTCATTGTTTCTTGATTAATTGGTCTTATATTGAAGTAATACCAAACAAAGAAATAATTAATTTAACTTCTTGTTCTTACTAACTGTTTCATCCGTGTCTTGTGGTAATGTCTTCTTGTGGGAGTGGTAAAAAACTGTTGTCTCAACCATCCCTCAAGGCTAAACTGACTCCCATTCTCTATGGCTATGCTAGCCTCCTCCATGTAGACACACCCATCTACGTATGTAATCCCACCCACAAACATACGAAAAAATAAAACTAGAAATATCTAGACATGGCTATAATATACTAGCAATAACTAACTTAAGCATAAATGGCTCATGCAAAGCCAATGACAATACCGACATAAGAAATAGGTGCAGGATTAGGCCATTGAACCTTCCCCACTATTCACTAAGATTATGGCTAAGCCATCTTAAACATGAAGCATAGGAAATAGGATATTTTGTCCTTTGAGCCTGCTCTAAATGTTATTGTGATGATCAATGTTCATAAGTGATAGGACCAAAATAAGAGCCATTCTGTCACATCCAAGTCCACTCTGCTTCAATCATAGCTGATCTATCTCTAACCCTCCCTACCCCCTTTTCGACTTCCTACCCTTTGCTTGCTCCTGACACCTGTACTCATCAAGAATCTAATCTCTGCCTTAAAATATCCATTGACTTAGTTCCACAGCCTTCTGTTCAATAAATTCAATTCCAATCCATCACACAAGATTCACACACTGAAGATATTCCTTCATGCACTTCCTAAAGGTATGGCAATTAATTCTGCGGCTATGACCTCTGGTCCTAGACTCCTCTCCATATGGAAACATCCTCTCAAACAACCATTCTATCCAATGGTCTTCTGTCCAACCTTATATCTCTCTCACACCCATATTCCTTGACAAAATTGTTTGTGTCTAGAAATTTATCTACCCTTTAACTACTAATTAAGTATTGAATGAAACGCTACAAAAACCACACCCTGGAAACAGGCTGATCCTGGTTTGAACAGGCCTATTTGGGAAGGACTCTAAAATGTTAATCAAAGATGTAATGTGAGGCGTTTATTGTCACCGTGAAAGACACAGGAAATACTTTTCTTCTTACATAAGCTTTGTATCTAAGCACAATCCTTGATTAGCAATGTGTAACAGAAATGGCTTCTGAGCCTGATGCAAGAGGCACCTTTTTGTCTTGACTTTAAAATATATATATGATTTCAAACATAGCCATTCTACTTTATTTAAATGGTGTGTGGAAGATTTATGTCAATGTTAAAATTTAGGTTATATTCACATTAACCGAGGTACAATTGGAGAACTTTTGTGTGTGCTAACCAGTAAGAGCAAAAAAACAATACATGATTACAATTGGGACATTCACAGTGTACAGATACATGATAAAGGAGATAATGTTTAATGCAAGATAACATCTAGTAAAGTCTGATTAAAGATAGTTTGAGGGTCTCCAATGAAGTAGATAGTTGCTCAGGACTGCTCCCTTGTTGTTGATGGGATGGTTCAGTTGCCTGATAACAGCTGGGAAGAAAATGTCCCTGAATCTGGAGGTGTGCGTTTTCACACTTCTGTCCCTCTTGTCGGATGGGAGAGGGGAGGAGGAGTGACTGGGGTGATAATCATGATTACTGCTTGTAGCCTTGCTGAGGCAACGTGAAGTGTAAATGAAGTAAGTGGAAGGGAGATTGGTTTGTGTGATGTTCTGGGCTGCGAACACAATTCTCTACAACTTCTTGGGTCTTGGATGGAGCTGTTCCCAAACCTTGCTGTGATGCATCACGATAAAATGCTTTCTGCGGCGCATCTGTAGAAGTTGGGGAGAGTTGTTGGGGACATGCCAAACTTCCTAAGCCTTCTAAGGAAGTAGAGGCATTGGTGTGCTTTCTTGGTCATTGCTTCAACATGGGTCATCCAGGCAAGTTGGTGGTATTTGCTCCTTGGAGCTTAAACCTTTCAACCCTCTGTACTTCGGCGCTGTCAATGTAAACAGGGGTATGTGTGCCGCTTCGTTTCTTGAAGTTAATCACTATCTACTTTGTCTTGCTGAAATTGAGAGAAGGGTTGTTGTCGTGACACCAGTCTCAAACTCCTTCCTGCACTCCGTCTCCATTGAACGTGTGCAGGGAGTTGACCTGCTGCCTTGCAAACATAGATACCTCAACCAAAATCCATTGAATTTAGGACCAAAATGTGAAGTGCAATAAATCTTAATAACATTCCATACAAATTCTTTGTAGAAATTGCTTCCTGGAGTTTGCAATGCAATTTCTGTAGTCCCAATAACCGTGAAATGTTAGTGATATTATTTAACTTGTATGAACCTATCTGTACTGGTAGGCACTTTAAGATCAAAATTTGATTTGTAAAATAAATTGGAAACCATTATTCTAATAGTGTTGCTGGATTAATTACTGGATTAATTACTGGATATTCATCCCAAGATTGACATTTCACCCTTCAAATTCAATTTCTGCCTCTGGTTCCAGCTATTTATTTCTGCTTGCACATTGATATGCATTTTTTTTAATGACACAGTTTGTTTGATCATGTGGTTTCATTAAAAATGTGTTTCAGAAAGCAATACAAAGTGCTGGAATAACTCAGTGGATCAGGCAGCTTTCCCAGAGAACATGAATTGGCGACATTTTGAAATGTCGCCAATCAATTTTCTCCAGAGATGCGGCCTGACCCGCTGAGAAATGGAGTTACTCCAGCACTTTGTGTTATTTAGTGTGTAAAAAAGCATCTGCAGTTCTTTGTGTCTACGTGTTTGAGAGAGCCTTGCATTTATTACCTTTTCTAAATATTGTATTGTTTTATTTAGCTTTCCAGAGATCTGGGAGTGTCAACCGAGAAGCTTATTCCAGTGGTGTCAGCTGTTCCTGTCTCCAAAAAACAGTAATTATAAAAGTTATATATTGTTTTAAATACAGTATATTTTAACTGCATTGTTAAAACTCAAATTGCATGTTATTACTATAATTATAAGTGGTACTTGATTCCTTTGTTTGTACTGGATGAATTTGTCTATTATAACCACAGGTTGTTAATGCGCCATCAGGTACAGGATTAGCAGGAGTAAATTGTATCATCAACTCTCCTGTTGACTCAGACTTTTTTTAGTTTGGAGATACAGTGTGGAAACAGGCCCTTCGGCCCACTGAATCTGCGCCAACGAGAGATCCCACACACTAACGCTATCCTACACATACCAGGGACAATTAAAATTTGACCAAGCCGTATATTAGCCTACAAACCTGTTAGTCCACTGTGGTGTGTGGGAGAAAACCATCCCCGGGAGAAAACATTGCACAGGTTCACGAGGAGAAACGTACAAAAACTCTGTACAGACAATACGTGTGTAAGGCCCCAGCATCTATCCTTCCGCTCCGCCACCGTGTTGCCCAATTGGCTGGGCCCAGTGACCCAAGTTCCAGTGCACTCTAATGGATGCTTATCGCGGCATCAGTTGTTTTCCTGGTCTTGTTGAGAGCACACTGATGAAAGAAACTGCTCTGATGTCATGATGAGTATTGAGCAGAGGAAAGTTTAATTAAGTAGACGGGAGTCTATTATAGTGTTCTTGCTGCCAGGTAGAAATTTTGGCAGTGAGATATAATTAAAATTACTAAAATTTACTAGCAAGTATGAGGTACGGAAAGGGGGGGGGGGGGGTTAGAGTGAGGGCAGAGAGGAAATGGGGAGAGACAGTGAGAGAGGCAGAGTGTGGGGATGTTGGAGGGGAGAGAGAGATGGGGTGATGTAGGGGGGGAAGGGGGTGATGGGTGAGAAGGGAGGGGAGAGGTGGGGGGAAAGGAGTGGGTGGGGGGGGTGGGAGGGGTAGTGGTTTAGGGGAGAGAGGGGGGAGGGAGAGTGGGAGTGTGGGAGAGAAAGAGTGGGGGGGTGGTAGAGAGTGGGAGAGCATGAGAATGGTGAGAGACATAATGAAAAGCGGCAGAGACAAGGGCAAGAACAGGGGGTGGGCGTGGAGTGGAGGAGGGGGGAGAGGCAAGCGGTGAGAGAGATGGAAGGAGAGGGGGGAGGGAGGAGGTGTTGGAGTTAGGGGCGAGAGGGGTAGGGGAAAGTGTGGAAAAGGGGGGAGTGGGCGTGGGGGCAGGTCATCTATTCCCCACTCCCTTTCACCCCCACTCCTCTCCCTCTATTTCCACATCCCCCTCCTGCACCCTCCCCCATTCCTCCTACTACCGCCTCTCCCTCAACCCCCCCGTCCTCCTCCCCAGGTTCGGGGGCCTTACCCGCCCGCCATCTTATCTCTCTCCTGATCTGATAGAAGCATGGCCGGCTTGGAGAGCAAGATCTGCTTGTGACTCTCTGGAGTGCGGCTCGTGGGACAGGAGGGTATGCGTGCGGGCGGGGCTTCGCGACCTGCAACCAGCTGTTGAGTTCTGCGGAAAACTGAGGCCTTATCTGTTCTCCTCCGGATCGGAAGAGCATTTTGAGAACGAGTGGGGTTTTGGATGCGCGCGGCACAATCTCTTGTTTTATTTAAAAAAAAAAAATGTATTTATTTAAATTTTATTAATTATTACATTGACTCTAATTCTGCGGGAAGCGCGGCGCGAAGCATAGTGGGTGGGGGGTTTGAGAACGCGGGCGAGTCCAGCTGGTGGGAAGCACGAGGTAGTTGGAGGATGGGGGGGGGAGCCGGAGGGGGGGGTGCCGGGCGACCAATTGAAGAGAATGAAGAGAAGAGAAATGCAGCTTGGAATTGGTCGGCATGTGGAATTGTGACGTAAGCAGCTCGTGAGGTGCTGTTTCGATTTATAAAATGAGTGGGGGAGGAGGATTTTATTTAAAAATGTGTACATAAAAATGTCTATATGTAATGAGGAGTAAATCCGTGAATGCAAAAGCGAAATCGCTAGTGAAATGGAAAAAATGGCGGAGTTTGAGCATGTGGTTTTGGCGGACCATGGAATCAAAGGGCAAAAACCTTACCTGAAAAAAAAATGGAATGTGACATACACCCACAAACACACACAGAGTTTGAAAGATAGATAGATAGATGGATGGATGGATGGAGACAAAAGTGCTGGAGAAACTCAGCGGGTGAGGCAGCATCTATGGAGCGAAGGAAATAGGCAAAGTTTCGGGTCGAGACCCTTCTTCAGACTGTTCGCCCCATTCTTCTTGATGGGAGGGAAGTTAAAGGATGGATGTGGGGGGGGGGGGGAGATAAACGCAGGATGAATGGGGAGGGGGGGTTCTGTGCAGGATGAAGGGGGGATCACTACATGTTGACGGGGGGATTAACTACTGGATGAAGGGGAAGAAGGTGCAGGGTAAATGGAGGGTGGGTTCAGTACAGGATGATGTGTGGATCAGTTACACTGGATGGAGAGAGGGGTGCAGGATGGATGGGATAGGGGTAAGTTCAGGTGGAATTGAGGGAACCAGTGATGGAGGAGGGGGGGGAGGGTGGCGTGTGGAATCGGGGGCCGGCCGGTGTGGGTGGCAGGCGCATGCAGGGAGAATCAATGCACCCCGAAGTGAATAGGTGATCATGCGCAGGATATGAATAGGATATGGGGGGTAATATGGGGAGCGGAGGCACAGGGGATGTCAGTCGCGGATTTGAATTAGGCGCGGATTAGGGATCAGTGCCGGATGGAGAGGGGGGGGTCATCAGGGAGGACGGCCCCCCCCCCCCCCCCCCCCCCCCCCCCCCCCCCCCCCCCCCCCCCCCCGGAGAGAGAGTGGTCAGCAGCCTCCTCGGGGGACAAACATCGCCTGCTGCCTTGGCCGTTGGAATCCTCCTCGCCCACCACCCTCCCTCCTCCGCAGGCCAACAGCAAGCCCCCCAGGCCCCTCCCCCCCCCCCCCCCCCCCCCCCCCCCCCCCCCCCCCCCCCCCCCCCCCCCCCCCCCCCCCCCCCCCTGGGTCCACCCGAGCGATGCATGCTCAGAGATCCTTATAGCTAAGATCTGTGGTGCAGGTGACTTCTGATGGCGTTGATCGGAAAATGGACCGGGGTGATAGCCACAGAGCTTGCCGCGACAGCAGGCCCGCACCCTGCCAGCCTGATAACATCTTTGTCCTCGATAACCTCCATAAACCCTCCTAATAGATCAGACCCTGCCCTATTTTGTCGAGATTTTTTAAATTTTTTTTTGGAGCATACTGGACGCTTAGAAAGTAAACCAGGATTAGATGGTGCCCCCCCCACCCCATGGGCAAGGTAGATAGACGACCTCCTTAATCGATACAGTAGTGACAAAATTTATTTTTTTATTCCCTTTTTTTTCAACTTTCTTTTCAACACACCTCGCTCTTTACTCACACAAGGGTGGTCCTCACATGTTTTCGATCTTTTATCTACTCTCTAGCTTTTTTCTTTTTAAAAAAAATAAAAAGTTTAAGCCTAAGCTGTATTAAGATGGTGGCGCTGTGGTTCGCAGTGAGTTATCCGGCCGGGAATGCAATATATCGGCATGCAGTAAGGCACCTTGGTGTCATAGGCACTTTATATAAAATAAAATATAAACAAACTCAAAAGCTGTAACCTCCTCACCATGTCCGTGGTGAACTGACCTTAGGACAATGAATGTTTCTTTTTATTAACTCAAATACATCTGGGCTGTGGGGACGTGGTCTAAAGACGAAACAACGAGAGCGAGCTAGGCTGGCATAAACGAACACCAAGATACAAAATGCGTCGTGCAAGCACCTTAAGAGTACCAGGACATACTAAATCGACCATCCGAATAATAAATAATCAATTATTAAAATAAAGGGTACACAACATATCAACCATCCTTCCTCTAAAATCATCAGTACCACCACTTTTGAGTGACGCACCACGTCTCCATGGCCCAACAGTTAAAAAGCTCCTAGGGATCAGGCATCAATCAACGGACGCGCGCCCTGAACAGTGGCGGACCAGTCGCGGTCCGCCACCTCGCCATCACCTCCTTCCCCACCTCCGACTTCATTGGTGGGGGCTACGGACAGGGAGTACTCTGCGCGAAGGTCGAAGGAGCGGGGTGGGATGGAAGTGAGAGCGGAAGCCGGAAAGCGGTTAAAGCGGTAAGCCGGGCGGTGACTCGTATGCCCCCCGACCGAGGACAAGGAGGACGACGGGGAGGACGTCCTACAGCACTGTTTTCTCGGAGGGGCATTTCCGCGCCCCGAAGTGATCATTCCCCCCGGCCACGACCCCAGCATGGGTCACATCCGCGACGGGAAGCGGGGGGGCAGACGGAGTCACCGGGGTGTGGGAAGAGGCTCGTTCACCGAGCCGGAGGAATGATGCTGGCGGGGGACCGGCGGGGTTGACATCCTTCCGTCGCGGTGGGCAGTTAATGAACGAGGGAAAGACGGCAGAGCCGACGGACCACGGCCCAGCCTGGAACGGCAGAAGAGGACACAACATTACGGACATGGGAGAGAGACTGAAGGCAGAGGAACGGCTGGACCTCGTGGGAAACGCTTTTGGATACTGTGTCTTGCGGTTAATGCGTTCCGGACCAAGGCAGGTTTTAAAGACGGAAGGGGACAGGGACTGCTGAGACACCGGGACGTGGGCCTTGTGACTACGGGACATTGGTCGCTGAGCGGGGAGGCCAGGGCGCTTGGTCGCGGGAGATGTTGCGGAGGTTCAGCAGGGCCAGGTAGATGGTCGTTGCGGGTGGGGTTAGGCGGCAACGTTTCCAACAATCTTTAGCACTGCGGACCGCGCGCATCGGCAGGCCAGTCACATTGCTCTGTGGGTATTCCGTGGCTGCTGGTGTAATTAAATGACGAAAGTTAAACGAACTCAGCAAAATCGCGGAACTCGGGCACTGCGTACTGGCTGCCGTTGTCCGACTGCAGGCTTGCGCGGTGACCGGTGACCGAAGGGTGGCCAAAGTGGCGGCGCTATTGTCGATGACTGCGGAGGAAGAGAGGGAGTGGAGCTGGGTCAACTTCAATACCAGCTGGTAGTAAGAGTCAAGCAGCACATAGAAAGTGGCTTTCCGTGGCCACCCTCGATGAACTGTTTGCTAGCGCAGACCATGGCTGGTCAGCAGCTGGCTGCAGAGGAGCGGCTGCGTGTGATGGTGGAGCGAACGGTCTGTTGCAGGGTAGGGCACGCCGGAGACCCTATCCCGGAAGTAGCGAGGCATGTCAGGCCAGAAGAACTGGCTCTGAGCGACAGAAAGGGTCGCCTCGGACCCGGGATGGCCACGATGAGCGGTCTCGAAGTATTGTTCCCGTAGTGCTTCGGGCACCACACCTTGTGCCCCTCACATTCACACCATCACGCAGCACCAACTCGTCACGGACCAAGAAGTAAGGCCACCGCTGCGGCCGGCAGGGAAGAACGGCGGTCTGGCCAAACCCTGCCTGATGATCGCGGCCAGCTGCTGTAGCGAAAACGTCTGCCGCCGTGTGCTCGGCTAGGGACTTCAACTGACCGGGTTGGGGCACGAAGTTCACGCCCAGGACTATCAGATCGGACGTCTCGTAGGATGCTGGGTTGTGGATGAGAGAGGCGCCCGAGACAGCGTGTCCGCAACAACCATGTCCATTGCCTTGCGATAAAACCACTGTGAAAGATGAAGCGTTGTAGCTGGAGCATCATGGAGCCGGGAGGAGGCCATGTAGAGAGGCTGGTGGTCCGTTCGACATGAAAGCAGTTGCCCAGGATATAGTATTTGAATTAGGAGCAGGGACAACTGGGCATTGTCAGCGGACGTTCATCGTGCGGGACGCGTGATTCAGGCAGTTTTGCACCCAGTCATGGTGCAGGCAGCGCGGCCCCGAGGTCAAACGTCAGGAACGACGGGGCGCTGGATGGTGTTGAATTGCTGACCAGCTAGATTTGTGTCAATGCACGCTGGATGTGCCCCAGTCCTTTTTCACCAGATCCGCAGGCTGGTGGTACGTTGACCATGCCCAAGAAGCGTGCAGGCCAGCGCACGTCCAAAACCGCATCTCGGATATTGCAGACTTTCAGCCCCCGATGTGATGCAGTGACCTTCGGCATGAGTTTCAGGTTGGACTAGGTGGTGGTCGTGCTCAGCGTCATTCCCCTTAGACCAGGAGACAATGATTAAACAGTTGTTCCATGGCAGGCAGAGACGGCATGCATGCCGAAGGGCGTGCAGGTTGTCCCAGGTGCGAGGACCGCTCGTCTAGAGGTATCTCGAACTCTTGGTCAAGAACCGAGAACACGGTGGCAGGGCCATGCGTCACATCCACTACCATGGATAATGCGGGCGTCCGCTGATGCCGCGGCGCCTGTCCTTGGGGTTTGTCGCATTTCGCCTCTTGTCTTTCCTTCGCTGCGACAACAAACATAGTCAGTCCGTGGGATGCCCGTGGCCACCATCTCGCGAAGAGCAGACTCGACCTTGGGACGCGTGCGGGGGGCACGGCACAAGACCGACGTCCGTCGATGTCGGGATTTTGGAGGGCTATTCTTGTAGCGCTGCAGGGCAAACTACCGAGGATACCGGTCCCAGGCAGTCAGGGGTGTGGACCACTGTAGCTCACCAACCCGAGGTCCAGGTCCACGCCGAGCCATGGATCAGGAAAGAGAGAGGGGCGTCGTGGTAGGCAGTGGAGAGTGGCCCGCCACCCCCATAGGCACGCAAAACAGCACAAGGCTCATTATGTCTTATCATCTGAACATGGCTTGGACATAACATTGCAGCTGCCCCCTTCGTCCTTGAAGGCCATGCTCCATATTCACGTGACTCGGACGGTCGGTGTCCGTTATCAGTCCACTCGCAAGGAAAACACATCCAGCCTCACTCGGAAGAGAGAGGGGTCGGGGGAAGGCGTGGACGTTGAGTCACGTGAAGTACGGTTTCTGCTGTGGCTGTGCAGGGTTTCCCACGGGAACGGCCATTGCTGCCGTAAAAATGGACGGTTGACATCGTTGAGGGCGGTCAGCTGCAGTGGTCTTGCCCTGTCGCCGGGGCGAGCATTGTAACTGAGGGTGTGTCAAATGCACGCTGGTGCAGCGCCTCATGAAATGTCAGATCAGGCTTAACGCAGCAAGCTGTACGGGGGTCAGGTCATGCACCACGCAAATTGTCAATAGACTCCCCACAGTTTGAAACGCTCTTGTTGTGGGTTAGGGGCTAGGTTCACACAATCTAGGCAATCTGGGGTCACGGGGTCCTGACAGACTCTCCACCATGTCCATAGACGACACGACTCCGAAACGCTCGGCGCTCGGGGACCAGCCCTTCCAGGTTGACCAGCCAGGGAAGCCTTGGAGCGGGGGGGCCACTGCAGGGGGGGGGTGGGCCGATTGCCATATGCTCAAAAGTCCCGTCGGAACACAAAAGCGATGAGAGTGAGTAGATGTCTGCATCCGTACTGGGGTTTCGACAGGCAGAAGCCAACAACTAACCTGGAAAAATAATAATAAGGGGGTACTGGGACTAAGAAAATAAAAGGTCTGGAGAGGGGGACTCTTAAAGTCTTCAGGACGTTTATTAAGCACACGTCATACATAGCCCTGGTGTACGTGGTTGAGCTAGGGGCGTGTGGGTTGCTATTAAACTAAATGGTGGGGGGACACCGTGGTTAGCATGGACATCGTTACTATCAATTAAAGGTGTACACACATATCATCTACACACGCCGAGGCCGGGAGAAGGGAGGGAGGGGGAGTCCCCGGCATACGGGAGGGTTTGTTTTGAAAGCGCTGTTTACAAGCAGAGACCGTTATCAGGCCGGGTAGGGTGCGGGAGGAGGAGTAGATGGAGTCGCTGCTGCCGCTGTTCGGGGCCCGTCATTCACTCCGACCCTTCCTCACCCCGCATCTAGTATCTTTGCCCCGCAGAGCCTTCGCCGACACGAAACGTCACGTTCCTTTTCTCCAGAGATGCTGCCTGACCCGCGGAGTTACTCCAGTTTTTTGTGTCTATCTTCGGTACAAACCAGTATCTGGTTGCCAAGCCGGGCAAAATAACTCAGTGTTTAGGTTGCCCGGCGGCGCTTTGAGTGGTCATTGGCACCCGGGCAACCGCTAATTTCGAGCCCTGCATTTAGACAGGTACATGTTTAGGATGGGTTCAGAAGGATATGATCTAAATGCAGGCAAATGGGACATGTTGGCTGGTGTGGGAAAGTTAGGCCGAAGGGCCTGTTTCCACGCCGTAAGACACTATTCAAGTTCTAGTTCACATTTATTGCCACATGCATCTAATAAGGTACAGTAGAATTTGAAGTAGAAGTAGCTATTGCATGCAGCTGGTCAGGCATTATATCTGATTTTCTATAATTCTATGTAGTCAGTATTCCTTTTTTTTTGCAGTAAAGATTTTTTTCTATGCATTAGTTATTTATTGGGAACAGCTACAAATAAAAAGAAATGCTGGTCATCTGCATGTTACTAACAGCAATTCCCCTGGCATGTGTATTTAAATATGGATTGGATAAAGCAAATGCTGACTCCTATTTACATGACTTGCAAAAGCATCGTTTTGACATTGGGGACACAAGAGAATGCAGATGCTGTAGGGAAACTGTAGCAAAGAAAGGAGAATTCGTAGAGGAACTGAGCAGGTCAGCCAGCATCTGTGGAGGGAAATATATAGTCACTGTTTGGGGTTGAGACCCTTCATCCAGACTATCATCCCTTGTGATATCAAAAAACAGCTGAGAGCTCTGAATTCACCAAAGGAAATAGCAATACATCATGGGAAACTGGCCCTTTGGCCCAAAGTACCCAACGAACAATTGCGTCCCATCAATACTAGTCCCCATCTGTGTGCGTTTGATCCATATCTCTCTAAACCAGTCCTATCCATGTACCTGTCTAAATGTTTCTTAAACGTTGCAATAGTACCTACCTCGATTACCTCCTCTGGCAGTTATTTGCACATGGGTTCCTATTAAATCTTTCCCCCCTCACCTTAAACCTATGTCTTCTGATTCACGATTTCCCCTACTCTGGGCAAGAGACTCTGTGCGTCTAGCCGATATATTCCACGAAAAAGGACCACAGTTGCGGGCACATGGCAGAACCACTGCCAGCAGTTGCCCCTCCAAATCGCACAACATCCCGTCTTTGAACTATATTTCCGTGCATCATGATTGCTAAATCCAGGAACTCGATGCCCAACAACACTACAGCAGAAGACTGCAGCAGTTCCAGAAGACAGTTCACCAACCCCCATTCTACTACCCCCTACCATATTTTAACAATAATAATAATCATCTATATATTATTTATCTATATCTATTATTTATCTATACCTGTAGGAAGTTGTATCATTTTTTTAATTTTAAGTTTACTACTTTAGTCCATACACGATGGCTTTCTTGGTCCTCAATTCCAATTTTGAAATCTATTACTAAAACTCTCATCTTGTTTCTTTGTTTCTATCTATGCATGTTTGACCATGTGATCCTGGACCTACGCCAAAACGGTACACGACAGCACTAAAATATTTGCACCACATTACTCATCTTGTCCAGTGGTCGTTTGTGTCAAGTTTCGTTGTGGGGGTTGGGATGTGGGGGACGTGAGTGCCGACACGTCACTATAGGATCTTAATTACATTTTTTTTAAAAACTTGCTGTTCCTGATAAATGCACGCTGGACACGGACAGGGCCCGGAGCCGCGATCCACCCTCTCGCGGCTCCGACTGCCAATAAATTTACCTGTCTAACTGTTTCTTAAATGTTGGGATAATCCCTGCCTCAACTACCTCATCTACCAGCTTGTTCTGTACACTCACCACCCTTTGTGTGGAAAAAACTGCCCCTCAGATTCCTATTAAATCTTTTCCCCTTTATCTTAAACCTATGTCCTCAGGTCCTCGATTGACCAACTCTGGGCAAGAGACTCTGTGCATCCATCCGATCTGTTCATCTCATGATTTTATACACCTCTATCAGATCACCCCTCATCCTCCTGTGCTCCAAGGAATAGTCCCAGTCTACTCAATTTCTCCCTATAGCTCAGTTCCTCTAGCCCTGGCAACATCCTTGTAAATCTTCTTTGTACCCATTCCAGCTTGACAACATCTTTCCTGTAACATATATCTATAACAATAAAAAAATAAATCGTATAAAATATTTTACTGCTTTGCCAAGAATATGCTTCAAAAATAAAAGATTAAAAAGTGTCCCAAGCCGGACTTCCGATGGCGCTATGGAGGACTAGAAAGCAACGCCAGCCAGCTCCGTGAAAAAAACGAGGAAAACCGGGGAGAAAAGACCTGCCTGCTGTTTCTGCACCGGCTGCCTGCGCGACTCGTAATGGCAACACAGCGCAGCCCACTCGCAGATAAAACAAAACTCCGGTATACAAGGAAAACGGCAGAACAAGAGCAAGGCCCGACTGAAGCCTCGGCCTCAGGTAGGACACTATCCCTAGAAGATGTGTCGAAAAAAACGAAGAAAAAATCGGAAATTGAAGAACTCAAAGTTTTTTTTTGTACAAGAAATGGCTGAGTTAAAGTTAGAATTAAAGACTGAATTGGCAAAATGAATATTAAGGAAGAAATAGAAAAAATCAAGGAGGAGATGAAGGAGTTAGTCTGAAATTAATACCTCGGCAATGGAATTATCTGACAAACTCCGAAAGGAAATTGCAGAAATATTGACGGATCAATCTGCAAGTATAGTGGAAGAGATAAATGAAAAAATCGAAAATAAGGTGGAAATAGAAATGAACCAGTGGTGGAAGAAATCAAGAACAGTCGACAGCCTAAAGAACCTTGAAGAATAGTCGAAACAAGTACTCAGACTACGAAAACACTCCTCAAAGAAAATCAACGTTTATCTGACTTACTGGGCAAAATAACTGATAAGTGTACCGAGTTGGAAGGACGCCAGGGAAGACAGAACCTAAGGATCGTGGGTATTCGAGAAGGGAGAGAAAAGAATTAAGATACCCGAGAATTTACTGCAAACTTACTGCAAAAGGTTTTATCTCTGGAACAAAAGCCTTTACTAGCCCGAGCACACAGAGTCATGAGACGTTATACAAAGCAAGACGCCCCTCCAAGACAAATTATAGTAAAAGTCCAGTATGATCATGTCCTGGAGGAGATGATGTAGAAATCTTACATATGAAGAAGATTCGATCAGCATCTACCGAGACTATCCAGCAGAGGTCTCCAAGAAACGAAATGTGTTCAAGGAGACCAAAATAATTTTGAGGGAAGTGAAGAATCTGAAGTACAGTCTGAGGTACCCAGCCACCCTGAGAATTACCTACAACCAGGAAGAACATTATTTCAAAAACCTAGCGGATGCAATGAGCTTTGCCCAAGGGATTAAGGAGCGAGAGGTAGACTGAATGAAAGCTTCAAAGATGAAAATAACAACAATTAAATTGTACTTTCAAGATTGGAATGGACTATGGACTTGTTTCATCTAAAGAAGATGGAGAAGGATGCGGATGGGAGATTCGGGGGGATACGGATTGGAGACGCTCCTATGGATACTAATAATTAGAATAGTAACACTACTAAATTAATAACTAACACATACTAAAATTAATACTGTGGTATTATTATTAATTAAAGCTAATAACTACCAATTAACGATTAACAACTAACTATAGCTGATTTACTTAGGATTAAGTAAATAGTAAATAAATACACAAAATATAAACTTTGACTTTATTTATACCCCCTGGTACTTTTTTATTATTTTTATTTTTTTACTTTTTCTATATTTTTCTTCCCTTTTTCTTATTTTTTATTATTACTTTATTTTTTATATTTTCTTATTATTATTATTGCTTTTAATAAGTATTAAGTATAGATATTATCAAATACTTGACTGATCATTTATTTCAAAGAAAATCTTGAGTTATTTTGTCTTTTAAAATTTGTGGGTTAAATCTCCAATGTCCCTGTTTTTCCGTTTTACCAGTCATTTTCATCATAAAAGTTAAAGGTGCGTGATCTGAAATTATAATATTATAATATTTTGAATTATAAGTGAATGGGATAAGTTTTAAATCTACCAAAAAATAATCTATTCTTGAATATAATTATGCACAGGTGAGTAAAATGAGTATTCCCGTCCAGCTGGGTTTTGTATTCTCCAAACATCTTTAATATTACTAGTATCTATATATGCATTTATTAGATCACTGGAATGCGATTTAAGTTTCCGTTGTTTTGATGATCTGTCCAAATAAGGATCTAGTGTACAATTTAAATCTCCTCCAATTATTAAGTTGTGTTGTGATAATTCTGGAATAGTATTAAATATTGTTTTTAAAAACAGTGGGCTGTCAAAATTTGGGCGGTATACATTGACAAAAATCATTTTTTGTGTGTATACTTCTCCTATTACAAGCTGGTTAAAAATGGAAAAGGAAGATTGTTCACCTTTTGAAATTAGCTCGATTTTATTTGCTAATACTAAAATACATTAAAAAAAGTTATAGAGGAAATCCAATAATAGAAAGTGGCATACGTATTTGGAAACAATTAAAGAAAACATTAAAATTAGAAAGTATACCACTGGCTCTTCCCATTGCAAATAACATCACTTTTAAACCTTCACTGATGGATAAAGTTTTTTTTTTAAATGGAAGAAACTATGGAATAAATAAGATGGTGTGATCTCTACAAGGAAAGTTTAATTCCTTTATTTCAGGAATTACAACAAAATTATGGATATACTCAAAAAGAGTACTTTAGATATTTACAAATTAGAGGGACGATGTTAACTCAACAGGATTTTAGAAATAGAGACAGAAATTTTAGATGAATGTCTAAATATATCCCAACGCAAGAAAATTAATATCATTATTTATAATATTTTACTGGAAAAATGATTTACCAAATCGAAATTATATAGGCAAGCATGGGAAAACGAATTAGGACAAACAATTAGTGTAGAAGTAGGAATGAAAGTTACAACATATACACCACTGCTCATTAAATGCCAGACACTCCCTGATCAATTTAAAGTTTACATAGAGTACACTTTTCGAAATCCAAATTAAACAGAATGTTTTCAATATGTTTCTGCTTATATGTGATAAATGGTCAGCATTTAGAAGCTAATCTAATGCATTCATTCACAAAATGTATAAAAATTGCAAATTTTTGGATAGAATTTTTAACATAATCTCGAAAGTAGTTAATGCAAAATTGACTCCAGACTCAAAAATTAATCATATTAGGGAATAATAGAAACGGAATCATCTACTAACAACACAGCAATAATTTTTATTGGTTATAGTTTACTATTGGTAAAAAAACTAATACTAAGATTTTGAAAGGTCCTACATCCCCCACAATCAAAATGTGGATTGCAGAAATGTCGGGGACACTTTCATCTGGAAAGACTAAGACTTGTCCTTTTGGACAAGCTAGATCAATTCAGAGGAATATGGTTCCATTTATTGAATATTAAAGGGTCAAGGAGGTCCGGTTTCGAGAACCTGACTGAAGCCTGGAAAGAAGGACATGGATGAAGACTATATACAATAGACCACGCAGATATCTCCAATGAAGAATATCTTGCTTTATACTCCACCCATTTTATCGATTTTCTACTTCTATTTTATTTCTTTTTATTATTTCTCTTTACTATTTTCTTTCTGTTATAAAATAATAAAAAATATAGAAGTATAAATAAGAACGACTGTAAACTTTAAAAATATTAAGAATGTATGAGATGAATAATGTTTTTTCTTTTTTGATTTTATGTTATTCCTTCTTAATATGTATTTACTTCTAATAAAAATATTTTACAAAATAAAAGTGTCCCAAGCCAAAACGCCATCTATCTGTATTCCCCTGCTGAGATACTCCAGCACTTTGTGTCTTTTTCTTGTAAACCAGCGTCTGCAGTCCCTTGTTTCTGTTATTACATCAGTTGTGCCTTTGATTTGACATTAGTGATTATCAGGAACAGAATGCGAAAGCATAACAGTAACACGTTGTAAATTATTTGGCCTAAGGCAGACTCGGCTGATGAGAGAGACCTCCATTTCACCAAGTGTGAATATATTTGATTTTGCAGCCCAAATCTCTCCCTGTGGGTAATTATTGGGGCTGGGATTTTGATTGCTGCCAACACTATCTGGCTTGCAGTCACATGCACATAAATACATGCAATTTTCTTGGAGATGGCACGTGCAATAGTGACTCAGCCTGTTTCTACTTTGCCATAGAGTGGCTTCGAGAGTTGGTAATGTGAAAGGCTATTAAGTATAGATTACACTTAATTTTACAACACGAGAACTGATTTGCGCCCTTGTTTATAATGCCCTTTCACTCTGGTTTTTGGGTATGTAAAAGGTGATCAATAAATGTAAGTATGCCTGAAAACAAAATAATGTCGTTTAACTTTTTAGAGGGACTGGTACACCGTGTACCATCACAAACAAAGCACTGTTCTTTCACAACTGCTGTTCCATGCAGTCGGGATGACAAAGTCCCCTAATTATGAATATGTATTCATAAGTTCGAGGAGCAGATTTAGGCCATTTGGCATGTCAAGCCTACTCTGCCATTCAGTAATGGCTGATCTGTCTTTTGCTCTCAACCCCATTCTCCTGCCTTCTCCCCACAGCCCCTGACATCCATATTAATCAATAACCTATCAATCTCTGCCTTAAAAATATCCATTGACTTGGCCTTCATAGCCTTCTGTGGCAATGAATTCCACAGAGTCACCACCCGCTGACTAAAGAAATTCCTTCTCATCTCCTTTCTGAAGGTACGTCCTTTTATTCTGAAGCTATGACCTCTGGTCCTAGACTCTACAACAAGTAGAAACATGAACGCCATCCAGGCCTTACACTATTTGGTAAGTTCCAATGAGGGTCTTCCTTCTAAACTCCAGTGAGTACAGGCCCAGTGCCTTCAAATGCTCATCATATGTTAAGCCAATCATTCCTGGTATCATTCTCATAAACCTCTTCTGGACGATCTCCAACGCCAGCATATCCTTCCTCGGATATGCGGCCCAAAACTGCTCACACTACTCCAAATGCGGCCTGACCAGAGCCTTATAAATCCTCAGTAGACAAAAGTGCTGGAGAAACTCAGCGGGTGCAGCAGCATCTATGGAGCAAAGAAATGGGGTGAAACCCTTCTTCAGCAGCAGAGTGAGAAGGGGAGGAGACAGCAAGGGCTACCGGAAATGAAGAAAGTTAATGTTTATGGCAAAGCAAAGGTGCAGTTCCTCAAATTTCCGGTTGGTGCTCACTCTGGCCATGGAGGCGGCACTGGACGGAACGGTCGATTCGTGCTGAGCCACAGGGAGATTAGGTTGGTTAATGTGATTGATGGTAGGGGAGGGAAACCCCCGTTCCCTGAAGAATTAGGACATTTCCGATGCCTACCTTCGATTTTCCAGCATCTGCAGTTCCTTCTTAAACACCTTATAAATCCTCAGCATTACTTACCTGTTTTTGTATTCTAGCCGTCACGAAACAAATGCTATGAAATAACTATGTTCAGCCCCCAGTTTACTGGGGTATGTAGAAAATATTGTCCATTGTTGATGACAGCCAATGATAGCGGACGTGTTGGAAGTCTTCAATGCTAAAACAAATACATAATTAAATGAAAAATCCAAAAGATGACTGATGCTGGAAATCTAAAATAAAAACAAAAAAGTGCCAGAAATACTCAGCCGGTCAGATCACATCTGTGGAAAGTTGACATTTCAGGTGAGGGAAGGGTAAAGATCTAATAAGAACCCGAGGAGCAACTTTATTTGCACAAAGGGTGGTAAGTGTATAGAATGAGCTGCAGATACTATTACTATTTAAAAAACATTTGGGTAAGTCCATGGATAGGATAGGTATCATCGGGTGGCGCCGTCAACGATGGCAGCCTCACCCACAGTCTGTCTGTCTTTTTGTCTCTTTTGTTATTTTTAGTGTGTTTTAAAAAGTATGTGTTAATGTATGTGTGATTGATAAAATACATCTCTTGATGCTCCTGATCCTGAACACATCATCAGTGATGTAACCTGGGGTCATTAGGCGCTTTGGGTCTTTCAGCATCAGACACCCTCACCCAGGTGAAGCAGCCGTGTTGATCAGTCCACGACTTGTGTTCAGGTGGCATTTGTTCCTCCCATGGACCTCCGCTCCTTATCCAGAGCCATCTCGAGGCTTTCTCCACTGCCTCTGTGGTGTATTTGATGGCTCTTCTCTTCATTCCGTTGATGCCCAGTAGAACGATTGTCCTGCAAAACCTCTGCAGCCAACCTTGATGGGCATACACCTTGCCTTCCAACACTGCTTACGGCAGTCTTTGTACTTGGTCTTCATCCTCTCGTGGGCCTCCTCCAGACAATCCTCCCACAGCGCTGTCAGTTCCAACAAGACAATGTTTTTGGTCGCCTCTTAGACCAGGAGGATGTCTGGCCTCAGGGTGGTCGTGGCAATGTGCCGTGGGAACTTCAGCTGTTTCACCAGGTCCACAGAAAGCTGGCAGTCCTGCACAGTTGCCAGGATTCCTGGCTGCTGTGATTCTTGGTAGCTGCACTCTGACCTTCTGGGTGGTGGGCCGTGCTCTGATTCCCATGCTGATGGCTTCTGCAATGGGTTTTAGAACCTGGTCGTGACGCCAGGTGTACCAGCCCTGCACAAGAGCCTTTGGGCAGCAGCTCAGGATGTGTTCCAAGTGACCCCCTGCCTGACGTTGAACACAATCCATTGTTAGCTCACCTGAGTTGTATCGTAATGCCTATCAGCATGTCAGACATCTAACCCCCTCCCATCCCCATACTGACCTTTCTGCTCTGGGCCTTCTCCACTGTTAGAGCGAGGCCTGATGCAATTGGGTTCCTATTCCACTTGGGCAACTTACAACCCAGCAGTAAGAACATTGATTTCCCTAATTTCAAGTAACCCTTGCTTTCTGTCCCTCCCCATCTTAGTTCTCCGACTAGTTCCACTGTCCTCCACTGATTAATTTTACTGATTGTTTGCCTCATTGTCACACTCCTCAGTTACAATGAACCATTGACATTTCCTTGATCGTCTGCTTTGATCTGTCGTTTTCATAGCTTACCATTCAAGGAACTGAAGATGCTGGTTTAAACTGAAGATAGACACAAAATGTTGGAGTAAGGGACAGGCTGCATCTCTGGAGAGAAGGAATCTTACTGAATTACTTAAGGGCCTGTCCCACTTATGTGTCCTTGGCACGCAAATTACCCGACCTTGTGGTCGCGTTGAGCCATCATGGTCCGGCGAAGGTTGGGCGCGATTACATGCGTACGCACAGCCGTCTGGAGAGCGTGACCTCATTTGAAGATGGACACAAAGCTGGAGTAACTCAGCGGGACTGGCAGAATCTCTGGAGAGAAGCAATGGGTGACGTTTCGTGTCGAGACTCTTCTTCAGACTGAAAAGAAGGGTCTTGACCTGAAACGTCACGCATTGCTTCTCTCCAGAGATGCTGCCGGTCCGGCTGAGTTACTCCTGCATTTTGTGTCTATCTTCAATTTTATTGGCCCCGCTCTAGGAGTGGAAATGGGGGCGGACGGCAACGGCCGTGAGCCCCATGCGATCGTTTGCCTGCTTCTGCTGCTGTTGAAGGTGAGACGTTGCGTCGCGCCAGGGTCTTGGCCCTGTCCCACTTTCGCCGTCAGTTCTGCGACAGGCCATTGCCGCACGCGAAGATTTTGTTCACTACAAAGATTCCGCGCGATTTTGTGCACAACTACATACCCCTCTGTCCTTCTCAGTGGGACGGCCCTGCGCGGCCATACGATGCCCGTACGCCTCAACGCGAGCACAAGCCCTTTAATCTCTCCCGGAACTCTGTTCTGTAATATATCTATTAATTTTGGTGATTGATTCTGAGATGATAGAGGGCATATTACATGTATTTTCAGAGGTTGTAATAGCCTCGACCATGCCATCTTGTCTTGGCCCTCAAGCCTGTCTTATTACCATGCTGTGTAAATGCAAGTTGATCAAATTCTCACCAATGTTTTTCAGACAGACTCTAGATTTCCGGGTGTCGGTGAACTCTCTGCTGGCGAATGGGTATTTAAAGTTAGGATCGACTGTTCCAAATCAAGCAAAGGAGCTGTCCGAGAAGGTACTATTATTAATGTTAACAAGTTATATGTACTGTGTTATCATGAGATGATAGGAGCAGAATTAGGCCATTCGGCCCATAATGTATACTTCACCATTCAATCATGGCTGATCTAACTTTCCATCTTAACCCCATTCCCCTACTTTCTCCACATAACCACTGACACTCGTGCTAATCAAGGATCTATCTATCTCTGCCTTAAAAAATATCCATTGACAGCCTCCTGTGACAATGAATGCCACAGATTCACCATCCTCTGGCTGAAGAAATTCCTCCACATCTCCTTTCTAAAGGAACGTTATGGCTATGGTTATGGCTTTGACCTCTGGTCCTCGACTCTTCCACTTGTGGAAACAACCCCTCCACATCCACTCTATCCAGACCTTCGAGATAGATAATAGGTGCAGAGTAGGCCATTTGGCCCTTCGAGCCAGCACCGCCATTCACTGTGATCATGGCTGATCATCCACAATCAGTACCACGTTTCTGTCTTTTTCCCATATCCCTTGACTCCGCTATCTTTAAGAGCTCTAACTCTCAAAAGTGTCCAGAGAATTGGCCTCCACTGATTTTGAAGGCAGAAAATTCCACAGATTCACAACTCTCTGGGTAAAAAAGGTTTTCCTCATCTCCGTTCTAAATGGCCTACTCCTTATTCTTAAACTGTGGCCCCTGGTTCTGAACTCCCCCAATATCGGGTACATGTTTCCTGACTCCAGTGTGTCCAATCCTTTAATAATCTGTTTCAATAAGATCCCCTCTCATCCTTCTAAATTCCAGTGTATATAAGCCTAGTCGCTCCATTCTTTCAACATATGACAGTCCCGCCATCTCGGGAATTAACCTCATGAACCTACACTACACTCCCTCAAAAGCAAGTATGTCCTTCCTCAAATTTGGAGACCAAAACTGCACACAATACTCCAGGTGTGGTCTCACTAAGGGCCTGTACCACTGTAGAAAGACCTCTTTGCTCCGATACTCGACGACTCTTGTTATGAAGGCCAACATGCCACTAGCTTTCTTCACTGCCTGCTGTATCTGCATGCTTACTTTCAGTACTGATGAACAAGGACACCCAGATCACGTTGTACTTCCCCTTTTCCTAACATTCAGATAATAATCTGCCTTCCTGTTCTTGCCACCGAAGTGGATAACCTCACATTTATCCACATTAAACTGCATCTGCCCACTCACCCAACCTGTCCAAGTCACCCTGCATCCTCCACACAGTTCACACTGCCACCCAGCTTTGTGTCATCTGCAAATTTGCTAATGTTACTTTAATCCCTTCATCTAAATCATTAATGTATATTGTAAATAGCTGTGGCCCCAGCACCGAGCCTTGCAGTACCCATTAGTCACTGCCTGCCATTCCGAAAATGACCTGTTAATCCCTACTCTTTGTTTCCTGTCTGCCAACCAATTTTCTATCCATGTCAGTGCCCTACCCCAACACCATGTGCTGTAATTTTGCCCACTAATCTCCTATGTGGTACCTTATCAAATGTTTTCTGTAAGTCCAGGTACACTACATCCACTGGCTCTCCCTTGTCCATTTTCCTAGCTACATCCTCAAAAAATTCCAGATGATTAGTCGAGCACGATTTCCCCTTCGTAAATCCATGCTGACTCGGACTGATCCTGTTACTGCTATCCAAATGTTTGGCGATCTCATCTTTTATAATTGACTCCAGCATCTTCCCCACCACCGATGTCAGATTAGTGGGACTATCATTTCCTGTTTTCTCTCTCCTGCCTTTCTTAAAAAGTGGGATAACATTAGCTACCCTCCAATCCACAGGAACTGATCCTGTATCTCTGGAACATTGGAAAATAATCACCAATGTGTCCACGATTTCTAGAGCCACTTCCTTAAGCACCCTGGAATGCAGACCATCAGGTCCTGGGGATTTATCAGCCTTCAGTCCCATCAGTCTACCCAGCACCATTTGCTGCCTAATGTGAGAGATGGGCCAAATCATGCTGTAACTTTTGTGAGGCTCGCTGGGAAATGACGCCACAATCTGGATCTTTTGTATCTGCAGGGCTCGAAATTAGCGGTTGCCCAGGTGCCATTGACCACCCAAAGTGCTGCCGGGCAACCTAAACACCGAGTCATTTTGCCCGGCTTGGCACGCAAATACTGGTTTATACCGATAGACGCAAACTGGAGTAACTCCGCGGGTCAGGCGGCATCTCTGGGAAATAGGAACGTGACGTTTCGTGTCGGCGACGGCTGTGCGGGGCAAAGAGACTAAGTGCGTGGTGACGAAGCGTCGGAGCGAATGACGGGCCCCGAACAGCGGCAGCAGCGACTGCGACAGTGCTCCACCGCCCCCTCCTCCCGCACCCCGCAGGCAGAAGGAGGCCTCCCTCTCCCTCCCTCCCTCCTCCCGGCCTCGGCGTGCAAGAAGGGTTGTTTTGAAAGCGCCGTTGGCCGATTTGCAAGCAACGGCCGCTATCGCCCTGATAACGGTCGCTGCCTCAAATCCGTTATCGGCGCTTTCAAAACAACCCCTCTCGCACACCGAGGCCGGGAGGAGGGGGAGAAGGAGAGGGAGGTCTCCTTCCGCTGTCTGAAGCAGCTGCACCAAAGATCCTATAGCTGCACCGCTCGCCCCGCACCTTCCTGTCGGCTGGCGGATGAGGGGAGGCGGTGGCGAGGAGTTCCCAACAGCCACCCCCTTTGTCGGCGGCACTTTGGCGTTGAACAGGGACGGCCAATGCAGCGGGGCGATGTTGTCCGAGGAGCGCTGACCTTTCTTCTCCCCACCTCCTCTGCCCCCTCCCCCCTCCCCTCCATAGATGCTGCCTCACCCGCTGTGTTTCTCCAGCATTTTTGTCTACGCCCATTCATCCTGTACTGACCCTCCCCATTCATCCTGTACTTCCCCCCCATCCATCCGTACTGAACCCCCCCATTCAACACCACTGACCTCCCCCGTGCTCTCCCCTCACAATTTTACATACACCAACCAACACGTACTGATTCATCTGCCTCAATCCATCCATTCCGCATCGATTGCCTTCTCAACCCCTTTCCCCCGCCATCTATCCACCCTGCATTGATTCACACCCCCCCCCTCCCAGACCCTATTGTGCTTCATGGTCTTCAGAGCGAACATTGACTATGTTTGATAACGGAATGCAATCAAATGTGTTTAAATTCCCAATGTTATTATTTGTTTTGACACCTTTAAACATATTACTAAAAGAACATTTGCTGCAGTTATGTCCTTTGGCCATGTCTTGTCATTTAGTGTAATGTTTAACCTGTCAGATGGGTATAGTCGGTTTTAACAGCTATTATCATAAAATGCCTTTAGAAATTTCCTTGCAACCTGTATATTTTGTTATGGATAAATAATGTGGGAAGCGAGAGTGTTTCTGTACAATTCTGTAAGGCCCATGATAATTTTCGGTCCTTCACAGAGAACATGCTTGCGTCAATCCCAATATATATGGCCATGGTCCAGGATTATTGGACACAGGTTGATCAGACTATATTTAAAATGGTGGCCGATTAGGAAAAGGGGAGATAACCTGGGTGTCATGGTTACATGCGCAGGCAGTGAAAATACAGTTGAAAAAAGATAATGGTATGATAATTTGAGTCGGTCCAGTTGTACAGGGTCTTGGTGAGACCACACCACACTGAGTATTGCGTTACAGTTTGTGTCTCTCTGAGGAACCCTCACCAGACTGCTTATGAAGAAAGATGGATAGTCGGTTTATTTCTCTCTGGAATTTTTAGGAGATTGACGAGGGATCTTATAGAAACTTACAAAATTCTTAAGGGGGTTGCTAGATGCAGGAAGATTGTTGTGTGACAAGGGGTCACGCTTAAGGATAAGGGGCAATCTTTTGATGAGAAAGAGGGGTGGGTCTCTTGGAAACAGATATGAGGCCATATGGCTATATTTAAGAGCATGGTGGCTAGGGGATCAGGATCTGATTATTGACGGTGGCAGGCTCAGGTGAATTCGGATGCACCTTATTTATAATATGTTTCTATTGTTTCTATATGCTGTATAATCCAACCACATTTTTGTTTGGAAGTGGAAAGAACTAATAGAAAAAATTGCAATGTGTAAAAAGAGATGAGATATTGTATTATAATTTTGCTGCATGTCATTATGGTATATATCATGTCTTGATTGGTGAATATGATTAGTTTAAGTTATTTAAGTTATTTATAGCAGAAATAATACGTTTCAGGCCGAAATCAGACTGATGAAACGTTGCCTATTCCTTCGCTCCATTTAGATGTTGCTGCACCCGCAGTTTCTTCAGAATTTTCCACATCTGCAGTTCCTTCTTGTATGTGACTTGCTTCGTTGAGCATAATTCCGAGCACATTCATGACCGTCTTAAACTGATTTGGCAAATGGCCAAGGTTGCCCGTTCAGTGGAAATAACTGGGACATGAGTGGAAATCCTTGGGGAGGGGAGGGGGACACGTGCATGCTTTGAGAGGTGGGGGGTACAATCTCCCCATGCTTTGCGGACTTTATCAGATGCTTTCAGGGCTGAATCGGCCCGTTCGCGGGGCCTTTAAGCTCCCGGCGCTGGCTTAAAATCAAACCTGTTGCATCGAGGCTTCCCGATGTTGAAGCCCCCGCCCGATGAAATGGGCCCTGCGCACGGGGCTGATGGAGTTCAGAGTCGGACACCAACCAGGTCAGCTTCCGATGTTACCGTCCACAGGGCTCACAGCCAAAGCCTCGCGTGTATGCGCATGCGTGCACTCGTGTGTGCAATGCGCGCGAGGCCGGCAAGAAATTATGCCCCCCCCCATGTTTTGATAGCGATTTCCGTGCCTGACTGGAGATTGTGAATAGGTATGTCAATTCTTGTATGCAAAAAATAAATTCACTGCGTTTGCACATGTGACAATAACGCACCATTGAACATTGATTCTCGGAGCATTATCGTTATTTTTGGTATGAAGTGAATATTGCATCGTCTTATGATCTAAACCTTTAGAGGAGAAAGATTCAGTGAAGTCAAATGTACAAAGGTGAGTACAACTCAAAGCCAATATCAATGGTCCTGGCTTAACGTCTGTTCACTGATCATCATTACATTTTGAACAAAGCTGCAAGTGTAGGCTGCTAATTATTTTCTTTTATTCTTATTGTAGTTAACTTGTGATGATGTGATTACTGAGATCGCTGTTGGCCAAGCAATCATTAATTTCAAAGTGAACCGATCCTTACTGGCTGAGGTGAGTGTGCTTTATCCATGTGCTACTTTCAGAAGTTCTTTGCAATTTCTTAGAAGCATGATCACACTTGGACTGCAAATGACCTGCTCTGCTTCTTGAGTAACAATTATCTTTGTTTTTGTTTTTATGTAACAGGTTGTTTTGCAAGAGGTCTTCAAGAAGGGTTCAAGATACGGAATAGCAAGTGAACTCTTCAGCAACTACCCCTGTGGGCGAGTTATAGTTGAATTTAGGCAAGTGTCCGATGCAGAATGGACCATAAATTAGAATAAAATTCTTCCTTTTTTGATTTCAAATGGATTATTTTTGATGCTTTTAAGTCCTTTCATTCATGTTCATTTATAATTGACTTGGCCTAGCACGGAATGACAATATAGCACTGAAACAGGCCCTTCTGCCCATCTCGTCCATGCCGACCAAGATGCCCATCTAAGCTCGTCCCATTTTGCCCATATCCATCGAAAACTTTCCTATCCATGTACCTGTCCAAGTATCTTTTAAATGTTGTTATATTATTTGTGTCAACCATCTCCCCTCGGAGCTCGTTCCATATACCCACCACCACCTGAGTGAAAATGTTGTCCCTTGGTTTTGTATTAAATCTTGTTCCTCACACATTAAACATACATACTCTGGTTTTCGATTCCCCTACCTGAGTGGCTGCCTTACTACGGCGGAGACACCTGACTATGGATGCTGTCTGTACAGAGTTTGTACGTTCTCCCCGTGACCTCGTGGGATTTCCCCAGTTGCTCTGGCTTCCTCCCACAGTCTAAAGACGTACAGGTTTGTAGGTAAATTGCGTTCGGTAAAGATTGTAAATCTGATAGTGCGAGTGTATGGGGATTGCTGGTCGGCGTAGAATCTGGGCCGAAGGCCCCGTTTCCGTGCTGTATCTTTAAACGTAACTAAGCTAAACTATGTGCATTCACCTTATCTATTCCCCTCATGATCTTAAACATCTCTGTAAAATCACCCCTCAGCTGGCTTTATGAATGATTTATTTTGCTAAGAATACTTAAGTCAGGTTTTTATTACTCTGAACTCCAAGTTCAGAATACCAATAGAACTATTGAATATCAATAGTATAGAACTTCACCAATGATCATAAATTTCTACATCAGATTATAACAAGTTTGGGTGGTAAGGCTTTTCAGTCATCCGGGAGGTTCCGTAAAAAGTGAGTTAGATTTGCGCTGATATTGGAGAGAGAATTAATAATTCAACAAGGTGACGTTGGAGAGAGTTAAAGTACACAACCTATTGGAAGCTCAGTTTGCTTTCACTTGGCTGATGCCGGCTTCCACCATATTCTTGCAGTATCAAGTGAAGAGTATTCCAAGATCTTGTTGAAATTCATGCCTTTAAGCTGGCGTACTGGCTTCAGTGAGGCGGACTGTGAGCTGCACATTGCAAGATCTCCTGTTCTAACCCGCTTCAGTCAACGTGTATTTCGTTGACTAGTCCAGTTCAAGTTTGTGCCAGATCTTGCTGCATATGAACACAAATTGCTTGACAAATTGACAGTGCAGAACCCCATGTCTGTCCCCTAGGTTGAGCTGAGGTCATTGGTGAATCAATGGTACATGCAGCAATGGCCCAGGGCCCAGATAATTGGTCTTCAGTGACTGGAGTCACCTTTCTCTGTTACCTGCAAGGCTACCCGTAGCTGCAAAAGAGGATCGGATGCAGGCAGGTGGGACTTGTGTAGAAGGGACTTGGATGCAGGCAAATTGGACCGAAGGGCCTATTTCCACGTTGTAAGACTCAATAGCTCTATAATCACATTTAACTCTGGTTAATCTTGAATAGTTTGTGGTAGGTCTTCAAATCTCAAGGGGAAGGTTGAGCAATGTTAACATTACGTTTCTCTCTTTTTTATAGTTCACCAAATATTGCGAAAAAATTTCATGCAGGACATTTGCGTTCAACAATCATAGGTGAATATTTTGTGTCCTTTGCTAATCCTAAACTAACAACATCAGATTTAAAAAATGTTTACTCATTTGTTAGTACCTGAACGTTGCTTGTAAGGCCAACATTTATCACCCATCCCCAATTGCCCTTGAACTGAATGGCTTGCCTGGCCGCTTGAGAGGGTATTTAAGAATCAAGCACAAGCCTGGTCTACAATCATACATGGGCAATGCCAGGGGAGGATGGCAGATTTCCTTCCTGAATCAGATGTGTATTTTCATAATAGCCTTTAGTTTTGTGGCCGTCATTAACACTAACTTTTCAGATTCCAGATTATTAACTGTATTTAAATTCCATAGTTGCCATGATAGAATTTGAACTCTGGTCTCAGGCTTGTTAGTCTGGGCATCTGTACTGTTCTGGTAGGCCCACACTTCTGCCTGTTTTCACCCCACTGAACTTATCTCCTCATACCTTAACTCTGTCCTGCCTCCCTTTGTCCAATCTCTTTACCTACCACATCCAGGACACACCTCATGCCCTCCACCATTCCCTGGGCCCCCATCATCTCATTGTCACAATGGATGTCTGGTCTTTATACACCAGTAACCTCCATCATGAAGATTTTTGGGGGCCTCAATACCACTTGTGATCAAGATCAACCAGCTACCTCCACAATACTTTCATCCCCTGGCAGAACCATGTTCTTACTCTTCAATGTGCCCATCCTCTACATCGCAAGGACCAAGGCGGTAAACGATGGTGACTGCTTTTATGGGGTGCTGTTCCAACCTTGGCCATTCTGACCTTTCTGGTCCATACCATTTAACCCCCTTCCCGCGGCACTTGGTCCTGTCAGTCATTGGCCTCTCCAACAGCCAGGATGAGGCTAAACACAAACTAGTATAATACATTGTATTCTGCTTGGGTAGCCTTTATAACACAATGATTTGAACATTTTACTATTCAGGTAAACACATAATCCGTGCAGTCTTTCCTCTCTCACTCTTTCCTTTTGGTAGTGGGAGAGTTAGGACCAGAGGCCATAGCCTCAGAATAAAAGGACGTACCTTTAGAAGGTAAATGAGGAGGAATTTCTTTAGTCAGAGGGTGGTGAATCTGTGGAATTCATTGCCACACACAGCTGTAAAGGCCAAGTCAGTGGATATTTTTATGGGGGTGATTGACAGATTCTTGATTAGTACGAGTGTTGGCGGGTCACTGGAGAAAGTAGTCAGTCAGAAGATTGGGGTTGAGAGAGGGGAAAGTTAGTTCAGCCATGTTGATTGGTGGAGTAGATTTGATGGGGATTGGCCTCCTAATTATGGCTTCTAAACATGAACTATTTAACTCACTGGCTATATATTCTGACTAAAGTTGCTAAAGCCTAGAGAACTGGAGACCTTTTAATTTGTAGATAATGGCCCTACCGTGCAAACACCAATACCGAATGTTTGGAACCTTTAGTCAAGTACTTCCTACTGCCTAGGTAAGAAGTGAAAGAAAAAAGCTTCCAAGATTATAGATGTCACAATTGATCTACAAATAACAGGTGTAAAAATAATAGGTCAATATTAATTTTGAGATGTCACAGAAAGGAAACGGGCCCTTCGGCCCATCGTGTGCATGTAAACCAAGTTGGCATACTGGGCTAATCCCATTTGTCTATATTTGTTCCATAGCCCACTAAACCATTCCTATTCTTGTGCCTGTCCAAACGTCTTTTAAAAGTCATAATTGTATTTGTTTCTATAGCTCCTTCTGGCAACTTAGTCCACGATGCAGACTACCTTCTAAGTGATAAAAGGTCCCTCTTAAGGGCCTGTCCCACTGTACGAGATAATTCAAGAGCTCTCCCGAGTTAAAAAAAAATCAAACTAGTGGTAAGCACGTAGAATGTACGTCGGAGCTCGGGACGTCTCTTAACGGCTCATAACACTAACAGCAGGTACTCGGGAAACGCGGTAAGTTCGTGAAGACTCGTGAAGATTTTTCAACATGTTGAAAAATGTCCACGAGAGCCCCGAGCAGTACTACAAGCTGGATATTACTGTAAATATCCGAGTTGAATTCGGGGGGAACTCGGGCAGAACTCTTGAATTAAGCTCGTTAACAGGGGACAGTCCCCTTTAAATCTCCCTTCTCACCTTGTGTCAAATTCTCTATGTTTTAGGATTCTCTACCTGGGGAGGAAAAAAAGACTTGTGAAACAGTCAAATCACTCATCTTCAGTCTCTCGAATAATATATTTATGGATGTATTGTGCTGTTTTCTTAGAACTTCATAGCCTAAAGCAAGCTGGGAGATGATGTGATCGGATCAACTAACTCGGTGATTGGGCTTGCAGTATTGTAAGTGCCGTGTGTATGGCCTCATCAGATATATTCTATTTTAACCAATATTTGCACTCCCCAAAGTCATAGTTTACGTGGTATTTGAACTATGTGCAATATAAGAGGAGTCTAGGCCAATTACCACGACCTACATTTTCCTTCGGGTTCTGAAGGTAATTAGCTTTGCTGTAAATGTTCGGTATTCTTCCAGGGCTAATATTAGCGTGCCTTGCCTCCATTGTGTAGGTTGACAGGAGCAACTGATCTGAAGTCATTGGATACATTCCAGTTTCGCCTTGTGACAGTGGGTATACCCAGCTATAGAAAACCACAGAAAATCGGCTGCTGTCAGTTGAGTTGAATGAGTTGATTCGTTGACATTGGGGTATTTTATGCCCCCAATATATGTTTTGCATCCAAGAATTTGTCATTTAAAAAAAAAACCAATAATCCCATTTGGATCTTTGTTCATTCAATTACTGGATTACTAGGAGCAGGATTTCAGATGTTTGGTTCAGAGAGAAGCTTAATGCAAATCCCTTGCAGCATCTTTTTGACGGTAAGTAAAGCTAATAAAATATGTGAACATAGAAATTACTGGAGCAATATTGTTTTCAAAAACAAAACCTTAAGAAGTATTGTTATGCAGAAAAGTTCTGTACAGCATTTCGTTACTATGTAAAATTATGAAGTTGATATAATGCAATCATAAGTGTAGAATGTTAAGTTGTGGAGATGAACTGGCATATTGCAAACTTTATTGTCACAGGTTCTATTTTTTAATGCAGATATGTTCCTGTATTAATCAAAAGGTTTAGATGCCACAAGATCAATAGCCTTGCTCAAACTCCTCCAACAAGACCATTCAATACTGAACGTAGGTTACGATCAAAAATGTAGTAACTTCGACCTCCTTAATATAAGTAAGGAACAAATTAATAGGAACGTGTGTACAAATAGAGAGTGTTGAGGAGCAATCCAAACATCAGAATACTCTGATAATCATTGGTCACCAAAGGGCCAAAACTAAACCCAAAACTTTGCACAACCTTTCATCAACATGCATGAAATCACTTTTCCTATTTCAGCTTTATTACAAGGGGTTGTACTACTTTGTAATTGTGGGACAAAAAATTGGCGTGTTAAGCTGAGTTAACGGTCCATGTCTAACGTACATGTGATGTATAGTGGGCCTGGATGAGGTCAGGGAAGGTCAAGATGCCAGCGCAGGTTCAGGACCCAGGAACCCCGTTGGGAGACAATCGTACCTGTCCCTCAATAGCTGAAGGTTAATGACCCAAGAAGTGGGCCTAACCCCAGGGACAACGCCACCAGGAACCCCCCCCCCCCCCCATGAAACAGAACGGCACGAAACTGACATGAGGGGGCGCAAGCGGGACCACACGAGTGCGCCACCATGCCCGGCACAGGAAACTGCACCCCGATCCAACAGGTGACCCGGGGACGGAGTAGCCACTGGCGGGCGGTACCTGTAAACGGGAGGGCACCTCGCTCACTACGGGGGATGCACTACCCAGCACCGCAGATTCAATGTCAATATGCGCAGGCTTCAGCCGAGCAACCGAAACAGTCTCATGCCGACCTGCCTTGTCCAGGGCGAAGATGAAGTGGATGAGACCTGTTCAGGACCGGAAGGGACCCCGTTACGGCCGCTGGAAGGCGACTTGCGCGGCGTATCTACACCAAATGGCATCCGTGAAAATTCAAGCAGTCCCAAACGGTGTAATAATAACTGCTGTTTAGGGAAATATCATCGGGAATATGGATTGGGTTACCATCGCACGAGGTCCACCGTGGAGACACCGATTGCTACGGCCAGATGGCATTGACGTCCTGAATGTGCGGTGGTATTGTACGTACCTGGGTACATCGTCGGCGACCGTACGCTCATTCAGACGACGGATAATCCCCACACGGGCGCCCGCCACCTCTGCTTTTGGGACAATGTGGAGCGGGTGACACCCATGGGCTTCGGAGGGCGCACCCCCCGCGCCGATGCCCATCGCCATCAGGCAGACTACTCCCGAGCTAGATGGAGCTTGCCGGTGCAAAACGCGCCGCCCGCGCGGGGGCCAGTTGTCAGAATTATGAGATGCTTGCGGAGCGGATGTGGCTTTCGAGGATGTCGGGGAAAATCGCCAGGTTCGCTCGCGAAAGTCGCATCTACGGACGGCGGGACCATTAGAATGTGCAACCGTATCACCAATGCGGAGGAAGACCGGCTCCAGCGTGGACGGGGAAGTGCCACCAGGCGATGCCACACTTGATCCACGAGGAGTTGAATGGGCTTGAAAGAAGTCGGCGTACAGCAGCGGGTGGGAAACGTTGGCGATGACAAACTCCCACGAAAAGCAGCTGCGGCCAAAGTTGAGGGGGCCACATTTGCCTGCACGGGTGTTAGCGATGGAGGGAGGCAGCACACTCACCTCTGCCCGGTGTCCACGAGGGCGGGGGGAACCTTAGTACCCCCGGGTTGCGGTGATCCCAGGCGAAGATGCGATGAATATGGCCGACCGTCGAAGGAATCACTGACGACCGGCCCCTGCGTTTCCCAGGGAATGCACAGGGGGGGCGACATTGCCTGGCTGCAGCTCCCCAGCGGCGATGATAATAGCACCAACCCCCTCTGCTGGTGTCTGGTGGAATAGCAGGTGAAGTTGGCTGGGCTGAACCACAGGGCCCTATGCTGGCGTCGGATGGAACTGCCGGCGGACCATGCTGGGGAGACGTGCCTGCGCTGGAATGCCCGATGGCGGCTGGATTACGCTGCGGGGGTCGTCCAGGAGCCGCGGAGACGCGGTCGATAGCGGCCCTGACCTCCTCGTCTCTCGACGCCGCGGGAAGGACAGCCAGCGCTTCCAGGTCCCACTGACGGGACATCCACAGCTGGTCGGCGCGCTCAGCCTGCGCCTGCGCGTCATCAAAGGGGTCGGTGGCGAGCTGCAGGCGGATGTCGGGCGGGAGCTGCTGAAGGTAGGCATATTTAAATTAAAAACAGGGCTCGTGGTCGCCCATAAGGGCGAGCATGTCCTCCAGTAGGGCCGACGGCCAGCGGTCACCTAGGTCGTCCATTCGGAGAATCCTAGCTGCCTGCTCGGACTCGCTAAGGCCAAATCTCCTGATAAGAAGGTCCTTAAGGCCCTTTATTTGTTAGATAATAGGGGGCTTGCTGAGATAAGATTTAATCCGCCTCGCAGTCGCTGAGTCAAAAAAGCGTGACCACGTAAAAGTACTTGGTTTCATCTACTGTCATCCCTTGCAGAGCAAACTGTATGTCTGCCTGCGGGAACCAGATATCAGGCTCTTCGGTCCACAAAGTCGGGAGCTTCAGCGCCAAGGCGTTGTTTTCCATCACGATGCGTGATGAACGTCGGGGTCACCAGTTGTAGTAGGCCTGGATGAGGTCAAGGAAAGGCCAGTCGCCAGGCAGGGTTCAAAGTCGTATTGAATCCATGGCAAAACCACCACAGATGCCACGAGCAAGACCCGGGAAACCCCGAAGGCAGACAATCGTCCCTGTCCCTCAAGAGCCGAGGGGGATGACCCAAGGGGTGGCCTAACCCCCAGGTACTGCCACAGAAGGGTAATTCTAATGCCCCGTTCTATTCAACCACCACCCCTCGGGTCAGCTGGGTCAGGATACATGTAAACTTGCAAAATACTTGCTCTTGGAGGCCAGGATATCCAAACTTTTTAATTCATTGAAATACCTTTGATCCATGTTTATAGGCTAGAAGCATCATAAATTTTCTCCCTGGTTCCGAAAGATATGTGCACCCTGCGATCTGACACCAAAATGTCAGATCACACCTGTGACATTCAGGTGGCTGTATATTAGGATTGCAAGGACATTGCACTGCCCAAATGTAGTTCCTGTTCCATCATCTTTAGCTTGCAACCCACCTATTTGGCAGCTTTCCCACCAAACAAGCAAACCTGCTTCTAATCAGTCATGACAGCTGAAACAGCCCATCTCTCCCTTCGCCCATCTCGGCTCCGTACAGACAAGGTTTGTCCCTCTAAAGGTCCCCACGCTTCTGCTTTTGGCCTATATCCCTGTATCCATGTATGCTCTAAATATTTCTTAAACGTTGCGAAAGTACTTGTCTGAACTAATTCCTCCTGCAGCTTGTTCCATTCACCCACCAACTTTGTAAAGGTTACCCCCTAGATTACCATTAAGTCTTTCCCCCCTCACTTTAACCACATGTTTTTTCGCGATTCCCCTAATCTGGACAAGAAACTGTGCGTTTACCCGATCCATTCAAGTTGGCTGTTGCATGGAAACATTTTGGGAGGAAATGTTAAACTTGTCACACCATTTAGTTTGTTTGGACTAGTGAGATGGTATCGTACCTGTTCACAAATCTACTTTAATTCTTTTGGATTCAATATGTTCCAAATTGTTAACTTACTGTATTTTCCGGCATCGAAGACGCTTTTTTTAACCTAAAATAAGGCCTGAAAATGTATCTGCTTCTTGGAGGCCGTAGGTTAGGTTGTTAGCCAAGAAAGATAGACATGGAGTGGAGTTGGCTGAGCAATGCCACTCTCGTAGTGACTGCTCCATGGAACCTACCACGCCGTAGATCCTGGAACTGTGTGAAGTGGGAAGCGGCTGTAAAAGGACAGCGCCGCTGGGGGAGGGGGGGAAGAGTTCCTTTCCACAGCGTGTGGGGAACCTGGCCCGGGTCAGCACGGCCTGGGCTACACAAAGTAACAAACTTGGCTGGGCCGCCAGGGGGAGGGCAGGAGCGTTGAGATGGAGGGGGTCGGGGATCATGCCAGCAACTCACTCGCTCACCACTGCCGCGGCACTCGGGGCGCGGGGCCACTGCATTGTGGCCAGGGAGGGAAGTAGCTCGTGTGGCTGCGAGTGGCCACCGGGGCCGGACAGGGGAACCGGCCGCCACCTCAGCTCCTTCTGCCGGACCGCCCGCCACCCACTCACGGTGTCCTTTGGCACAGGCGCAACTGGTGGAGGTCGTGGTTGGTGGGTAGCTACTGGGCGGAAGGCTGGCTGCGCCGTCCCCCCCTCTCTCTCTCTCTCTCTCTCTCTCTCTCTCTCTCTCTCTCTCTCTCCCCCCCCCCCATTATGTGATCTCCCTGGGCCAGGAAGTCCTTGTCCCTCAGACTTGAACCACGCAGTGCATTGTGGGAACAGGCGAAGATGGAGGCTCAAAATTTAGCAACTCAAATTGGGGGTGCGTCTGCGACGCAGATGCGTATTCGCCGCCGGGAAATACGGTAATAAACTTGAAAAATCATCATGTCTCTGACCCGATCAAATAAAACCATGAATCCAGGTCAGTTTATCAGTGTAATACTTATGTTATAAGGGTGCACAGAGAATTCACTTTCAGCCATAACACAGATGATCCTGTTGGTGTCATGATTCCTCCATTCAGAAGCAAGTGTTTTGGTTTATAGGGCACGATAAACTTCCATTTGGTTGATATTTTTTTGTTCCCAATCCCTCCCCTTGAAAGTGACAACTCGTGTAATGAACTTGCGAAGTGTGCATCATAGGTGAACCTTGAGAGTAGGAGTATGCTTCTTTTTTTGCAAGAAAAATATTGTAAATGAGGTTTTAAATGGTTTTGCAAGGTGGTTTATTCAGGGTCAGAAATTAGAGCTGTACTTGAATGAAGTATTTTGTGAAGTCTATACCCTACGGTCAATTACTTAATCGGATCATTTATGAAATGTCTCGCAGGTTTTCACACAGAGTGGTGAGTCTCTGGAATTCTCTGCCACAGAAGGTAGTTGAGGCCAGTTCATTGGCTATATTTAAGAGGGAATTAGATGTGGCCCTTGTGGCTAAAGGGATCAGGGGGTATGGAGAGAAGGCAGGTACAGGATACTGAGTTGGATGATCAGCCATGATCATATTGAATGGCGGTGCAGGCTCGAAGGGCCGAATGGCCTACTCCTGCACCTATTTTCTATGTCTATGTTTCTATGTTATCTGATTGAAACTAGAATTCCCTGTACTAACATGAACAGTCGGATTACAATAAGACCAGAAGGATGACCGGGGAGGGACCTAAAGTCCCCCTCCAATTCCCAATCTGACCTTTCTGTCCTGGGCCTCCTCCATTGTCAGAGTGAGGACCAGCACCAATTGGAGGAACAGCACCTCATATTTCGTTTGGGTAGCTTACACCCCAGCGGTATGAACATTGACTTCTCGAACTTCAAATAGCCCTTGCTTTCCCTCGCATCCCCTCCTCCTTCCCAATTCTCCGTCCCCTCCCTCTTCCCAATTCTCCCACCAGTCCTACTGTCTCCAAATACATTCTATCTGTCCCGCCCACTCCCCTGACATCAGTCTGAAGAAGGGTCTTGACCCGATACGTCGCCTCCAGAGATGCTGCCTGTCCCGCTGAATTACTCCAGCATTTTGTGTTTACTTACAAGACCAGTATGTGCATTACATGGAAAGAAGTCTCAGAAACTGAAACGTCAGTTGGGGGAGGGGGAAAGAAATGATCTTGAGCCCATATTAGAAGGGGGTGGGGGTTTAGGGTAGGACCCAATGTTTGAAAATACAAATAGGTTATAAGAAATTTCCTATCGGAAGAGGTCAGTGGGAAAGTCAGGATTTTTGAAAGTAAATTCCAGGGATTGGATCTCAAATGGCCTATATGGTCACTAGTGCGAACGGAAGCAGAGTTCAATGGATAGATTATGTGCAGCAAACAAATTTATTGTTGAGACCTTAACATATAAACGAGTGGCCTCTCAAACCAATTAATAAGGTAATTGCTGGACTATTACGTCTGTCAAAAAATAACAGTGTTGGAGTAACTTAGTGGGTTAAGCAGCATTCTTGGAGGACATGGAAAGGTGAAGCTTTGGGTTGGAACCCTTCTTCAGACTGTTACCTCTGCTACTTACCTGAACTAACTGCATATTCCTTTTATGCGCTTAATGTTCACAAATCTACGAAGTCTTGTGTACACTCATCAATTGAACTTCCACAGCTGTTTTAGGTAGAAAAATGCAAAGATTTTCTACCATCAGGATGATAAAAGTCCTGCTCATCTCATTGAAGCACACAAAATTCTCAAGAGGCCTGACAGGATGGATGCAGGCTGGATGCCTGTCTTGGCTGTGAGCGCCTTATTTTGGCACTATAACTCACGGTTGAAGACACCCCAGGCTAATGATACATCATGCCCCAATTCATCCTGTCAAGCCCCTTGAGAAGTTCATTTGTTTGAGATCGCTTCTCAATCTTCTAAACTGATAGAGTACAAATTTGGGCACAGGACAGACTGCTTGGTAGATTTAATATCTCCTCATACAACAATCTCACTATCCCAGCAATCCACCTAGCAAACCTACACAATGAACCTCCTCTATTATGTCTATCCTTCCTTGGGTAGAAAGATGTACAGAATACTCTAGATATGATCTCCTGAGCACCATATAATTGAAATAAGAGGGACCAAAAGGTGGCGCAACAGTAAGGTTGTTGCCTTAACAGCAGCAGAGACCCGGGTTCGATCCTGACAATGGGTGTTGTCTGTACAGAGTTTGTACATTCTCCCTGTGACAGCGTGGGAGTGGACCGGGGCTCCGATTTCCTCCCACACTCGAAACATGTACAGGTTTGGAGGTTAATTAGCTTCAGTAAAATTATTTTAAAAATGTCCCCAGTGTGTAGGATAGTGCTAATGTACAGGGTGAAGATGATGATTTTGTGCTCAGTAAACATTTCTGTAATCTTGGTCTTTAATCTTTTGTTATTTTAACTGATAGGAAATTACTTACTGGAGAGGGGTAAAGGTTTACTTACTTTTCCAGTGGGAAATGTTTTCACTACTTTTATCGGAAAACAGGAATTCTTCTTTCCTGAAAAATGGGAAATTCTACCATTTTGGGTCAAGAAAATCAAATGCTGGAACTTTGAAAAGGCTTTCCACATGAAAGAGATAATTATTCTGTTCAGTGGAGATAAATTGTCAAATGCAAAGATCTGATAAATTGTCACTAGCAGTGGGTTAAACCTTGTACAAAAGTTATTCAGCTGGTTTATTAATACTGAACTTTCGAATGTGAACCTGCAGATTTATGTTGAAGTGAGCAGACTAGCGGAAGCCCGTGAAGACATCCAAATGGCAGCACAAGACTTTTTCAAAAAGTTGGAACGTGGGGATAAACAGACCTTGGCATTATGGCAGCACTTTAAGACGATAAGCATTGAAGAATATGAGAAAACCTATCAGGTGAGAAATTATGAACCATAACTGCACTGATAAGGGAAATTTGTATTTTTGTGTAGGAAGGAATTGCAGATGCTGGTTCACACCGAGATGCACAAAAAGCTGGAGTAACTCAGCAGATCAGGCACCATCTCTGAAGAAAAGAAATGGGTGACGCTTCGGGTCGAGACCCTTCTTCAGACTTTTACTTACATTGGCCTCGACCATCACAAACGACAGGAAACAAGGGTGGAATAGTCGCGCAGCGATAGAGTTGCTGCCTTACTGGGCCAGCGACCCGGGTTCGTTCCTGACCATGGCTGCTGTCTGTACGGAGTTTATACGTTCTCACTGTGACCGTGTGCTCCGAGTGCTCCTGTTTTTCTCCCACATTCCAAAGGTGTACAGGTTCATAGATTAATTGGCTCCAGTAAACAAAAATTGTAAATTGTCCCTAATGAGTAGGAATTTATAATATAAAATGTTCTCAAAACACATCAACAAAAATACTTGAAGATATAATATAGCTTCCTTAACTTAGAATTTGTGTTACAGTCCTGTATTAGCCTGATATCCAATTAATTCAATATAAATTAGATTGATAGAGCGTTTAAATGTTATGTATTTTTCCCACTAATGCTTCTTCCAACGAGTGAAACGCGAGTAATAATGGTGCAGTCACAATTTGTTTAAATAGATTTCAGCCCGTTATATAGGTGTTAAAGAAAATTCCCTTCAGTAGCTCGGACAACAAAGTTAAAATGCAGCTACAATTTTATAAATAAAAATGAACGTATTCATCATGTCCATGTGTAAAGATTCAATCTAATGAAAAAGGTAATGGAGACTGTTGCAAAAGTTACAAAGCAGACATCAGTATTTCCCCTCGACATAAGGAACTGCAGTTGCTGGAATCTTGCATAGAACAAAGTGCTGGAGTAACTCAGCAGGTTATGAATCGTCTCTAGAGGACATGGATATGCAACGTTTCGTGTCGGGACCCTCATTCAGATTAATCGTAGTAGGGGAGAGAAAGCTGGGAAAGAGAAGTGGGCGCAGGACAGTGTTTCCTCACTGAGTATCAGAGGAATTGTTGCCATGTGTAGGATTTGCCTTGTCTGAGTCTTTTGTTCTCTCTGCCCAGACCTCTCATAACACCAGACTTGGTCAGGTTGGCCTCTGCTGCACTATTTTAGGTGCCAACCTGGAATAATCCCAGTGCAATGGATGACCCATTTAAGAGTCAAAGATTAACTTATACGGTTAATGTATTGATAAATTAAAAAAACTAAAGCCTGGGATAAAGTAGTTCACAAAGGAGGAGCATTGTTCACCAAAGAAAGGTCCTGGTGTAAAAACAGGGAAGTACCCAGCAGGTCAGGTGACAGCTCTGTAACTGAAACAGGGAAAGTTTTAGGTCTGTGACCTTTATATAGGCTCTGATGAAATGTCACTGTGGAGCGAGGAGCTGCGCTGGGGATCCACCAGGAAAGCCCCGCCCGCCCACAGAGGATGGACTCGCTCAGACAGCCAGTAAGCAGACTGGCAGTGGGAGGGAGTACACTGCCTTGATGGTGGAGTGGGCCACTGGAGTCTCGGCTGGACTGGGCACCACTCCAAGAGGCTGAGTGTGTGGACCAGACACAGCGGAGGACACCACAGCCACGCTTAGCCAGGCTGGCCCTGCAACACCCCCAGGACAACAGGCCTTCATGGTCAAGTCAAGAACCCTGCACTGAGAACAAAAGTGACTAGAAAATTGTGTCAAATCTGGTGACTCTTTATACTGTCTCAGAGTACTACTACTATACACTCATATTCTATCTGAGATGGTTATCTAAGATCTATCTAAGTGCTTATGTTTAGTGATACTTGTACTGAGCCTTATTCAGAAATGAATTTCACTCTACCTTGGTACCTGTGACAATAAAGTACTATTGAACCATCTGATTTTTATCTTAACATTGTCACTGAGGTTTTCTCATCCTAAACATTGAACAGTATTTGAATGTTGATTTACACGGTTAAATACTTTTTGAAATGATTGATGCATATTGTTTTTGGTTGATCAAACCTGAATTGTAGTGCATTTTATTGCAAGGTTCAATTGAACAGTTATCATTGAAGTTTATCTAATTTTTAAATGTTGTATCTGTTCCAAAAGCGACTTGGCGTGCGCTTCGATGAGTACTCTGGAGAATCCTTGTACCATGTCAAAGCACAAGAATTCGTGCAGATGATTGATCAGAAAGGACTGCTCAAGAAAGCAAAGTAAGGTTAGATTTTAATGGTTACAATTTATAAACACCATTTGAAGCATAGGGCGGCACGGTGGCACAGCGGTGGGTCTATCTTACAGCACGGGTTCGATCTTGACTACGGGTGCTGGCTGTGTGTAGTTTGTACATTCTCCCTGTGACCGTGTGGGTTTTCTCCGGGTGCGCAGGTTTCCTCCCACACTACAAAGACGTTCAGCTTTACAGGTTAATTGACTTCGATTTAAAAAAAAAAAAAAAAAAGTAAATTGTCCCTAATGTTTAGGATAGAGCTGGTGTAAGGGGTGGTCGGTGCGGACATGGTGGGCCGAAGAGCCTGTTTCCACGCTGTATCTCTGAAGTCGGAAGTCATAACCAAAGCCTTCTGGCTCAGACAGATTCCGATGAGTTTATCGTCATACTGTCAGGGTGGAAGGAAATTCCTTGTTCGCATGAAGCTCACAGAGTAAACAGTATAACATAATAATGATACATGTAGAAATATAACCAGTGTAAAATAGTGCAAGATTATAGTGCATTCAAAAGTGGTGCAGAAAAGGTACTATAGTTCAATAATGGAATAGCCAAATGAGGTTGGGTTAGGAGTAAGTGTACATGGCTGGACATCTGGGAATGAGGTGTGAATGATCTGGGGTCAGGGGCCTGATGGCAGACCCTGCAAAGTTCAAGGGTCTGATGGCAGTAGAGAAGATACTCTTCATGGGTCAGGACGTCAGAATTTTTAAGATCCTGTACCACCTTCTAGAATATAGAAAAGAGAAAAGGAAATGGCCTGGGAGGCATCCATCCTCGAGTTTACTTCCAGCCTGCCTGAGGCGGCATGAAGATGGATTAGATGGAAGGAAGTGACAAGCATTTGACGGACTGATCGGTGTTTTCACCACCCCCTGCAGGTTCAAGCAGTCGAGAGCAGAGCAGTTGCTGCACCAGACTGAGGTGCATCACGTCAGAAGCAAAAGATAAAATCAAATTCATAGGGTAGAGGTTCTTTTCCTGAACTGGTAAACAAAGTTGCAATCTAAAATAAGTTACAAAGTAGCAAAGCAATGTTGATTAATCCTGAAAAAGACTTCCGGTTTAGATTTATTATTGTCATGTGTCTTGAGGAACTGTGAACAGCTTTGTTTTTGATTTGCATGCTATCTGATTACACCAGATAATACTATACATAAATCCAGTCAAGTCATACACGAGCACAAAAGCCTTGAGGCTTTTCCCCGTGTCCCCTCTGATATCAGACTTCTGAACAGTCTTTCCATTACCTAGTCTACAGTCCGGTTCACCTCTATCTAACGTGGTCATTGGATTTTGTCTCTGAAACCGCTACAGTGAGGTTGAGGGTGAAAAGAGGCATTGAGGAGTGAAATTGACTATTAGGTTCCAGGTGGAAAATGCCACTGTGGCTTTGGAATCTGTTGCTAAGGAGTGGCACACAGCTGAGAATATGGTGGTGGCCTGAATGAAATCCGGTTGCTGGGTGTAGAGAGGGGTGATCAGGGGTGAGCTGACAGTGCTTTTGTTATAAATGGATAAGAAAATATAAATAGCGAGTGTAACAAATAGATAATAATGTAAAGATATTAGAGAAGGATAAAATACTCATCGCTGTCAAAGGCCATGGGTTGGAGATGATTGATAACGCATTATGGTCGCAATCAGAGAATACCATTTGTGCTTTTAATTAGCTGTAGAAAAGTGATCTGGAAGTTAGAAAAGGTTATGAGAGAGAAATTAAGAAACAAGGAACAGCGGTTAAGGGCGGCACAGTGGCTCAGCAGTAGAGTCGCTGCCTTACAGCGCCAGGGACATGGATTCAATCCTGATTGGTGCTGTCTGTACAGAGTTTGCACGTTCTCCCTGTGACCGCGTGGGTTTCCTCTGGGTACTCCAGTTTCCTCCCACATTCCAATGATGTGCAGGTTTGTAGATTAATTGACTTCCATAAATTGTCCCTAGCGTAGGATAGAACTAGAGTACAGGGTGATTGTTATTTGGCGTGGACTCAGTGGGCGAAAGTGCTTGTTTCCACGCTGTATCTCTAAAAATAAAAACTATAAGTTGCTGGCTTGCCAAGAAAAGACAAAGTTCTGGAGTAACTCTATGGATCAGGTAGCATCCCTGGAGAACATGGATAAGTGATGTTTCAGAACAATTTGAAGAAGTGTCCCAAACCAAAACATCACCTATCCATGTTCTTCAGGGATGCTGCCTGACCCACTGAGTTACTCCATCATTTTGTCACTGAGAGAAAGATCTATTGGGACTGATTCATTCAAAGTCCTTCAAGAACAAATGGAGGCTGGAGGTGGGATTGTGGCTAAGGAAACCGGAGGGCTGAGGCCCAGTGTCAAATGTAAACCAGCAGGGTAATTTACTTATAATAATAAGGTACAAGATGTCGCCAGAAATAGCAACTGGTGCATTGTCTCAGTGTAATCTACTATTCGAGGCAGTAGCTCTACTAAATGCACTGCTGTGCTGCTTCCATTCGTTTTTGTAAAATGTACGTTAAGGGACCAAAGAACTCCGTTGATTGTTTTGCCTTAATTATATTTTATCATCACCTACTTTTTAATTTCCAATCAGTGAGCTAATGTCTCTTTCCTGCCTGACGGCCTACAGTCCCTCTGCTGATTATACAGTGGTCTGTTGTGTAAACTCAATACTTTAATTCTGCCTTCAGATTGTTTTATCCACTGCGTTCTGTCATGTGACTGCCTCTTTTCCTCAATAACCATCTGGTGATATTGAAGCAGCATTGCGTTTGGTTGGATGGTCCCCTCTGATGCAAACTCTCGGAGTTTAATTAATCCCTGCAGTTCAGATTATATCATGTGTTTTTGCATTGTACAGAATAAGATAGAAGTGATTTGTTGTTAGTATGTGTTTGATGTAGAACATCTTTACTCTGTGTCAACTATAGTTGCTTGGTTGGTGATAGTCGCCTGATTCATGGATTCAAATCCAACAACAGATATTTCAGCACGAGAATATAGATTAACACGCCTGTGGTGCAGTATTAAATGAGTGCTGTGTGTGCATGTTTTATTATTATTATTATTATTATTATTTAAAGTGTCCTATGGATGAAACATAAAACACAGTCCTGTCCTCTTGTAAGAAGCCATTACATTATTTTGAAGGAGTGGTGTGGTACCGCGTTGGTAGAGTTGCTGCCTTATCGCACCAGTGACTCTGATTCAATCCGGACTTCGTGGGTGATCTGTACGGAGTTCGTGGGTTTTCTTCGCGAGTTCTGGTTTCCTCCCACTTTCCAAAGATGTACAGGTTTGTAGATTCGGGGGTACACAAAAGGCTGGAGAAACTCAGCGGGTGCAGCAGCATCTAAGGAGCGAAGGAGATAGGCGATGTTTCGGGTCGAGACCCTTCTTCAGACTGCTCAGGGATCAGGGAAACGAGAGATATAGGCGGTGATGTGGAGAGATAAAGAACAATGAATGAAAGATATGCAAAAAAGTATCGACGATAAAGGGAACAAGCCATTGTAAGCTGTTTGTGGTGTGAAAATGAGAAGCTGGTGCGACTAGGGTGGGGGAGGGAGATAGAGAGAGAGAGAGGGAATGCCAGGGCCCGAGGGCTGAGGGAGAGGTGGGAAGGGGAGGAGACAGCAAGGGTTAACAGAATTGAGAAAATTCAATGTTCAAGCCCAAAGGATGCAGACTCCCCAAGCAGAATATGAGGTGCTGTTCCTCCAACTTGCAGTGTTGCTCACTCTGGCCGTGGAGGAGGCCCAGGACCGAGGTTTGTAGATTAATTGGTTTTGATAAAAATTGTAAATCGTCCCTAGTGTGTAGGATCGTGCTGGTGTGCGGGGATCGCTGGTCGGTGTGGACCTGGTAGGCCGAAGGGGTGTAAGAAGTGACTGCACATGCTGGTTTAAACTGAAGACGGGCACTAAAAGCTGGAGTAATTCAGCAGGTCAGACCGCATCTCTGGAGAAAAGGAATAGGTGTTATTTCGGGTCACCAAAACCAGAAAAAGGGTCTCGACACGAAACGTCACCTATTCCGTTTCTCCAGAGATGTTGCCTGACCCGCTGAATTACTCCAGTTTTTTGTGTCTATCTTCGGTGAGCCGAAGGTCCTGTTTATGCACTGTATCTCTTTTTAAAAAGCGGCAGTTCTCATCAATCAGCATTGTCAAAAACATCTAATAGCTTACGTGGGCAGCTGTGTTTCCTAAACACACAAGTGATACTTTTTATAAAAAGCTGCTGCTTTGGTTGCAACTCATTTGTACTTCATCTACTCACCTGCAGTCCGTCTTTTTTTTTCTTTTTTTTTGTTGTCTTCTAGTGTTTGTTTTAGTAGAACTTTGTTTTATTAGGTTGTGTATGTGTGGGGGGGGGGGTTTGAGAAACAGCGTTTTAATCTCTCCCTTTGGGGGGATGCGTGTCCCCCGTCACCATCTGTGCTGAGGCCTAATGGCGGAGCTGTGGCGGCGTACTGGTTTAGAGCTGCGGTGTTCCAGCAGCGGCGGTGGCGGCCCAGCTTAGAGCTGCGGTGCTCCAGCGGCGGCGGCGGCCCAGCTTAGAGCTGCGGTGCTCCAGCGGCGGTGGCGGCCCAGCTTAGAGCTGCGGTGGTCCGGCTTAGAGCTGCGGTGCTCCAGCGGCGGCGGAGGCCTGGATCGCCTCAGCGCAGAGGGAGAACTAGGAGGGATGAAGACAATGACTTAAGACTTTTGCCTTCCACCACAGTGAGGAGGTGCCTGGTGAACTCACTGTGGTGGATGTTGGATATGTGTTTATTGTGTGTTTTGTTTTTTTATTATATGTTATGACTGTATGGTAACAATTTAGTTCAGACCGAAAGGTCTGAATGACAAAGGAATCTAATCTAATCTACTTCCAAACTCCTCTGTATTTGCCGAGGAGATAGACAGGAGGACGGAGGAACTAGGGCAGTCAATGGAAGTGTCTTTAGAGCAGTGAGTGTTATGGTCGAAGAGGTGCAAAACGTACCATCGTGTATGAAAGTAGACAAATCTCCAGGGCCTGATCATATATTGTGGATATGATTGAGGAAATTGTGGGAAACCAGAGAGGAAATTGCGGGATCCCTGGTTGAAATTTACGAGTGGTCTATAAATACAGGCTTGGTGCCAGAAGACTGGAGGGTGGCAAATGTTGTGCCTGTATTCAAGAAGGGCTGCAGGGCAAATGCTGGGAAGTGAGCTTAACATCTGTCGTTGGGAAGTGACTGGGGGTATTCTGAGGGATAGGATATACGGTGCAGGTGCAGAATGGCCTATTCCTGCACCTATTTTCTATACAGGCATTTAGAAGGGCAAGGGCTGAATGGGATAGGCAATATGGTTTTGTACTTGGGAGGTGGTGTCTCAAAAATCTGATTGAGATTTTTGAAGACGTGACCAAAAAGGTCGATGAGGGCAGAGCTGTAGATGTATATATCGACTTCAGTAAAACATTCAACAAGGTTCCACATGGTAGGCTGCTCAGGAAGGTTAGATTGCATGGGATCTAAGGAGAGATAGAAAAGGGTGATGATGGAAGGTTGCTTCTCGGACTGGAGGTCTGTGACTAGTGGTGTACCTCGGGGTTCAGTTCTGGGCCCGTTACTGTTTGTCATCTATATCAATGATTTGGATGAGAACATATACGGCAAGATTAGCAAGTTTGCAGATGATACAAAAGTGGATGGTTTTGCAGATAGTGAAGATGGTTGTGAAAAATTGCAGCAGGATCTCAATCAATTGGCCAGGTGGGCTAAGGAATGGTTTATGCAATTTAATGCAGAAAAATGCGTGGTGTTGCATTTTGGGAAGTCTAACATGGGCAGCACCTACACAGTGAATTGTAGGGCTCTGGGTAGTGTTGTAGGGCAGAGGGATCTAGGAGTGCAGGTACATAGTTCCATGAAGGTGCAGTGTCAGGTAGATTGGGTGGTCAAAAGGGCTTTTGGCACATTGGCCTTCATCAACCAGAGTATAGAAGTTGGGAGGTCATGTTGCAGTTATATAAGATGTTAGTGAGGTCACATCTAAAGTATTGTGTTCAGTTCTGGGCACCGTGTTATAGGAAATATGTTGTCAAGCTGGAATGGGTAAAGAGAAGATTTACGAAGATGTTACCAGGACCAGAGGGTCTAGGAAGATGTTGAGTAGGCTATGACTCTATTCCTTTGAGTGCAGGAGGATGAGGGGTAACCTTATAGAGGTGTATAAGATCATGAGAGGAATAGGTTGGGTAGAAGCACAGAGTCTCTTACCCAGAGTAGGTGAATCGAGGAGCAAGGTATATAGATTTAAGGTGAAGGGGAAAAGATTTAATAGGGACCTGAGGGGTAGCTTTTTCACTCAAAGGATGGTGGATATATGGAACAAGCTGCCAGAGGAGTTGAAGCAGGGACTATCCCAACATTTAAGAAGCAATTAGACAGGTAAATTGGATAGTTTTAAAGAAGGAACTGCAAGATGCAGGAGAATCGAGGGTACACAAAAAGCTGGAGAAACTCAGCGCGGTGCAGCAGCATCTAAGGAGCGAAGGAGATAGGGCGACGTTTCGGGTCGAGACCCTTCTTCAGAACTGGTCAGGGACAGGGAAACGAGAGATATAGACGGTGATGTGGAGATGATAAGGAACAATGAGTGAAAGATAATGCAAAAAAAGTATCGGTGAAAAGGGAACAAGCCATTGTAAGCTGTTTGTGGTGTGAAAAATGAGAAGCTGGTGCGGACTGGGGTGGGGGAGGGAGATGGAGTGGAGGGAATGCCAGGGCCCAGGGCTGAGGGAGAGGTGGGAAGGGGAGGAGACAGCAAGGGTTAACAGAATTGAGAAATTTCCAATATTCAAGCCCAAAGGAATGCAGACTCCCCAAGCGGAATATGAGGTGCTGTTCCTCCCAGCTTGCGGTGTTTGCTCACTCTGGCCGTGGAGGAGGCCCAGGACCGAGAGGTCGGATGTGGAATGGGAGGGGGGTTGAAGTGTGAGCCACCGGGAGGTCGGGTTGGTTTATTGCGGACCGAGCGAGGTTCGGCGAGCGATCGCCAAAGCCTCGCTTGGTCTCACCGATATAGATATCTGGCATCTGGAGCAGCGGATGCAGTAGATGAGGTTGGAGGAGGTGCAGGTGAACCTCTGTCGGACCTGGAAGGATGCCTGCTTGGGTTCCCTGAAAGGAGTGGAGGGGAGAGGTGAAGGGACAAGTTGGGTTTGCATTTCTTGCGTTGCAAGGGAAAGTGCCCGTGGGGGAAGGGGGACTGTGGGAGGGGAGGGAAGAATGACAAGGGAGTTGCGGAGGATTAGCGGTCTTTGCGGAAGGCAGACAGGGGGGGGGGGAGATGGGAAGATGTGGCGGGTGGAGGGTCACGTTGGAGGTGCGAAAACTGGCGGAGGAACTATTATGTTGTATTTTGCCGGCTGGTGGGTGAAAGGTGAGGACCAGGGGGACTCTGCCTGTTTGCGAGTGGGGGAATGGGGAGCGAGGCAGTGTTGCGGGGTATGGAGGAGACCTGGTGCGAGCCTCATCAATAGTGGGGGAGGGGAATCCCCCGTTCTCTGAAGAAAATGGATAGGACAGGTTTGGAAGGATATGGACCAAATGCTGGCAGGTGGGACTAGCGTAGCTGGGACATGATAGTCGGTGTGGGCAAGTTGTGCCAAAGGGCCCGTTTCCACACTGTTTCAATCTATGACCACTTATTCCAACAGGGTAGTCAATCGTAAATCTTTCCCAATAGCAGAGGTGTCTATATACAGAGGGCATAGATTTAAGGTAAAGAATAAGAGGTTTAGATCAGATATAAAGATTTTATTTCCTTCCAGAGGATGGTTGGAGTTTGCCTGAGAAAGAGGTGGAGGCAGCAATTCATTCAACATTTAAGACGAGTCAAGATGAACACTTGAATCACCAAGGCATAAAGGCTATGACCAAGAGTTGGTAAATGAGACTGGTATTTGATGGTCATATAGATGAGGTAGACACAAGACTGTATTTCTATGTTAAAATGTTAACAAATTCAGGATGGCAATTCAGATCCTAAAAGGATGAGGGGGGGGATATCATTGAAACTTATCAAATGGTGAAAAGCCTAGATAGAGTGGATGTGAAGAGGATGTGAAGTTTCCACTGGTGGGAGAGTTTACGACTAGAGGACATAGCCTCAGAATCAAAGGATGTACCTTTAGAAAGAAGACGAGGAGAATTTTTTTAGTCAGAGAATGATGGATCTGTGGAATTCATTGCCACAGAAGGCTGTGAGGGCCAAGTCAATGGATATTTTTAAGGTGGCGAATGATAAATGCTTGATTAGTGTGGGTGTCAGGAGTTATGGGGAGAAGGCAGGAGAATGGAGTTGTGAGGGAACGATAGATCGGCCATGATTGAATGGTGGAGTAGACTTGATGGGCTTAATGGCCTAATTCTACTCTTATAATTTATGAACTTGTGAAATAAGGCCTGCTTTCTAATAAAATCCGATCATTTGGATCTGCATTTGACATCCGTAATCCTAATTTGTTCCATACCCTTAAAGCTGTAGGTTAACAAAAATCAATCAAATTCTGATTTAAGATTTAAATCCGATTAAAACTTGGATATCATCAAATGTAAGCATTCTAAATTTTACCATACTATTAAATGTGGAAATATATATCTAACCTTATTGTGAAATTCTCTTTCCCTGCTCCACTGGATAATCATGATCTGGCATAAAGTGAAGAACATTCAGTCGGCTGCAATCAGCCAAGGAATCTCATCACAAATTATGTGCCAACTTCCTTGTTTGCTGTTCCTCTCACTTTGCTACACCTGCTACTGCTTTGGTCTAAATATAGCAAATATTGTACCTGTGAATTTTTCCATTTGTTGTAAAAAACCCTTTGTTCTGCAGCTATAACCATATAACCATATAACAATTACAGCACGGAAACAGGCCCTCTCGGCCCTTCCAGTCCGTGCCGACCATTTGTTCTCCCCTAGTCCCATCTACCTGCACTCAGCCCTTTAATGCCCCAAGCACGGGATTCACTCAACGGCGAGAGGCCGCTGAATTGTATTGTATTAACTTTACATTATCAATTTACATAAGTGGGGCTGTTGGAAATTCAAGCACATTCCCATAAACTGAAAAGCACAGCCAGCGATGCATTTTCATGCCATCTTATAAAAGGGAGATCTGCATAATTTCCAGAGATTTAAATAAATTGAATCCATTTTATTTTAAACACAGTATGTTAGACTTAAAATACATTGCATTACAAGAGTTATATAACAAAGGTGAATAACATAATAAAAAGGAACAGCAGATGCTTTTATACCAAAGGCAGACACAAAATGCTGGAGTAGCTCAGCGGGTCAGACAGTATCTCTGGAAAAATGGATAGGTCATGTTTTAGATTGTGACTGCTTGTGAGGTGGGGGGAAGCAAGAGTAAAAAAACAGGCCAAAATGGGGCTGGCAACAGATGACCCAGATAGGCTGATTCTTGTCTAAAGACAGTGTGAGCCCCGTTGCGACTATAGAACTGGTTAAAGGACTTTTAGTGAAGGAAAGGAGATGAGATTATGTCTAGCTTGACGTCATTGTTCGGCAGAGATGGTGCGGGCTGCTGTGCGGTGCTTTTCCATGTTCTACATTTATACGTGTGTTAAGAATTAAAACATTGTACATGTTTAGTACCTCCTGTTTTGTCTCTACAGGCAAGGAGTTGGAGTGGTTGATCTTTCACCAAAAGGTGATCTGACCAGTTATGCCAAGGTAGTTCGAAGTGATGGGACATCTCTCTACCTGACGAGGTGAGCATCTTAAAACAATTTTTTAACACTGTAATTGCTGTAAATGAAATGATTGAAAGCTCGTAATTCGTTATTCAGGCAGCTATCTATGTCAGACACACTGCAGTTGAGTGAACCATATGATTGCTGTGCCAATACATTGTTCGTTTCTGTAGACTTCCATTTTATGTTCCTTTGTTCATGTGTTAGCCTGACTTCAGTCTGTAGGGAGACTGGCTTAATCTATAACTGCCTCCACTAACCCATTGACCAGTTGACCTCATTTACAGTTTGTATCAATGGCAATCCTGGCCTCGTCTTATCAGAGTTATTTCCTTTGTCCAGTTTATCTGTCTCCCCCCCCCCCCCCCCCCAAACCACCCTATCTGCAATTTAAAATCCATTTATTTTCTCTATTCCCAGATTTGACAGATGGTCTTTTGACCTGAAACATTAATCCTGCATCATTGTCCACAGGTGCTGCCTGATCTGCTAGTTCTGTTTTTGTTTCAGATTTCCAGTCTCTGCAATATTTTGATTTCCATTGTATTATTGCTAATTTTCACATTTTACGAGCTATTTATGAAAAGGTCATAGAGTCTTACAATGTGGAAACAGGCCCTTGCCCACATTAACCAAGATGTCCCACCTACACTAGTTCCAACTGTCTGCATTTGGCAGATATCCATCATGATCTATCCATGTGCCTGTCTAAATGTTTCTTAAACGTTGAGATTGTACCTGCCGCAACTACTTCCTCCGGCAGCTTGTTCCATACACCCACCACCCTTTGTGTGAATCTAATTGTAGGTCATCTAATTGGAGAGACTTAAAGCCCAGCAGGAGATGTTTAGTCCACTATGTTTATACTGGATAAAATGTAGTTAATATGCCATGCATGTGGTGGCTCCTCAAGTGCTCGTTCATGTACCTTTTCAATGTCGTGCTAGTTTCTGCTCCAACACGCTTACAGGCTGTGAATTCCACACCTCCACTCAACTAGATCGGTCCTTGTCAACCCACCTCTCATCCTTACACCAGTTAACTTAAATCTGTGCTTCCACCTACCAATCTGAGTGCCAAGGGAAATAGGTCTTTTTGTTTACCCTGCCCGCCAGTCTCATAATTTTATACACTGCTGACTTTTTTGTTCAACTTACATTTGAAATGGACCCTTTTCAGATTCCTAATACATCAGTTATGGCAACATCCCCGTCAACTTCCTCTGCACCCTCTCGTGCTATCATTGTTTCCAGTAGTGGGAGCGTCTAGGACCAGATGCCTTAGCCTCAGAATAAAAGGACGGACCTTTAGGAAGGAGATGAGGAAGAATTTCTTTAGTGAGAGGGCAATTAATCTGTGGAATTCGTTGCCACAGAAGGCTGTGGAGAAGGCAGGAGAAAAGGGTTGAGGGGAAAACTAGATCAGCCTGGATGGAATGGCAGAGTAGACTTGACGGGCCAAATCTGCTCCAAGTACTTACGAATTTATGAACTTTTACCTGGACAATTTTTCACAATGTTGGTTAGATGGCTAAATTTGATGGAGGTGCAGTTGGTTATGGAATGCCGGTTTTCAGCACTACAGCTGGGATGTTGTCTATTGCCAGAATTTAGGGCTGTATTTACTGCTCTCTGCTGTTTCTTGACTTCACATGGTGTGAAGTGAATTAGTTGGAGGCTGACTTCAAGTGTGGATCTGAGGAGGTAACTTTTGATAGGTCATCCAACTCAAGAATGTTGATGTTCCAGGGACTTCAGATCCCTGACCCACCCACAGTCCCTTCCGAAAGTGCGTGGAAATTACTGCATTGTCATTTTCAATATTACTATTGGTGAAATGGGTTCCCTCAAGTTCATGCCTTCATATTTGGACATTAATGTCAAGGGTTTAACTAACTAAATGCTGTAATATTCCTTGCTAGTGTTATGCAGATTTCTGCTCCTTTGATTTCACATAGCAAATCTTTTCAAGCAGTCCTTTCTGATCAAGGATGATTTCCACTCTGATTTTGGGAGTTCTGAGGTGGGTTAATGTGACAAGCGTGGTAACAACAGACACATGCACAGGTGGTGGCGGACTGGGTGGGCTGGTGAATGCTTCTTTCTGCAATACCTCCATGAGTTCCTGAAGCCCATACATGTGTTTCAGTGTCATCCTGGATGCTCCATTTAAACTGTCACAGTGTGGAAACGGGCCCGTTGGCCCAATTTGTCCACACCGGCCAATGTCCCATCTACACTGGTCCCACCTGCCTGCACTTGGCCCATATCCTTCTAAACCTGTCCTATCCATGTACCTGACTAAATGTTTAGTCGTAGAATCATACAGCATAGAAACAGGCCCAATTTGCCCATGCCAACTAACATGTCCCATCTACACTATTGCCACCTGCCTGCTCTTGGACCATATAAGTCTCTAAATCTATCCTATCCACATACCTGTCCCAATATCCCTTAAATGATACGATTGTACCTGCCTTAACTACTCCTCCGGCAGCTCATTCCATATACACACCATACTTTGTGTGGGGAAAGAAAGTAGCCCCTCCAGTTCCTTCCTTACCTTAAACCTATAAACCTACGTTTCTTAAACGTTGTGTCAAGGGCCAGAGATTCCCACGGGTCAGTGAGGGTATTGCTTTCCGACAAGGAGGCTTTGAGCGCATCCTTGACCCTTCACCTCTATCGGTCCAGTTCTATCTTCGCATGACAGCTTTAGCACGGAGTGTCCATTGCGGCAGGCTGGTGTCGGGCTGGCGATCATCATGGCTGGCCTAGTGTAGCTGGCCGAGTGTAAAATACAGTTTGAAATATGTTGCATGTTTACTTGATGAAAGACACCTTGATTATCAGTTACCTAGTTGTTGAAGCATCGTCCATGGGAATAACAGCTGTTACTTCACAATTTTGTTTGCAGGGATATTGCAGCTGCTGCAGATCGAATGGAGAAATACAACTTTGACAAAATGATTTATGTGGTAGGTAACTAAGGAGTGGCACAATATGCTCTTAGGAGGTAGAAATTCGTTCTTGTTGGCCAGTGCTAAATTTGTAGCATATTCTCTGCTTTTTTAAAAAAGGGTTCCATATATTCTGCAACTTAATTTCGGAAGCAGACTTGTTACATTTTTAGTGTGTATCCAATGATGAATTTCTGTAAAACTGTATTAAAATTTGTGCATTTGCAGCGTGATACTTATTTATATGTTGATCTCGTTCATTATTCCCACAAAGACTATTATTTTCCAAATAGGATTTTATTTAATTGGTTATTCCATGTTTGGATACCATTCACTAAAAAAAATAATCATATGACACTCAATTGTGAAATTATCTTGCCTTCAATCACTGCTTTGGCATAAAATATCTTGTGTGCAAAGTAGTTACAAATATTAAAATGTTACAAATCCATATAAGTTTCTTGGCACAATACATTGTTATTTTGATAGCTATAGGAATTTGTCAATTTTGTGCGTGAAGTGGATGCATTTGAATTTATTAATATTAATAAATTCAATTTCAAGCAAACTTTAACAATTTTCTTCTCCATCCCCTTCAAACAAAGATCTTGTCTGTCTTCTGTTTGACACAGGAGGAGGGCGTACAAACCAAGCAGAGCTGTCCCAGTGGTTCCTGTTCCCCCATCACCTTCCCACGTCTTAGGACCAAATTTCTGTCGTATGTCATGTTCATAGGTTATAGGAGCAGAATTGGGCCATTTGGCTCATGAAGTCTACTCTGCCGTTCAATCATGGCTGATCTACCATTCCCTCTCACCCCATTCTCTTGCCTTCTCCCCATGACCCCTGACACCCGAACTAATCAAGATCTATCAATCTCTGCTTTCAAAATAAAGAAATTCCTCCTCATCTCCTTTCTAAAGGTACAGTATTTTATTCTAAGGCTGTGCCCTCTGGTCCTAGACTCTCCCATTAGGGAAAACATCCTCTCCACATTGACTCTATCCGGGCCATTCACTATTCGGTATGTTTCAATGTTCCCCCTCATCCTTCTAAACTCCAGCCAGTGTCCATCAACTTGCCCCTTTTATTTATTAATTATTAATCTTTTGCCACTTAACAGTACAATGGGGTAATTTTACAGTAGCCAATTAACCTACCAGCACGACTTTGGGATGCTAGGGAAACTGGTTATGGCATAAACACAAATATCACCCAAAATCTGGTTTAAGCATGGAGTTATAAGGTGTCAGCATTAACTGTGCTCTCCTCCTCTGTTATGTTAGTTACCCCTTCCTCTGATTTTCTGAAATAGCCTGGGATAGTGTTTCTCTTTTTCCCTGCGGGAAAATGCCTCGCATCCATTCTGATTTCATGGAGTCTTGCTTGGGATTGCGACTGCACCATGCTAGGAAGTGCAGTTGAACTGCTTGCTCCCTTTGCTTTAATTCCATGCTACTGCACTTCCTCCAGAGTTTTAATTTTAACATCTCTTTGCTTTATAGGAAAACAGAGCTGTTAACTACTTAATCGACTACTGTGCAGCAGTAGGAAGGCTGATATCTTTTGCACTTTTTCCACAAGACTTTAACTGTATTTTGAAGAGATTAATGTTGCACAGGAGTTTTCTTGTTTCTGCAGTTTGAAAACAACCTGAAGCATGTTGCTCTCAAATTTGATATTCAGGAATGAGCCCTGAAAGTAGGTTTGGAAAAGCAAATATATGGCACCGAGCAGCTTTTTGCTGTACATTGTTGGTGCAATTTTCATATTGATTGCTCTTGTATTCTTCAGACAGATAAAGAACAGAGCACACATTTTCAGCAGATGTTTGACGTACTGAAAATACTGGGCTTTAACTGGACAGAACGGTAGGTTATAAAAGAAAGCAAATCATAAGAACCTAGCTTGGGGCTGGGAGGGAGAGGGTTTATCTTGGACACGGTAGGCTAGTATCCTCTGGAGTTGAGAAGAGTGAGTAACTAATTGATGGAAATGTAAGATTCTAAAGGGTCATGAGAAGGTGGATGTGGACAGGATGTTTCAGCTTGTGGGATAACTTAGAATTGGGTTTCATCACTGTTTAAAAACAAGAGATCACACGTTCAGTTTTAGTTTTGTATCATTTATTGTCACGTATACCGAGGTACAGTGAAAAGCTTTTTGTTGCATTGCTAGCCAGTCAGCTGGAAGACTATACAGAAGAACAATCGAGTCATCCACAGTGTACAGATAAATGATAAAATAAATATAGTTTAGTGCAAGGTAAAATCTGATTGAAGATAGTCCAAGGGTCTCCAGTGAGGTAGGTAGTGGCCCAGGACCACTCTTTGGTTGTTGATAGAATGATTTTGTGGCTGGGAAGAAACTGTCCCTGAATCTGGAGCATTTCACTATTCTGTACCTCTTGCCAGAGGGGCGAAGAGGGAGTGAGACTTGTCCATGATTATGCTGCTGGCCTTGCCGAGGCAGCATGAAATGATGTAAATGGAGCTGATGGGAGGGAGGTTGGTTTGTGTGATGGTCTGGGCTGCGTCCACAATTCTCTGGAATTTCTTGCAATCTTGGATGGAGCTGTTCCCAAACCAAGCTGCGATGCATCCTGAAAGAATGCTTTCGTCTGTGCATTTGTAGAAGTTGTTGAGTATTGTTGGGAACATGCCGAACTTCCTAAGACTTCTAAGGAAGTAGAGGCGTTAATGTGCTTTCTTGGTTATTGCTTCGATGTGGCTGGTCATTTAAGATAGAGGGCCCAAAATTGTTCCTCTGACATTTGTGAGTTGTTGGAACTCTTGTCCTTAAAGGGCAGTTGAATAGTTTTAATTCAAGCTTCCATTACTGCCCCTGGGAAGCGAGACAGCTTGGCATAATTACAAATATCATGGACCTTGTTTGCAACTGAATTTTAATGTGATGGGTCAATTATCAAAATAGTTACTGTCTCCCAATATGTGTCATTCTAACATTTAAGATGGAAGAGAATTTGTTGGTATATATATTTAAGGTGAGCTGGGACTGATGCTTTGAATCAGGACATTAGCTTTCAGGATCAGCCGGACATTCCTGAAATAAATTAAGAGAATTATATAGATCCTATAGATTCGTATGGTGAACTGCAGACGCTGGTTTACAAGAGAAGACATATAATTTCAAAATATATTTTGAACATATTTATTTAAAAAAAACATTAATTATACTTATTAAATTTGTTACAATTCCCAAACAAAGTGGTGACAGAAACTTTGTAAACATACACTTTGTCCCTGAAATGTTTAAGAAATCTTGCAGTAAGTAAAGTTTGGAGAAACTCACATTGACATCTATTTTCCCCACCCCCAGCTGTCAACATGTACCTTTTGGGTTAGTGAAAGGAATGAAGACTCGGAGAGGAGATGTTGTTTTTCTGGAAGATGTTCTGAATGAAGCACGCTCCAGGATGCTGCAAAACATGGCTGCCTCAAAGAGTAGGTACTCAACTCTTAGAGCTTGGTCATTAACTTCTGATTATTTTTAAGAGGACCATTTCCTTCCCTAAATGGAGATTAGAGTCATTGCAGCCACGATACGATATAACTTTATTTATCCTAGGATTGATCTGCCAACAGTCATAAAAACGCAGGATACATGAAATTAAAGTGACACGTGGAAAGGATTGGGGATGTGCACAGATAGCCAAGAATGGGACCAATTCGTACATTGGCTGAGCTATAGGAAAAACCTGCATTGCTACAGCTGAAATATTCTGGAATGGGTGGACTTTACTTAATGCAGCCCCGTCAAATCTTCTGGTTTTCCCAAGGAACTATAGTCATTTAAGGTTTGCTATTGTAGTAGAACAATTGCTATTGTTGTACAATTAGTACCGTGGTGGGTCATTTTATTGACCAGGAAATTCCCACCGCAGGATTGTGCTAACGAGTAGATGGTCAATTCATGTGAAGCTGATTACGAGAGACATTTGGCCAGTTGTTAAGTTAAGAAGGATGCTTAAAGGATTCACCAGAATGTTACATGAACTCGCGAGTTTGAGTCATAGGGAAAGGCTAGATGAGCTGCGACTTTATTTATTTGGAGCTTTGGAGGCTGAAAGGTGACCTTATTGAGATGTAAAATATCATGGTATGTAGCATTGAGCCTGGCTCTGAGGCACAGCGGAGGAATGATGGTCGGGCAGAGCGATAGTGATAGGAGAGTCGAGGTGGAGGATGTGCAGCTGGAAGTCATTGTGCACATTGGCACAAATTATATAGGTAGGAAAAGGATGAGGTCCTGCGGAGTGAATACGGGGTGTTAGGCAAAAGGTTAAAATGCAGGACCTGGAGGGCAGTAATCTCCAGATTTCTCCCGGTGTCACGTACTAGTGGGGGGAAGAGTAGGAAGATAAGACAGGTGAATTCATGGCTTATGTGTTTGTGCGGGGATTCACATTTTTGGGCCATTGGGATCTCTCCTGGGGCAGAGGCGACCTGTACAACAGGAGTGGGTTGCACTGAACTGAAGGGGAATCCATTTCCCGGCTGGCAGATTGGCCAGTGCTACACGGGTGGGGTTGAAACTGGATTGGTAGGGGAAAGTGATCCAAATCAGAGGTGCAACAGGTCAGAGTCTGGAAGTCGATGCAAGTAAGGTCTGTAGACGGAATAGGCAGGAGCCCGGCAGAGAGTAAGGAAGAGCTAACTTGCGACTATTTCAAAGCGAGAGGCCTGACGGGTACATTGGATAAACTCGCTTCATAAGAGCAGAATTAGGCCATTTGGACCATTGAGTCTACTCCACCATTGCTAATCTATCTTTCCCTCTCAACCCCATTCTCCAACCTTCTTCCCATAACCTCTCTCACCCTTACGAATCAAGAACCTGTCAATCTCTGCTTCAAAAATACCCACTGACCTAGCCTCTACCACCATCTGTGGCAATGAATTCCACAGACTCACCACCTTTTGGCTAAAATAATTCCTCCTCATCTCCTTCCTAAAGGTGCATGCTTTTATACTGAGGTGGAAACATCCACTCCACATCCATTCTATCCAGGTCTTTCATTACACAGGGCATGGACTTGGGCGTTATATAGCTGTTATGAAAGCCTGGCGAAGGGAGGAACAGGACTGGCAGCTTAACGTTCCAGGGTACAGGTGTGTGTAAAAGAGGAGGGGGAGAATGCATTAAGCATCTACCGATGCATTCAGCTGCAGAATGACTGTCTCCACTATTGCCTAATCTCCTGGGTATTCCCAATACTTTTAAAAATCTTTATTTCAAACTTCCATCATCTGTAGTATTTGCAGTCTGCTTCAGTACTTTGTTAATTCTTAGAACAAAAACATATATTTTTCTGCACAACAAGTGAAGCATCTGATATTTTAGTACCGGTGCAATTTGAAATATTTTTAAAGGTCCCCATGAATTGATCATGAGGAACAAGGACATGGCAGACCAATTGAATAACTACTTTGGTTCTGTCTTCACTAAGGAAGACATAAATAATCTGCCGGAAATAGCAGGGGACCGGGGCTCAAATGAGATGAAGGAAATGAGTGAAATCCAGGTTAGCCGGGAAGTGGTGTTAGGTAAATTGAATGGATTAAAGGCCGATAAATCCCCAGGACCAGATAGGCTGCATTCCAGAGTACTTAAGGAAGTATCCCCAGAAATAGTGGATGCATTAGTGATAATTTTTCAAAACTCTTTAGATTCTGGAGTAGTTCCTGAGGATTGAAGGGTAGCTATTGTAACCCCATGTTTTAAAAAGGGAGGGAGAGAGAAAATGGGGAATTACATACCAGTTAGTCTAACATCGGTAGTGGTGAAACTGCTAGAGTCAGTTATTAAAGATGGGATAGCAGCACATTTGGAAAGTGGTGAAATCATTAGACAAAGTCAGCATGGATTTACGAAAGGTAAATCATGTCTGACGAATCTTATAGAATTCTTCGAGGATGTAACTAGTAGAGTGGATAAGGGAGAACCAGTGGATGTGTTATATCTGGACTTTCAGAAGGCTTTCAACAAGGACCCACATAAGAGATTAGTATACAAACTTAAAGCACACGGTATTGGGGGTTCAGAATTGATGTGGATCGAGAACTGGCTGGCAGACAGGAAGCAAAGAGTAGGAGTAAACGGGTCCTTTTCAGAATGGCAGGCAGTGACTAGTGGGGTACCGCAAGGCTCAGTGCTGGACCCCAGCTATTTACAATCTATATTAATGATTTGGACGAGGGAATTGAATGCAACATCTCCAAGTTTGCGGATGACACAAAGCTGGGGGGCAGTGTTAGCTGTGAGGAGGATGCTAGGAGGCTCCAAGGTGACTTGGATAGGCTGGGTGAGAGGGTAAATGCATGGCAGATGCAGTATAATGTGGATAAATGTGAGGTTATCCACTTTGGTGGCAAAAACAGGAAAGTAGACTATTATCTGAATGGTGGCCGATTAGGAAAAGGGGAGATGCAACGAGACCTGAGTGTCATGGTACACCAGTCATTGAAAGTAGGCATGCAGGTGCAGCAGGCAGTGAAGAAAGTGAATGGTATGTTAGCATTCATAGCAAAAGGATTTGAGTATAGGAGCAGGGAGGTTCTACTGCAGTTGTACAAGGTCTTGGTGAGACCACACCTGGAGTATTGCGTACAGTTTTGGTCTCCAAATCTGTGGAAAGACATTCTTGCCATAGAGGGAGTACAGAGAAGGTTCATCAGACTGATTCCTGGGATGTCTGGACTTTCATATGAAGAAAGACTGGATAGACTCGGCTTGTACTCACTAGAATTAAGACGATTGAAGGGGATCTTATAGAAACTTACAAAATTCTTAAGGGGTTGGACAGGCTAGATGTAGGAAGATTGTTCCCGATGTTGGGGAAGTCCAGAACAAGGGGTCACAGTTTAAGGATAAGGGGGAAATCTTTTAGGACCAAGATGAGAAAAACATTTTTCACACAGAGTGGTGAGTCTCTGGGATTCTCTGCCACAGAAGGTAGTTGAGGCCAGTTCATTGGCTATATTTAAGAGGGAGTTAGATGTGGCCCTTGTGGCTAGAGGGATCAGGGGGTATGGAGAGAAGGCAGGTACGGGATACTGATTTGGATGATCGGCCATTATCAAATTGAATGGCGGTGCAGGCTCGAAGGGCCTAATGGCCTACTCCTGCACCTATTTTCTATGTTTCTATGTACCTTTGCTCTGAGTTGCTGGTTATGTATCTGTTGGTTTACACTTTAATTTTTCATGAAAGATCATGCGCCTAAAATTTAATAAAATCATTGCAATTACCATAAATGAAATCAGGATTTTAAGAAGTGAATATTTGTAGGAAAACTGCACAAGACTATTCCACGACACTTTAACCTAAGCTTTTTCATTTGTTTCCAAATTGAAGATAAACTACGCGTTAATTTTTTTAATAAACACAAAGTGCTGGAGTAACTCAGCAAGTCGGGCAGCATCTCTGGAGAAAAAGGACGGGTGATGTTTCAGGTTGGGAGCCTTCTTCAGACTCCAGTCTTCAACTTGACCCCAGTCTGAAGAAGGGTCGCGACCCGCAATGTCACCTGCCCTTTTTCTCCAGAGATGCTGCCTGACCTGCTGAGTGATTTGAGCACTTTGTGTCTATCTTCGGTTTAAAAAAAAACAGTATCTGCAGTTCCTTTCTGCACACTCTCGTCTATAGTACCGAGGTGATGATTCACCTAGGTCCGGATAGTTTTCCACAGATTATTTGTACATAATTGTGTTTTTTTTTAATGTATGTCATGAAGCAACCAAAGAACTAGAAGACCCTGAGAACACAGCGGAGAAAGTGGGTGTGGCTGCACTTATTGTTCAGGTAATCAATGCCATTTAATTGTGGGCAGCAGGCTGGCTCGTTCTTAATGTTTATTCTATTCCTTCCTGTGGTTACTAAATCTCTGGTATTGTTTTCGGGATTGAGCGAAACAATACGTTTACACGGCCGAACAATGATCAGAAGACCATGAGTATCACGGATTTATCTTTAATGGTACCAACGTAATTGTGTCTTTCTACACAATGTCGCTATTGGCAAACCGGCAAATTGTTAGGGTGTTGGCCAATGTGCACCCATGCCTCCACCAATATTTGTTTTGTATTTAGCTACAAGGCATATATGACAAGAGCATTAGGTTTGTCCCTTAACTGACTCTGATGGCAGTCCCTGCATTCATGCAAGAATAGTACCTGCTAGGGTCAAGGCCATTAATGCAAAGATTTTGGAGGGGGAAGCAAAGTGGTACGCACACATCAGTTTGCATTGACGGTGCCGAAGTGGAGATGGTTGAAAACTTCAAATTCCAAGGAGTAAATATCACCAACAACATCCCCAGGATCACCCATATTGAAGCAATGACCAAGAAAGCACATCAATGCCTCTACTGACAGTAGGCTTAGGAAGTTTGGCATGTCCCCAAAAACCCTCACTAACTTCCGCACATGCGCCGTAGAAAGCATTTTATCAGGATGCATCACAGTTTGGTTTGGGAACAGCTCCATCGAAGACTGCAAGAAAGTGCAGCCAATAGTGGAGGCTGCCCAGACCATCACACAAACCAACCTCCCTTCTATTGACTCCATTTACACTTCATACTGCCTTGGCAAGGCCAGCAGCATAATTAAGGACAAATCGCACCCCAGTCACTCCCTCTTCTCCCCTCTCCCATCAGGTAGTAGGCATACAAGTGTGAAAATGCACACCTCCAGATTCAGGGCCAGTTTCTTCCCAGCTGAACCATCCTACCACAACTAGAGAGCAGTCCTGTACCTCATTGGTAACCTTTGGACAATCCTTAATCGGGTTTTACTGGCTTTATCTTGCACTAAACGTTATTCCCTTTATCATGTATCTGTATACTGTGAATGGCACGATTGTAATCATGTATTGTTTTTCCACTGACTAGTTAGCACGCAACAAATGCTTTTCACTGAACCTCGATACACTAATAAATTAAACTGAACTGAGACATTGTTGTATGCAGACAAATCAATAATGCTTTTTGAGACTGTCCTTGGACATTATCATTACACACAGGACATCTTGTTTGGGCCTATTGTCGAGGATCTTGACATTTCTGCTGCGTAAAATTTTCTATTTTTGGGCGAGTATCTAATCTCCACGTTGCGTTTCATGAATGACTGCAAAAAGTTGGCAGTGCTTAAAGTAATGCGTTCATGACTCTCCACTCTGTTCTTGCACATTGTTCCTCCACTTGAATGGTTATATTATTTCGAAATAAGCTTAAAGGCTTCAAATAAATCTTATTAGTTCCACTTAATGCCAACCCTGTGATCTATAGAAAATAGGTGCAGGAGTAGGCCATCCGGCCCTTCAAGCCAGCAAAGCCCTTCAATATGATCATGGCTGATCATCCAAAATCAGTACCCCATTCCTGATTTCTCCCAATTTCCTTTGATTCCGTTAGCCCTAAGAGCTAAATCTAACTCTCTCGAAAACATCCAATGACCTGGCCTTCACTGCCTTCTGTGGCAGAGAATTCCACAGATTCACAACACTCTGGGTAAAAATGTTTTTCCTCATTCTAGTCCTAAATGGACTACCCCTTATTTTTAAACTTTGACCCCTGGTCCTGGAATTCCCCCAACATTTGTCCTGCATCTGGCCTGTCCAATCCCTGTGGCGCCATACTCTACTGCTGCGATTAAATTCGAACAACTTTAGTTTAGAGATATAGCAATAAAACAGCCCAGTGGCCCACCGAGTCCACGCAGACCAACGATCACCCATTCACACTAGTTCTATTTAATCCCACTTTTGCATCCGCTCCCTACACTCTAGGGGCAATTTCCAGTGGCCCAGTATGCTTAAGCTCCCTGGTCAGGACTAACTCGCCATCCCATTAATTAATCTGGTGAACCTTGGCAGTCCTGCTTCAGTCACAAGTTGGGAGATTGTTTTGAAGTTTCAATTCACCTGATTTTTATTATTTTTACACGAACTGTCAACAAGGCAGAAAAAAAAGTATTTTGTTATACTGATTGCCTACATTCCTGACAAATTAACGTGAAAGGAAATAGTGTTGTGGGGTGAGGTGACGGCTTTGGGTAGCGGTTGGTGGTACAATGCAGCTGCCGCTCTCCCTGCAAAATGTGTATTGTCTATTTGGGTTACATTTAACCACATGTGAGTTGCAGGAAGCAAACTGGAACCTTGCAGAATTGTCATCAATTGATTTAAGTTAATAACTACAATGCCCTCCATAATGTTTGGGACAAAAACCCACCTGTACTCCACAATTTGAGATTTGTAATAGAAATAATCACATGTGGTTAAAGTGCACATTGTCAGATTTTATTAAAGGGTATTTTTATACATTTTGGTTTCACCATGTAGAAATGACAGCTGTGTTTATACATAGTTCCCCCATTTCAGGGCACCTTAATGTTTGGGACACAAGGCTTCACAGGCGTTTATAATTGCTCAGGTGTGTTTAAATGCCTCCTTATTGCAGGTATAAGAGAGCTCTCAGCACCTAGTCTTTCCTCCAGTCTTTCCATCACCTTTGGAAACTTTTATTGCTGTTTATCAACATGAGGACCAAAGTTGTGCCAATGAAAGTCAAATATGCCATTAAGAGACTGAGAAACAAGAATAAAACTGTTAGATACATCAGCCAGACCTTAGGCTTACCAAAATCAACTGTTTGGAACATCATTAAGAAGAAAGAGAGCACTGGTGAGCCTACTAATCACAGAGGGACTGGCTGGCCAAGGGAGACCTCCACAGCTGATGACAAATGAATTCTCTCTATCATAAAGGAAAATCCCCAAACACCTCAGACAGATCAGAAACACTCTTCAGGAATCAAGTGTGGATTTGGCAATGACCACTGTCCGCAGAAGACTTCATGAACAGAAATACAGAGGCTACACTACAAGATGAAAACCACTGGTTAGCCACAACCTGGATGGCCAGGTTACAGTTTGCCAAGAAGAACTTAAAAGAGCAACCACAGTTCTGGAAAAAGGTCTTGTGGACAGATGAGACGAAGATGAACTTATATTAGAGTGATGGAAAGAGCAAAGTATGGAGGAGAGAAGGAACTGCTCTAGATTCAAAGCATACCACCTTATCTGTGAAACACTGTGGTGGGGGTGTTATGGCCTGGGCATGTATGGCTGCTGAAGGTACTGGCTCACTTATCTTCATTGATGATACAACTGCTGATGGTAGTAGCATAATGAATTCAGAAGTGTATAGACACATTCTATCTGCTCAAGTTCAAACAAATGCCTCAAAACAAATTGGCCGGTGGTTCTTTCTACAGCAAGACAATGACCCCAAACATACTGCTAAAGCAATAAAGGAGTTTATCAAGGCTAAAAAATTGTCAATTCTTAATGTCAATCGCCCGATCTGAACCCAATTGAGCATGCCTTTTTATATGTTGAAGAGAAAACTGAAGGGGACTAGCCCCCAAAATAAGCATAAGCTAAAGATGGCTGCAATACAGGCCTGGCAGAGCATCACCAGCGAAGACACCCAGCAACTGGTGATGTCCATGAATCGCAGATTTCAAGCAGTCATTGCATGCAAAGGATATGCAACAAAATACTAAACATGACTACTTTCATTTATATGACATTGCTGTGTCCCAAACATTATGGTGCCCTTAAAAGGGGGGGGGGGGGGGAAACTATAAACACTGCTCTAATTTCTACTTGGTGAAACCAAAATGTATAAAAATACCCTTTAATAAAATCTGAAGTGCACTTTAACCACATGTGATTATTTCTATTACAAATCTCAAATTGTGGAGTACAGAGGCAAATAAATAAATGATGGGTCTTTGTCCCAAACATTATGGAGGTATATCACGTGTCCAATTGTTTGTAAACCTCTATATTATCGCATTGGTAGATTCACGTGCAACGTCTGTTTTTCCGAATTTTTCAATTGGGTTTTGTAATATGTTGAAGAAAATTGAAATGATTTTAATTTATAATTTGTAGGATTTCAAAGGTCCCCTTATGGCTGATTATGAATTTGACTGGGATCGTGTACTCCAAAGCCAAGGAGATACTGGAGTGTACCTGCAATATACTCATGCCAGGCTATGTAGGTAAGACATATCTGTAAAACGATTGACGAAACCTTCAGTAACAGGGTGTTAAATATTAAGCAAATGGCTCCTTTCAAATGTTTAAATGCATTACTTTGGGATGAAGATGAGGCAGAAGAGGCTGATTGTCATACGTGTTTGAACATGATTACTTCATTGGCATTATGAGATTGAATTGATTGAAAGCTGCAGCATGGAATCAGGCCTTTCAGCCCACCAAATCCATCCTGACCATTGATCATCCGCTCCTGCTCTTTCTTCGTTGACCCACTTTCTCATCCACTCCCTAAACATTAGAGGCAATTTACAGAGGCCTATTAACCGCGTGTCTTGGGATGTGGGAGGAAACCAGCGCATCCGGAGAAAACCCACGCAGTCACAGGGGAAAACATGCAAACTCCACACAGACAGCACCCAAGATCGGGATCGAACCGGGTCGGTGGCCGTGATGCAGCGGCTCTACCAGCTGCGCCATTGTGAAAAGGAACCAGAAAAGTAAAAATCCTTTCCCAACTCGCCAATATGCTTCACATCCCAATCCTCACGGTTAAAAGGCATAATGGAAAACTATAGGCATAACATTGCCATCGTGCAACTTGTTTTTTTCAATCTTAGCCGCTAACATCTTACTCGGATAGATCCCAAAAAATGAGTCGGTGTAGTCAACATAGCTTGTTTGTGTAGCGGCCAGGACTATTGATCTGGAGACAATATTTCAAATGCTGATTGCAGTCAGTGGATTTAAATTCAAGTAATGAAATAAATCGGGAGATGGGGGAGGCGCAAGTAAAACTGTTGAATTGTTATAGAACCCTATCTAGTTCACCAATATCATTCAGCGTAGGAAATCTGCTATCCTTGTCTAGTGTGGGGACTCTGGGATAATGGCAGCACAGTTCGTTCTTGAATGTCCTTAAAAGTAGCTTAGCTAGCCACAGAGTTATGTGGACCTATTATAAAAACCTTAATTATTTTATTGCTGTTGAATATTAGCAAACATAAAGTAAAACCACATGACATGTTGATGAATTTCGTTAAACTGTAATCGGGCCAAATCATGGCATCTGCAGATGCTGGTTTAAACTGAAGATAGACACAAAAAATTGGAGTAACTCAGCGGGCCAGGCAGCATCTCTGGAGAGATGGATGACGTTTCGGGTCGAGACCCTTCTTCAGAATGTAAGAATAGACCCTTTCTCGACCCGAAACATCACCCATTTCATCTCTCCAGAGTTGCTACCTGTCCCACTGAGTTACTCCAGCATTCCAAATCATGGTATTATTAATTTTGACTGCAGTTCTAAAGAGTCCTGCATTGTTCTTTTTGATATGTTGACAACCATAAATTCAGTTTACAGAGACAGTGTGACAACGGGACAAAGATCCAGTTCAACCCAACTTACTTACAAGACCCTCAGGCAATTGCTCTACTACAACATCTCCTCAGGTACAAATCTGATTACATGTTATTTTGTTATTAATTCTATAAACTCTATAATATTTTTCTAATATGGATGTGAGGGATGAGTTCCTCTACTTCCTAGCAGTGAAAATTCTTTTTATTCCATGCTTCATCTGAATTTAATAGGAAAGTGACTATCTATAATCTCCATGTTATATGTAATGATGTGACCCGAACACACATTAAGATGCAACACGTATTTATTAAATCACTTACAGCATAGGAACTGCAATACGTTACAGCTCCGAGCTGCTACATCTACTAGCTAGCATAGGCGAGCTCTTCATACTATAAAGCACGTACTACGCGGAGCTACTACTAACAAGTACTATAATTGGCTAGCATCCAATAGCCAATCTACATCTCTTCTTGTAGAAATAAAGAAACATCGGTGGCTAAGCAATACAAGCAGAATGTTAAGAATACACTTGCAAAGTTACACAAAATTGCCATATCTAATTTTGCCTACAAACCAGTCCGGCCCTCGTGCGGTGCGAGACCACCTCACCTCCTTTCACGGGAGAAGAGACCGGGGAGGGGAGTAGGGAAACGACTGGCGACCCGACAGGCAGAGTGGGAGACGAGATAGGCGAGCCAGGCGCCAAACGACGCGGGGAGACCGCGGTAGGAACGACGGTTGGTGGTGGGGGCGCGGGACCGACTGTGGGAGGGAGCATGAGACGCGGGGCATCAGGATATGGAGTCGCAGGATGCGGTTCCTTCTGCCGGAAGGATGTGTTGACGGTTGCGTCTGTAAATGACTTTGTCCACTTCGACCAGGCATGAACGTGGTTCTTTGGCAGGGCCGTGGATATGTCCCAGGCGTGCATGGCCCTTGTCAGTTTGCAGACGAACCACTTGTCCACGTGAAAGAGTTTAAGTGGCTTGCTGGACTTGTCGAAGAACCATTTCTGCGTGTCACGTTTAAATTATAGTTGTTTCTGAACCGCAGGAGGGAAGTGATCTTGTGGCTGCAACAGCTGCTGGATGACAGGCAATAAAACCCTATAAACATGAATGGAGTGGGTAAGACTCACTGTCTGACACCATGTAATGATGTGACCCGAACACACATTAAGATGCAACACATATTTATTAAGTCACTTACAGCATAGGATCTGCAATACGTTACAAATCCGAGCTGCTACATCTACTAGCTAGCATAGGCGAGCTCTTCATACTATAAAGCACGTACTACACGGAGCTACTACTAACAAGCACTATAATTGGCTAGCATGCAATAGCCAATCTACATAATACACAAATTTTGGCACTTGGTTAAATTTTATTTCTTGGAGTTGAGGAATTTTTCTTAAAATTCTGGACTTTATGCAAAAAAATGTCATGCCTCATTTAAAAAAAAGATCTTTAAATACGCAAGAACAAAAATTCAGTCAAAGCATCAGCTTGGAAGTTTGTCCTTGGATGCGTGTGTTAAATGTGTAGCAGAGTAACATCTGTCTGAAGAGGGGTCCCAACCTAAAACTTTGCATGTCCATTCCTTCCATAGGTGTAGGAAGGAACTGCAGATGCTGGTTTACACCAAAGATAGGTACAAAATGCTGGATTAATTTAGCGGATCAGGCAGCATTTCTGGAGAAAAGGAATGGGTGACGTTTTGGGTCGAGACCCTTCTTCAGATTGAGAGTCCCCTGTAGATGTTGCTTGTCCCGCTGAGTTGCTCCATCACTTTGGGTTTTGCTCAAGATTTTAGCATTTGCCGTTTCTTGTGTCAGCATCTGCATTTAGTACACTTTTAAAATTACGATGAAATCACAATGAAAGATATTTGACCTGAAATATCATCACTGCTTCATTACCAATGCTGGCTGACGTTTGGCTATCCTGCTATACGCAGGATGGTGTTAAGATGGAAAGAGTGCAGAGACGATTCACGAGCATGTTGCCTGGACTTGAGAGGTTGAGCTATAGAGGGAGGTTGAGAAGGCTTAGACATTATTCCTTGAATAGGAGGATGAGGGGTTATCTTCCAAGTGTATTAGGTCATAGAAACATAGAAAACATAGAAAATAGGTGCCGGAGTAGGCCATTCGGCCCTTCGAGCCTGCACCGCCTTTCAATATGATCATGGCTGATCATCCAACTCGGTATCCTGTACTCGCCATACCCTCTCCATACCCCCTGATCCCTTTAGCCACAAGGGCCACATCAAACTCCCTCTTAAATACAGCCAATGAACTGGCCTCAACTACTTTCTGTGGCAGAGAATCCCACAGATTCACCACTCTCTGTGTGAACATTTTTTTTTCTCATCTCTCCCCTAAAAGACTTCCCCCTTATCTTAAACTGTGACCCCTTGTTCTGGACTTCCCCAACATCGGGAACAATCTTCCCGCATCTAGCCTGTCCAACCCCTTAAGAATTTTGTAAGTTTCTATAAGATGCCCCCCTCAATCTTCTAAATTCTAACGAGTACAAGCCAAGTCTCTCCAGTCTTTCTTCATATGAAAGTCCTGACATCCCAGGAATCAGTCTTGTGAACCTTCTCAGTGCTCCCTCTATGGCAAGAACATCTTTCCTCAGATTAGGAGACCAAAACTGTATGCAATACTTCAGGTGTGGTCTCACCAAGGCCCTGTACAACTGCAGCAGAACCTACCTACTCCTATACTCAAATCCTTTTGCTATGAATGCTAACATACCATTCGCTTTCTTCACTGCCTGCTGCATATGCATGCCTACTTTCAATGACTGGTGTACCATGACCATGTACCATACCACCCAGGTCTCGTTGCATCTCCCCTTTTCCTAATCGGCCACCATTCAGATAATAGTCTACTTTCCTGTTTTTGCCACCAAAGTGGATAGCCTCACATTTATCCACATTATACTGCATCTGCCTTGCATTTGCCCACTCACCCAGCCTATCCAAGTCACCTTGCAGCCTCCTAGCATCCTCCTCACAGCTAACACTGCCCCCCAGCTTCATGTCAACTGCAAACTTGGAGATGTTGCATTCAATTCCCTCGTCCAAATCATTAACACATCTTGTAAATAGCTGGAGTCCCAGCACTGAGCCTTGCGGTACCCCACTAGTCACTGCCTGCCATTCTGAAAGGGACCTGTTTACTCCTACTCTTTGCTATGGGGCATGGGTCATGAAGAAAATTATCTATATAGAGTAAATGCACAGAGACTTCTACCCGGAATCAAGAACCAGGTTTAAGGTGAGAGGGGAAAGATTTAATGTGAACCTGAGGGGCAATTGTTTTTTACACAGAGGGTGGTGAGTCACTGGAATCAACTGCCAGAGAAGGCAGGTACTATAACAACGTTTAAAAGACAGTTGGACTGGTACATGATTAGGAAAGATTTTGATGGGTATGGGCCATCTTGTAAGTGGGACATCTTGGTAGGCAAAGGCGATCTTATTTTAGTGTATGGTTGAGAAGACACTCCAATTAACATCCATGTACAAAAGAATAGTCAGAAAGGAAATTGTGCAAGTTGGTTATTTTTAGGATTTAAAAAAAAAATGTATTTGTTGAAATGATCTGTGTAGAGTTTTTTTAAACCAAGTTTACTGTATCAGCTGGAGAGCATTTAACAGTTTTTTGAAAAGTCATGTTTCATTTGTCGTGTTAAAATGAGTCCTTGTAAAGATGATTTACAACGATGTGCCTTTAAACAACAATTCCTAAAAGTTTATATTAATTACAAATTTAATGTACTGAAAAATATTATTCAGGATTTAAATGGAAATAATTCAGTTGTTTTTATTAATCTTTAAATGCTATGAAATGTAATGGCAAGTTCAGTACTGTAATGTTGACTGCTTTTTTTTAAAGGTATGACGAAGTTCTTTATCAAGTTTCAGAGGATCTCCAACCCAGACATCTTGTTAACTACCTGATAATGTTGAGGTATATGCATTTTCTGCACAAAATATGACATTTCAATGTCCGAGGTTGCATGATGTCGTTTGTTTTCTGAAAATTGAGTTAAAATTGGGGCGGTTTCCTTACTAGAATCTGATTCATAAGGTCATAAGAGGAACAGAATTAGGACATTCGGCCCATCGTCTACTCCGCCATTCAATCTTTCCTTCTGAGCCCCATTCTTCTGCCTTTTCTCTCGTAACCCGTGACACTCTTACAAATCAAAAATCTGTCAACCACGCCTCAAAAACACCCAGTGATTTGGCCCCCACAGCCGTCTGTGGCAATAAATTCCAGATTCTCCACCCTCTGATTAAAAAGTAAATAAATTTTAAAAATCCTCATCTCCTTTTTAAAGGTACTTCCTGTGGTCCGAGACTCTCCGACTAGTAGACACATCCTCTCCACATCCACTCTACCCAGGCCATCCATGATTCACTGTTAAGATTTTAGTGGATTATCATTTAATTTAAATTTACTTCCTCACAATGCACAATGATATATGCAATCAAGATAGTTGCTGAAACAAACAAGTCTTTTACTGGGCTTTGCAGAATGGATTTGGCAATTATGTTTCTCTGGGCTTAAGTGTCTAAATCCAAAGGTCACTGTTAGAAAATACAGGTATTCCTTGATGTATGACAGACTTCTGCTGAAATGTAGAAAGTTAGAAATGTAGAAAGTGGGTGCATGAGTAGACCCTTCAGCCCTTTGAGCTAGCACTGTCATTTAATTTAATATGATCTTGTCTGATCATCCAGAATCAGTACCCTGTTTCTGCTTTCTCCCCATTTCCCTTGATTCCATTAACCCTAAGAGTTATATCCAACTCTCTCTTGAATACATCTGGTGAATAGGCCTCCACTGTGGCAGAGAATTCCAGATTTACAACTGTCTGGGTGAAAAAGTTTGTCCTCATTTCAGTCCTAAGTGGCCTACCCCTTATTCTTAAACTGTGACCCCTGGTTCTGGACTCTCCCAACATCGGGAACATTTTTCCTGCATCTAGCCTGTCCAATCCCTTAATAGTTTTATGTTTCTATAAGATTCCCTCTCATCCTTCTAAATTTCAGTGAATATAAACCCAGTCGATCCATTCTTTTATCATGTCAGTCCCGCCATCCCGGGAATTAACCTGGTGAACCTACACTGCACTCCCTTAATAGCAAGAATGTCCTTCCTCAAACTAGACCAAAACTGCACACAATACTCCAGGTGCGGTCTGACCAGGGCCCAGTACAACTGCAGTAGGACCTCCTTGCTCCGAAACTCAAATCCCCTCGCTATGAAGGCCAATATGCCATTGGCTTTCTTCACTGCCTGCTGTACCTGCATGCTTACTTTCAGTGACTGATGTGCAAGGACACCCAGGTCTCATGTCACCTCCCCTTTTCCTAATCTGGCACTATACAGATAATCTGCCTTGTTCTTGCCACCAAAGTGGATAACCTCACATTTATCCACATTATCCATGCATCTGCCCACTCACCCAACCTATCCAAGTCACTCTGCAGCCTCATAGTATCCTCCTTGCAGCTCACACTTCCACCCAGCTTTGTGTCATCCGCAAACTTGGAGATGTTACATTTATTTCCTTCGTCAAAATAGTTTATATTGTAAATAACTGGGGTCCCAGCACTGAGCTTTGCGGCACCCCACTTGTTACTGCATGCCAACCAGTTCTCCATCCATGTCAATACCCTACCCCCAATCCAATGTGCTCTAATTTTGCACACTAATCTCTTGTGTGGGACCTTGTCAAAGGCTTTTTGTACTATACTTTTTGTTTTAACTAATAACACACCATGCTCCATGTATGTCATGCATTTATGCCAATGTTCTCATGATGTATTTTGGCCTTTGATCTGAGCAAAAAAATATTTTTTAACACAGCATCCCTTTTGTAAATCAAGAAATGACCAAAATGAGTCTGCCATTATAGGATGTTCTCCCAATCTACTATGTTGTGGCCCATGCCCTTTTTACATCATCACTTTCTCTGTAACTAACACTATAATCTGAATTCTGTACCCTTTATGTTTGCAGTATCTGTTGTTTTCATGTATAGTTTGATCCTAGTTGTGCATGTTATGATTTGCCTAGATAACAAGCAAAACAAAATTTTCATTTTCAAATTCTCGTAACAAACCAGTGCAATTTGGAAATGAAAAACATTTCTTCACTGGAAGACAACAGTGATGCAGCGTTAAGAATTGCTACCTTACCTCGCCGGAGACTTAGGTTTGATACTGTCTGAATGGAGCATATACTTTCTCCCTTTGACCTCGTGGGGTTTTTTAAGGGGTGCTCCGGTTTCCTCCCACATTCTTCTTTGTGTTGGAACACTGCATCTTTGATTTCACGACTATAGAACTTGCTTTGAATGTTGTCATGGCTCTTTTGGAATATTGCCAAATTATTTATTATTAAAATCAGAACTTCAGTGCTTAAAATTGCAATTAAATATTTCCAGTAATTCAATATTTTCTTGTTTTTTTCCACCTTTAGTTTAAGTTTAGAGATACAGTGTGGAAACAGGTTCTTCGGTCCACATTAACACCACCCTACCCACACTAGGGACAATTCTTTGTACATTTTACACCAAGCCAATTAACCTACAAACCTGTACGTCTTTGGAGTGCGGGAGGAAACCGAAGATCTCGAAGAAAAACCCATGCAGGTCACAGGGAGAACGTACAAACTCCATAGACAATAACCTGTAGTCAGGATCTAACCCAGGTCTCTGGCGCTGTAAGGCTCTACCGCCCTAATGGTCCTTCTGTTCCAAACGGTAAGGTATAGTTCAGTGCCTAACTTGCCATCTTGTGAGACCGTGTGGATGGGAATGTATTGCAGCAGAGTCTGAGCCCTGCATTTGTGGCTGATCACCTTTCAGCCGGCTTGTCCAAGCACCTTCCAGAGTTGACCTACCATCTCGTTGGTAGCTGAGGAAACTCATTGTGGAAAAATAAATTGAAAGTAATGGCTCTTTAATCACAATACCTTGTTACTTATAACAATGCTGATGCAGTTTTTTCTTTTTGCAGTCGCCTTGCTTCTATAGCACACAGGACTCTGCATATTAAGGGAAGCTTACCAGAAATAGCAACGGTTAGTATACATTGTTATGCTGGTTTGGCAGTAATCATCATACAGAATGTATATGAATATTAAAATGACACATTTTGTTGCATGGACTTGGGGGACATTTGATTTCTGAGGCAATATGAGTTCCAGCAATGTTTTTCTAAATGACCCAACCCTTGATTATCATAACAGCAGTTGTGTACATAATCTCTGGGATGGGACCTTGTAGTTTAGTAACTTTATAGAACAGGAACAGGTTTTTCAACCCACAACGTCTGTGCTGAACATTCATTTATATGATTAAGTGGGGAATGAAATTCTTCATCCATGCAAGGGAGGGAACTACATTTAGCAGTAAGTGAGAATTAAAAAAAATAGATAGTCAAGAGGGTATTGGTGGCTGTTGCGATTTATTCATGGTGTTCAATCCCAAAAGATAATCCACCTCTTTTCACTTATTCTAGGCAAGACTTCTACTCTTCGAAGGAATCTCTTCTGTACTCGCCAACGGAATGAAGCTCCTTGGAATAACTCCGGTGGACAAGATGTGATTAAACTAGCACTTGGGACAGTCATTAAATGATTTGGCAAAACCTAGGTAAAGATGCGACTAAGCAGATGTTTACAATAGCTGATCAAGCCAAAAGTAAAACTGCTTTTGAGTACATAACAGAAGAGTAAGCCCAGAGGAAGGGTCACCCTGATGTTGCCCCCCCCCCGTGACAGTAACTCAGAACAGGCATCCCTCTGTCTCAGTGGCAGATGTCCCAAATTCGTGTGGCCCAGGGGAGAAAGGTGAAGGTTAGAGGAAAAACCAAGGCTGATGCTATACGATCTGTTTTGCAGAGATAACCACTTAAGTTCTGGTCGGATTCATGATATTGTGCTAGTGCATCAATAAATCAATTAATTGTTTAGGGTGTGTCAATGAGCCAAACATCACAAAAAAAAGTGACATCAGTATAGAATTGAACAAACTTGCTTAAAAAAGTTTTTTTCTTTTAAGTACAGTTAAGCATGTTGGCAGCCTAGTTCACACCATCATGGATTTCTACTGTGAGAAGGTGACCCAAGCCCCAGAAAATGTGGGTGGTAGTATCATTGGTTGTAAAATCTGTCAAGCAAGATGTGGTTTGACAGGAATAGCAGGAATGTATTTTTCTCAGTAGAAAACCTCTTGTTTTGCACAAAATGATACTTGCACTCAGCTAGAATTACATTCCAAAGCTCTATACTAGAAATTAAATGACATTCAACAATCTTATCATGTGATAATGTGAACTAATCAATCACCTCCCAAAGTTATAATTTGCTTAAAATAGCGATGAAAACCATTCTTCTGACATTAACAATTAGTCACCTAGAACAGTGGTCCTTTGCCTAACTTTATACAAGGCAATGTGCAATATGTCACAAGTAGATTGCCAGACCTAATCTGTACAGTATAACAAGAAGCAATGGCTCAATACTAATTTGGCCATGCTCATGAATCTGATCATAAAATTTGTTGTTGCTAATTTTAACCATTTAAGTTTGATTATAAAAGTGCTGATGTTGCTACTTTCATCTCGGGTTCATAAGTGATAGGAGCAAACTTAGGCCATTCAGCCCATCAAGTCTACACTGCCATCCTGTCTTCTACCCATAGCCCCTGAACTAATCAAATAGGTTGTCACCAGTCCTTTGTTTGCTATTGTATTACAATCAGGCGATAACATGATTTCCAGTTCCATGCTCTGTCTTTTATTGACACAGCATGGAAATAGGCCCCTTGGCCCGCTGAGTCCACGCCAACTATTGATTACCCATCTGATTGTCCCAAGGCATCCATTAAAATAATTATGGGAAAAGCTGAATTATCAATATGTGGTATAAACTCCAAAAAGTACTGTTAGGATACATGCCCTGGTACATAATGTACACAACTGGCATTCAGCTTGATCTGTCTGATTGTTAAAGAAGGAACTGCAGATGCTGGAGAATCGAGGGTACACAAAAGGCTGGAGAAACTCAGCGGGTGCAGCAGCATCTAAGGAGATAGGCGACGTTTCGGGTCAAGACCCTTCTTCAGACTGGTCAGGGAAACGAGAGATATAGATGGTGATGTGGAGAGATAAAGAACAATGAATGAAAGATATGCAAAAAAGTATTGATGATAAAGGGAACAAGCCATTGTAAGCTGTTTGTGGTGTGAAAATGAGAAGCTAGTGCGACTAGGGTGGGGGAGGGAGATGGAGCGAGAGGGAATGTCAGGGCCCGAGGGCTGAGGGAGAGGTGGAAAGGGGAGGAGACAGCAAGGGTTAACAGAATTGAGAAAATTCAATGTTCAAGCCCAGAGGATGCAGACTCCCCAAGCGGAATATGAGGTGCTGTTCCTCCAACTTGCGGTGTTGCTCACTCTGGCCGTGGAGGAGGCCCAGGACCGAGAGGTCGGATACGGAATGGGAGGGGGAGTTGAAGTGCTGAGCCACCGGGAGGTCGGCTTGGCTATTGCGGACCAAGCGGACGTGTTCTGTTGTTCGGCAAAATGATTGCCAAGCCTCCGCTTGGTCTCGCCGATATAGATCATCTGGCATCTGGAGCAGCGGATGCAGTAGATGAGGTTGGAGGAGGTGCAGGTGAACCTCTGTCGGACATGGAAGGACTGCTTGGGTCCCTGAAAGGAGTGGAGGGGGGAGGTGAAGGGACAAGTGTAGCATTTCTTGCGGTTGCAAGCGAAAGTGCCCGGGGAAGGGGTAGAGCGGGAGGGAAGGGAAGAATTGACAAGGGAGTTGCGGAGGGAGCGGTCTTTGCGGAAGGCGGACGGGGGGGGGAGATGGGAAGATGTGGCGGGTGGAGGGGTCACGTTGGAGGTGGTGAAACTGGCGGAGGACTATGTGTTGTATTTGCCGGCTGGTGGGTGAAAGGTGAGGACCAGTCTGCCCTCTTTGCGAGTGGGGGAATGGGGAGAGAGAGCAGTGTTGTGGGGTATGGAGGAGACCCTGGTGCGAGCCTCCTCTATAGTGGGGGAGGGGAATCCCCGTTCTCTGAAGAATGAGGCCATTTGTGATGACTTGGTGTGGAACACCTCATCCTGGGAGCAGATGCGGCGTAGACGGAGGAATTGGGAATAGGGGATGGAGGGTGGGAGGAAGAGTAGTCCAGGTAGCTGTGGGAGTCATTTGGTTTGTAGTGGATGTCGGTCAGGAGTGTATCACCTGCAATAGAGATGGTGAGGTCAAGGAATGGTAGGGAAATGTCGGAAATGGTCCAAGTGTATTTGAGTGCCGGATGGAAGTTGGTGGTGAAATGTATGAAGTCAGTCAGTTGTGTGTGGGTGCGGGAGGTGACACCAAAGCAGTCATCGATGTAACGGAGGTAGAGGTCGGGGATGGGGCCCTGGTACGCCGAGAACAAGGATTGTTCGACATACCCAACAAAGAGGCAAGCGTAGCTGGGGCCCATGCGTGTGCCCATAGCTACGCCTTGTGTTTGGAGGAAATGGGAGGAGTCAAAAGAGAAGTTATTGAGGGTAAGGACCAACTCCGCTAGGCGGAGGAGGGTGTCAGTGGACGGGTATGGGTTGCTCCTCTGGTCGAGGAAGAACCGGAGGGCTTTGAGACCGTCCTGGTGGGGGATGGAGGTGTAGAGTGACTGGACGTCCAGGGTAAAGATGAGAGGATGGGGGCCAGGAGAATGGAATGCGTGGAGCCGACGGAGAGTGATTTAACAAAGGGGGATAGGATGGCGTCAAGGTATGTGGAAATGTGTTCGGTGGGGCACGAACAGGCAGAGACAATGGGTCTGCAGGGCAGTTGGGTTTGTGGATTTTGGGGAGAAGGTAAAATTCGGGCCATGCGGGCTGGGAAACGATGAGGTTGGGGGGGTAGGGAGCCGGAGCTGATGAAGTCGGTTATGGTGCTCGAGATGGTGGGGGGTCAGTGGGGGGGGGGGGATGCCAAGTGTCCCGGGGTATTTTATCCCCGGCGAAATCAACTTTTTAGTTCCGGCAGCCAAACATGCTGTTAACGGAACACCGCCGCGCCGGTGTTCCTCCCGTGGTGAACACCGGAATGTGTCGGTTGCCAGCCCGCGCGATCAGCGGCACTTTGCTGCGCGCCCCAGTGGCCGCGCGTGCGCAGTGGGGGAGGGTTGCCGGGCCTGGCGCTATTTCGAGCCACGCCCGGCCCAGAGCCCGGGCGGCGCCGGCCCGCGCGATCAGCGGCACTTTCTTGCCGCCAGCTTCCCCCAGTGCGCAGGCGCATAGCCGCGGCAACAACCCCAGGTGAGTATGTTACGGAGAGAAATGCATTTAACCCCATTTGTTACGGACAAATGGGTTAAATGTTACTGTGAACTAAATTTAGGGTTGGCATCTCTGGGTAAGTAGGAGGAGGTGTCCGAGAGTTGGCGCGCGGCCTCTGCTTTGTAGAGATCGACGTGCCAGACTACCACGGCACCTCCCTTGTCGGCGGGTTTGATAACCCAATCTGGAGTGAGTCGATGGCAGTACGTTCGGGGGTGGAGAGATTGGAGTGAGACAGAGGAGTGGAGAAGTCGAGGCGGTTGATGTCCCGACGGCCGTTCTGGATAAATAGTTCTAGAGCCGGAAGGCTACCAGGGGGTGTCCAAGTGGAGGGGGTACGTTGGAGACAGGAAAAGGGATCATCAGTGGGGGGCGAGGACTTCTTCCCGTGGAAGAACGCTGTGAGGCGGAGGTAGAAGATCTGTCTGATGTTTTCTCCATTCCACCTTCCCAATCTCTCCCTTGACTGTTACTTACAAATGTTAAGGATTGTGAATTTGATCACATTTCTGCTTCTCAATGAACTACCTTTGATGGAAACAAGTTAATTAATTTCCTTGAAATTAAAAAGTAAATCAAAACAATGCACACACAAAGATCAACATTGTCATACAAAGTTAAAACTAAATCTATATTTCATAATGTAGTAACATTGTAGTTTGCACGTTTTGGTTACTCCGTTTCTCTTCAGAACACCAGTTAGTTGCAAGCAATCCAAGTTTGCTTAAAGATTTATTTTACATCATCCAAAACAAATTGACATTTAAAACCCCCCACCATAGCAGATCCTTCCCAGTGGCTTGTATGACCACATTATATACCACAACCATTTTCACATAGTCATCCACTGAATTTGGTGCACAGAAATTTTGATTTGATTTGCTACTCATAATATACAAACATTAAAGGCATTTACAAATCCAGTTCCAAATATCATTCACTCTCCAATGACAAACAGCAGACTCTTATCATTAGTGCATGGAATCTGTACTTGGATTGCCTGAGGCTATTGTTAAACTTTAACCATCACACTCTTAATTTCAAACTACATTCAAAATCATTGTTTAAAATATTTTACAACAGTGCCTATTCAATGTCTTATTTGCTATAAAAGGCTCAAATATTCATAAGGGCAGAGATTACCATCTACACCAAACCACAACTATATATTAGCACGCACAAGGAATATTGCTCAGCAGGTCTGTTGTTACTGCACTGCTGAAGGCACAAAGAGTCAATGAACAAAGATTACATTCCAAGAATTAAAGGACAGTTTTAAATAGGTCCAGAAGAATTGAAATTTGGAAGTTAAGTACAAAAGTATTTTAAAAACAAGTGGGAGAATCACTGGTGCAAATGACCATCTAAAAAGACCAAGAGCATGCATCATCATCTGTGCACCCTCGGGCTGCTATGTATTGGAAATGGGAATCTAAGATTTAATATTTTCATTCAGTATCAGGAGAAAAAAAAGTTCAAATTGAATACAAGCACTTGAGCAGGTAAAGAATGGAATAGCTGTTTTCAGTGCACAATGTTATGGTTTGAAACCAGCTTTTGAGGTTGAATCTGCATTACTAAAGCAATGTGAAAAGCAGGGGAAAACCTTAGGGATAGTCATCATTCTAAACTGAGGTGAACAGAGAAATGTTAATTCATGACAACATTCTATGATCACCAAAACCATGTGTTCAGGGAAAGAGCACAAAAACATGGATATCTATAGTTGTTTTTTACATAGTCCAATTCAGATGATACTAGCCTGACTTTTTTTTTAAAAAAATACAAGCTCAACATTAAAAAGCATTTTACTGCCTTCGGATCCAAAATATTAAAATTAGAACTTTCATTTAATTTGAGGTATCTACTTCAGAAATGTTATAATTTATCTATTTTATTAAAAAAGCTTAAGTGCAGGTTCGGGAGGGAATGCACTCCAATAAACAAAGAGCAGGGTGTTACTTGCTGCGGGTTAAATTTGTAACATTAATAGTGAAGAGGTTCTAAATGGAACCCATCATTTAGCCACGTGGTAGAGATGTGTATCGAGAGCAACAGTAATTATAAGCCCATTACCAGAACTTCCTGAAATGAAGTTCTCAGAAGGGTAGGAAGAATTGCAACAGAAATAATTATATCCTCCCAATTATTATGGATTAATAATCTCCCATCAAATTACAAATCAAACATATGCAATTTATACCAACCTTTTCTAAAGCAAGAAAGTCTGAGAAAAGATAATTTGAAATATTGTGCACAATTATAGGGTTATACAAAAAAGGAACTGCAGATGCTGGTTTATAGAGTAACTCAGCGTGTTGGGCAGCATTCCTGGAGAATATGGATCGGTGGCATTTCGGGTTAGTTTTGTTTTATATCTAAGTGGATAACATGGCTAAAATGATCTATAGACATGTCCTGTAGGGAATACAAACTAACTACATACTAACTTTTCCCACTACAATACATTTCTTCTTTCCACCTGTCAGAGACATAAAATCCTGTTTCTTCATTGCAAGAATTTTCCATAATCCACTAGATCCACATACATCTCACTCAAAGGACCATCAGTCATAAGCGAGGCTTCTTAATGCCAACATTTCCCTGTCATTTGAAATGCACTACCACCTCCATGCTGTTATTTTTGAGTGAAACATAGAAGTAGCAATATGACCACACTGCTAGTTCCCTTTTCCCATGACAGTAGGGGACTTAAAATGTTAATTTTGGGGCTGATTCTCAAAACTAGACATTCTATTGATTCAAGGTAAAAGAACAGAGAAAAGGGGCTCCCAGGATGTACAGTAGAATAACTTATCTGAAAACAACTAGTGACAGAAGTACAGGAAAATTGAGACATTTTGGCGAGACAGGGTTTTGTTCAGATTGGATGATCAGCCATGATCATATTGAATGGCAGTATTGAAGGCAGACTCGAAGGGCCTACTCCTGCACCTATTTTCTATGTTTCAGATTTGTCTTGAGAAACATTGAGTGACCTCAGGTTACGCCCAAGGTGAAGCATAACAAAATGCATACCAGTCCATAGGTGGAACAGGTTTGACAGGCTAATTGGGGCTTTGCAGGTGGGACATGTTGGTCAGCGGAGACTGCTTGGGTCAAAAGGCCAGTTTTCATGCTGTACGACTATGGCAGTTTAAATTGAAATATAAATGGCTTCATACACTGTCAAGATTAATTTGACAAGTGGGTCATCCTGTTTCCAAATGCAAAGGGGGACAGCTCAAAATATTAAAATGTATACCAATGTAAGAATTTGCTTGGAGAACACAGTTGGAGGCACCAACAGGGGAAATAAAATGAGCATGTCGAAAAAAATCAAATGTATCTGCCAGGCAACTTATAAAGTTTATATACTGCTGGAAATGCAAAATTAAACTTTGTTTAAATTGTTTAAACAACAAACTAGTTTGATAAATAAGTTGTGGATATTCCTATACTGGCACTTGGCACCAAAGTCATTCCTTCACTGAGGAGATACAGTGGAAACACATCAAACAATCAATAACATTGGGGAAGTTATTTATATAACTAGTGATCTCTCCCAACAGCCTAGTTGGGAAAAGTTCTGAGTCAGATTTTTCAAGTCCTTTGCTGAGTGAGGTGCCCAGTGGTCACACATTATTCACCAGCGGCTGTTTTTGCTTCTCCACTTCACCCTGCACAAAGGTGCTTGTATTTTGCTTCGGCAATCCATAATAGTATATCGAAACGCATACGAGAATAGTCCCAGCTACAAAGTTGAGAGCTGAAATTAAACAAAAGAAAATAATGTAATATGGCCAGAACAGAAAAAAAAATTGTCATCTAACATTTACTAATACAGTATAGGACAATATGAAATCTTTGATGTCTTTTTTTTTAAAGCAATGTTCTCAAATTTATAGGAACAAAGAACTATATAAAAGGTATATAAAAGACACAAGGTGCTAAATTAACTCAACAGGTCAGGCAACATCTCTGGAGAACATGGATAGTTGACGTTTAAGGTTGGGACACTTCTTCAGATTAAAGAAGTCTGTAAAAAGGGTCTCAACTTAAAACGCCACCTATCCACGTTCTCCGGAGATGTTGACCGACTCGCTGGGTTACTCCAGCACTTTGCATCTATTATTCTGCAATTTCTCTTGCTTCACAGTCCCCAACATCTTGGTATATGCTGATTGATATCTACTTTATTACAGAACCACACCTTGGCGAGGCTGCATCCAATAAAACAAAATCCTATTTGCTCAGGAGACTTGGCATACATTGAAAAAAACTGGCACGAGAAACTTCTTACTTACTTAACTGCAAGCCAAACAGCAAAACTGATGCTGCTGTAGAAATAACAATTGCTGCTGCTGCTGAAAATCCTTTCATGATGTTATCGGTGTATTTCACGACAACAGAAGTATACAACCCGCCAAGACTTGCTAATACTGTGGAGATGGAAGAACAGTGATACAACATTATATAGTTCACTGGAAGAATTGATGCACTCGTTAAACAATTAAAAAAAGATTAAGTCAAGATTGTGGGCAACACTGGCACTCACAATCCATATCCCGATGCTCCGTGAAGATGATTGGAAGAGTGTTGTAGAACCACTTGTAATCCTAGCACTGATGCGCTTTCCTAATAATATTAGCCAGGTCATGGCACAATTTTTTTTTAGCCCAACCAACAAGTAATGCAAGGGTTACATTTCCAAAACAGAGCATTTGTGACTTGAACTTGTCAGATCATCATCTGACATCATGCTTCATGGCATCAATTATGGTCACGGTCGTGACATGGGAGGATAACCAAGTTTGGTACAGTGTACTCGACATGTAATGCATACATTGGCACACTGCTGGAGGGGGAGGTATAAAAAGTCAAGTGTTTTATTGTTGTATGTTCCAGATAGAACAATGAAATTCTTACTTGCAGAATTTACAGAGTTTTCATATACAGAGAACAAATCAGGAGGGTGGCCAAGCTGCAGGTTAGATTCAGTCATTCCATTCATTAATGCTGTACACCCAAGCCAGCCAATAAATTGATGCAATTCTAGATCAATGTGGTTTTATTGGACCAAATCATCTTCTGTCTGGCCTTCTGCCACACTCGATGTTGACAGCAACTACCCACCCTCACTAACATGGCCCTAACAGACCCAGCAGTGCAGACGTAGGAGTCAGAAGCAAGGTGAAGAGGGTGGTTGACTGCTTGCAGATATCTGTGAAACCACTGGCTAAATGTAAGCAGCATCCAGCTCAAAGGAAAAATAGCTTGCATCTGACTAGTGCTGTGCAGTGGTTTGTATATCTGCTCCGGGCAGGGAGCAGAGATGCAGGTAGACAGTAAAAAACCAGATTTGATTAAGCATTTAAAATCTGATTTATAACCTACTTGATAACCAGGGTGCACAGGTTATAATGCACTGTTTTGTTCCAGGAGCTCCCACTGATGTCTCTCAATTCCAGTGGCAAGTCTTGACTTTTGGGAAGGATACCTAACCTCCTGATTATTACTCAGATAATGTTGACCCCATAAAATGAGCATGACTTTAGTAAAACACTGATCCAACCGAAATGCAAAATTTAATGTTCCAATATACATGCTGAAATCCTCTGCTTGCTCCACTTGTTGAAGACTATTTGCATTTAAAAAATCTGTACCATGTGTTTGTATATCCCATTTTCAGTGTTAGGAAGATTTTAGGATTCTCTAGGTTTGCTTTTCAAAATGGAAGATTGGCACATCAATGGAGAAATTAATTACTGATCTAGTTTTAAACTCTAAATCTACATAATGTGGCTCAAGAGTCATAAAAGACCACGTACAAAAGCTTGTCATCGGTTTTGGTTGTACGGAGGAAAGTTGATATCAAAATAATCACTCCCTCTTCTCCCCTCTCCCTTTGGGCAAAAGGTATAGAAGTATGATAACACACACTCCAGATTCAGGGACCATTTCTTCCCAGTTATTATCAGGCAACTGAATCATCCTACGAACAACTAGAGTAGTTCTGAACTATTATCTACCTCATTGGTGACCCTCAGACTATCTTTGATCGGACTTTATCTTGTACTAAACTTTATTCCCTTTCTCATGTACCTGAACACTGGATGGCTGAATTGTAATTATGTACTGTCTTTCCGCTGACTGGTTAGCACGCAACAAAAGCTTTTCTGTACCTGACACACGACAATAAACTAAGAGGGAATGCAAGAGAGCTTCAGACAAAAGTCACCTTTCAAAAAGGACACCACAAGAGGCTACCTAAAGCTAATCAAGTTTGCTCAGTGAAATTTCATTTTCTTATTGGGATAAATTAAGTCTGCTTTGTGGTTCTTAATGCCATTCACATAATTAATAATGCAATAGAACACCTAGTGTACATCCACCCATTATGAAAGTCATTGTACTCACATATAACAATCCAAACCCAGTGAGTGTATCCAAAGAAAAAGCCTTTCTCCAGAACTTGGGCACCATCATTCAAGTAAACTCCAAACGCAGTGATCACAATGCCAGAAATATACATCTGTATGTTACGGATCCACAGAGAGGTGTCAGAGGTTTTTAGAACCTTCTCAAAATAAACACCTAAAATTGGAATAAAATTAAAAAACATCAACACAGAAAAACATGTTACAAGATTAATTTGTTTAAACAACACCTAAATCTAAACGCTCTCAATGTAGAGTTAGAAGGTTAATATTCTTGCCTCGGGAAATAAGCTTTAATATGTCTCATCTGCCCTATTTAGGAAACGTTTCTTTTAGTAATTGTTTGTAGTATTCTGTAAAAGCGATCTAGCATTGAACACTTCCAATGCTGTTTTAAATCTCTATTATGCTGAAGACTTATTGTAAATTCCTGTGCTTCGCATATCTTCAATCTAGTAGAGAGAATCCATATTTTGGGAGTGGTTGATTTGGCCCCAGCTAGTTCTGCAAAAATTGATTCATACAGGTTCTCATGCTTGTTTATGTTCCTAGGCACCTCATACAAGAAATACTGTGCCTGCCTATTTACGCGAGGCTCCGAACCACTAACAGAGTATTTCACCGCGCTGCACAATCGGCATCTGTTATAGTTAGCTGTCTTGGTCAAGCTTGACAACTAAACACCTGTTATTCAATACTTAATTACACACATCATTAAACTACTTCCAGATGTTCGTTACACCTGCAGGCACATGACAGATTAGCATTATTTTAGGCAAAACAGCATATTCTACCCTCGTGAATAGGCTAAATTGTTGACCTGTTTAAAATAGCAGATGAGGAGACGACGACAGGGAACAGCGATACAGAACAGGTACTCCAAATTTTCAACATCTGACCAGTAGCAAACAGATCAAATTCCCCATTTCCAAAATTGAATCAAAAGATAGAAGGTGCCACAAGAAATGTAAATGGATGCACTAAAGTTTAAACTAAGAAGATGATGGAAATACAAACTAACACCAATTAAAAATCATTCATAAATTTCGACCTTCAAATAATGAAAAGTTAAATGCATTAGACATCCAAAGAAATGTAGTTATTTTTTAAACTTAAATTCAGAGTTCAATGGAATGCTAGTGTTTATATCTGAGAGGGCTTAAGTTGTTATTCTCCAGCTATGGCAGACATAACTGGAGCACAACAGTAGAGTTGTCTGTGCAACCATGGAAAGATACATTAGCATTGAAGAGAGTGCAATTGACTGGCACCTAGTGAAATGGTTTTGATTAAATGTAAAAACTGAACATAGGGTGGTATTGCCCAGATACCAGTCTGAAGAAGAGTCTTGACCCAAAACGTCACCTATTCCTTCTCTCCAGATCTATCTGACCCGCTGAGTTAGTCCAACTTTTTTTGTCTATCTTTGGTATTGCCCAGAGGTTAGATGCTTTCAAGATATTGAGAAATCATAAATGATAGGAGTGGAATTACTGAGCCATTCAATTATGGCTGGTCTATCTCCCTCCTAACCCCAATGGTGGATGTTAGACACTAGTTCGCTAGTTTGTTTTAAGCTCTTAATGCAAATAACTAAATGTCCTACAACTGCTCTCACAAACACTATTCCAAATGGTGAACTAACATTGTAATACAAAATGCAACTATTTTAGCATCTAATGGGAAGGTGCTATTAAATATCAGTTTATATCTTACCAGCAAATCCAGAACACAATACTGCAATGGCTATGGCAACAAATCCCAAAACTGGATTCTGTGTAACCTGCAATATCAGAGTATTGATGCTGTAAAGACAGGCACTCTTAGTGTACGAGAATAATGCAGTGCTACTTTGTGGATCAGATCAGCAATACACAGCTGAGTATGTCAAGCAAAATTTGTACCTGTGCGCCCGGCAACTTTTTAAATTGAAAAAAAGCATCTTCACAAATAATGCTGTTTACTTCCTCACGACGTTTTGGTTTAGTTTAGAGAAACAATGTGGAAACAAGCCCTTCGGCCCACGCCGACCAGCCATTATCCATACACTGAAGAAGGGTCTCGACCTGAAACGTCGGGCATTCCTTCCCTCCAGAGATGCTGCCTGTCCCGCTGAGTTATTCCAGCATTTTGTGTCTATCTTACCCATACACTAGTTCCATCCTACACATTAGGGACAATTTACAGAACCATTGACCCACGTCTTTGGAATGTGGAGGAAATCGGAGCACCCAGAGAAAGCCCATGCGGTCACAGGGAGAATGTACAAACTCCGTACGGACAGCACCCGTAGTCAGGATCGAACTCAGGTCTCCGACGCTTTAAGGCAGCAACTCTACCGCTGCGCCACTGTGCCGCTCTGTCTAATAAGTGAAAACATTGTATGCTATTGAAATCACACAGAGGTTGCGAACACCACTGAAAAGTTGCATTTATTTTTATTGCTATTGCTAATTGCTCTTGAACCGAGGAGGAAGAGTCAACCAGTCATGAATGATGTAGAAGCCAGGCCATGGCTTATTCTGAACAGACTCAATCTGCATCAATTCAACTTGGTGTACCTCGATACAAAATAAATACATATTCTACCCTTCTCCATATTGTGGTTCATTTTATTTGACTTTGTGTATGATCCGAAACATTACATAGCCTTGTTCTCCAGAGATGCTGCCTAACCCACTGAGTTACTCCAGTACTTTGTGTCTTTACTTGACTTAAAGTTGGATTTCAAATTGCCCTCTAGCATTACCGACCACTTTGCTATTAAACAAGTTTGCAGCATTCCATGCCGAATCCTTGAGCCACGGTTGTTGGTCTGTTTTCTTCTGCTTATAATGAAATCGCATGGACTTCACGAATTCTTATATATGCTCAATACCAACTGCTTTCCAATAAGAGGGCTTAAATCTATATTAATTACCAAAATGTCAACGAATCAGTCTCAAATTGTCATGCAAATACTATTTAAAACACTTTTTTAATATGTGGGGAGAGGGGCGAGCGGTTTAGACACAGTAAAGGTGCCAGAAAGTGGCAAAGGTAGCGCGTCTGCTTCTTTAAGTGTAATGGCTTTGGCCATACAGCATGGAAACAGGCCCTTCGGCCCAACTCGTCCATGCTGGTCATCCAAGATGCCCCATTTACCATTGTTTGGCCAATATCCCACAAACCCTTTCATATCCATGTATCATTCCAAATGTCTTTTAACATTGTTCTTGTTCCTTCCTCGACTACTTCCTCTAGCAGCCCGTTCCATATACACATCCCTGTGAAAAAGTTGCCCCTCGGATTCCTATTAAATCTTTCCCCTCTCACTTATGCTCTCTAGTTCACAATTCCCCTACCCTGGGTAAAAGACTGCAGATTCACCCTATTTATTCACTTCATGGTTTTCTACGCCTTTCAGGTCATCCCACAGCCTCATGCGCTCGAAGGAATAAAGTCCCAGCCTGCACAACCTCCCCCTATAGCTCAGGCCCTCGATTCCTGGCAACATCCTCTTAAATCTTCTGTTTCCTTTTCAGCTTAATAGCATCATTCCTGCTGCAGGGTGACCAAAAGTGAACACGCTACTCCCAAGTGCTGCCACACCAACGTCTTGTAGTCACGGTAGATTTCTACGAGAATCACAACCTTTTCCAGAATCTCACTATCTATGGTTCTTCATACGAGCCTGCCAGGCACGAGATTCAATTGCACAGAAAGTGCAATACAGGCAAGGTCGTTCAGCTCAGCCAGGCCGTGCCACCTTCACCCACGTCATCTCCCAAACCACAGTCCCTCACCTGCACCTTTGTAGTTTCCATAGGCTTCCACTGGACCAGTGTTACTCCTGCACAAAGCATAAATACAGAAAGCCATTGCAGTTTGTTAAGAGAACGATTCAGCATAAAGACTGTACAGAGTGCTGTGCTTGGAATCTTTAGTTGATAGGTCACCTGAAAAAAAACAAGAACTAGTTAAAAACAGAAGCTTTACATTTCCAATGATCTATAGTCAGTCACAGCCACCTAGACCAAATTCATGCCAACCAAGATGCCCCATCTAAGCCTGTTGCCTACTTTAAAAATCTCTGTCTAATCCTTTGATCACACGACTTATTACAGCAGAATGAGTCTAATTGGTACATTGCACCTCTGAAAGAACTATTTACTGAGCCACATTATGCTGTTCTTCCCATAATTTTTTATCTTTTAATTATTAAACAGTAATAACCGAGTCCCATTTGCCTGCATTTGACACATACCCCTCTCAATCTTTCCTATCCATGTGCCTGTCCAAGTGTCTTTTAAATGCTGTTTATAGTACCTGCCTAAACTACCTCCTCTGGCAGCTCGTTCCATATACCTACACCCCCCCCCCCCCCCCCTGAGCAATACATTTGTCTCTCAGGCTCCCATTAAATATTGCCCCTCTCAACTTAAACCTATGTCTCTGGAGATTCCCTATCCTAGGTTAAAGACTGTATTCACCCTGTCAACTCCCTTCATGATTTTATACACCTCTTAGATCAACCCCTAGCCTCATGTACTCCATGGAGTAAAGTCCTAGCCTGCCCAACCTCTCCCTGTATCTCAGGCCCACGAGTTCTGGCAACATCCTCGTAAATCTTCTCGGAACTCTTTCTTTCCAGTTTAATGACACCCTTCATCTAGCAGGGTGACCAAAACTGAACACACCATTCCAATGTTGCCTCACCTACATCTTGTACAACTGGAAATGTAATGTGCAGAACTACTTGAATAGTTAGTAACAACGCTAAGAATTACATTTAAGCATTATGCCAAACTGTGAAAAATGCTTATTATTTCTACCTCGGTGTCAATATCTCTATTCTTCACTAGTCCTTTTACATGTTCACATCCCAAGATGCCAAGACACAAGAAACTGCAGATGCTGGAATCATGAAAAAAACACAAAGAGCTAGAGGAATTCTGCAGGTCAAGCAGCATCAGTAGAAGGCACAAATAGATATTGTTTCAGGAAAGGCCACGACCAGAACGTTACCTATCCAGTTCCCTCCACAGATGCTGCTCGACCCACTGAGTTTATCCAGCACTTCATGTTTTGCCCAAACCAAGATCTAACCGCTTCACTGAGTTTAGCCTCTCAATCATCCACCGTTGACACCTGCTGAAACCCCAAGCTCTCATTAAACCTTTCTGCCAGTTTCCTACTTTAAAATTCTCTCCTTCACAGTCCTTTGATCATTTGGCTTAATATTACAACAGAATAGGCCTATTTGATACATTGCACCTCTGAAAGAACTAATAATAAACATTTTTTTTAAATAAAAAAGTGTAAAACGTACATCATCCAACCCCACAAGGTAAAATGCAAATCCTTTGACTTTAAGATCTGAGTATCCCAGGTACTTCTTACCTGATACACTGCTGCGTCCAAGTTACTAAGCGCCACAAAGGCCATATTGTTTTGAACAGCATACACCACAGATGGAATACTGAGTTTCAGCATTTCTTTGGGACTCCTGAGAATGTGTTCATACAATGTTGACAGCGTGCCCCGCAAACTGCCCACGTCCCTTAGGAAGAAAGAAACAGGGTGATAAAGCGTGTTATATCAATAATCAAAAAAGATGCATATTGAAACTTTCATGCCCAATCCCTAAAGATCCAGATTAACTTCTCTTTCTTTTTCCAGAGTCTAGTTGGACAAAAGTCTCAAGACAATGAAGGAAGTACAGGCATTTACACAGTTTGAACAGTACACGCAGTATATCGGCACCATGGCTGAAACTATAATGATGCAATTTTAATAAATAGAGTCCTAGAAAGTCAGAATTATACAGCACGGAAACAGGTCAACCCACCCACACAGACTAAGACACCCCATCTAAACTAGTCCCCTTTGCATTTGGAATTTTGGGCATCATATCTGAGGAAGGATGTGGATGTGGAGAGGATGTTTCCACTAGTGGGAGAGTCTAGGACTAGAGGCCATAGCCTCAGAATTAAAGGACATTCTTTTAGGAAGGAGATGAGGAGGAATTTCATTAGTCAGAGGGTGGTGAATCTGTGGAATTCATTGCCATAGAAGGCTGTAGAGGCCAAATCAGTGGATATATTTAAGGCAGATATAGATATTCTTGATTAGTACAGAGGTTATGTCAGAGGTTATGAGAAGGCAGGAGAATTGGGGTTAGGAGGGAGAGATAGATCAGCCATGATTGAATGGCAGTGAAGACTTGATGGGCCGAATGGCCTAGTCCTGCTCCTATCACTTATGATCTTAGCCCACATACCTCTAAACCATTCCCATCCATGAACCTGTCCAGATGCCTTTTAAATGCTGTTTATCGTATCTGCCTTAACTACCTCCTCTGGCAGCTAGTTCATATACCCACCACTCTTTGAGCGAAAAAGTTGCCCCTCGGGTTCATATTAAATCTTTTCCCTCTCGCCTTAAACATGTGTCCTCTAGTTTTTGACCCGAGTAAAAGACTGCGTATTCTCCCTATCCATTCCCCTTATGATATTGGGGAATTTTGGGGCATTTATGGCCAAATGTTGGTCAGCCAGCCCTAATTGCACCCAAGGCAATAGTGACGAATCGTTTTCCCTGAGCCACTGTCGTTCCGGTAACAAATGTCCTCGCAAGCTGAGACAGAGTAGTGAAGTTCCCGTATTTAGACACAATTCCACGAAGGACCAATAAAGGATGTATTTCCAAGCCAGGGTGGTGTTATTTTGGGGAAGTCTGCAGATGAGGAAAATCTCATTCTTCTTGGCCTTGGATGCTTCTGTTTAGGTGATGATTCAAAGACGACAGAGAGCATTTTGTGGATGCTGCACAATGCTGCCTCAGTGTGCTGCAGGTATAGGGATGTTCAAGGCAATGGATTATAGAGTCAAAAGTCAAACCGCGTGAAAACAGAGCCTTCGGCCCAGCTTGCCCACACCGATCAACATGTCCCATCTACACTAGTCCCACCTGCCTGCGTTTGGTCCACATCCCTCTAAACCCATCCTATCCATGTACCTGTCTAAATAATTAAATGTGGCAATGGTGTCTGCCTCCACTACCTCCTCTGGCAGCTCGTTCCACACATCCACCGCCCTCTGTGTAAAAAAGTCACCCCTTGGGTTCTTATCAAATCTCTCCCCCCACCCCCTGTCATCTTAAACCTATGTCCTCTGGTTCTCAGTTCCCCTACTCTGGGCGAGAGACCCGATCTATTCCTCTCATGATTTGGTACACCTCGATAAGATCACTTCTCATTCTCCTATACTCCAAGGAATAGCATCCCAGCCTGCTCAATCTCTTCCCATAGCTCAATACCTCGAGTCCTGGCAACATCCTTGTAAATCTGATCTGCACCCTTTCCAGCTTGACAATATCTTTCCTATAACATGGTGACCAAAACCGAACAGAATACTCCAAATGTGACCTCACCAACTTCTTATATAAACGGCAACATGACCCTCCAGCTTCCACAGCCCATACACTGACTGATGAAGGCCAATGTGCCACAACTCTTTTTGACCACCCTATCTACATGTGACACCAATTTCAAGGAATGGCAATTAAAAGGAAAGTGACCAGGGGTGCTGGGGAAGAGTTGTCATACACAGTTAGGACATAAGCCTCATCTCGGAATGAAAGGACATACCTTTAGAATGGAAAGTAGACAAAAATGCTGGAGAAACGCAGCGGGTGAGGCAGCATCTATGGAGTGAAGGAAATAGGCGACGTTTCGGATCGGGACCCTTCTTCAGACTGAAGATTGGTCTCGACCCGAAACGTCGCCGATTTTCCTTCGGTCCATAGATGCTGCCTCACCCGCTGAGTTTCTCTAGCATTTTTGTCTACCTTCGATTTTCCAGCATCTGCAGTTCCTTCTTAAACATGGAAATTAGAATAGAAATGTCTTTAGCCAGAGGGTGGCGAATCTGTGGAATTCAATGCCACAACGTCTGTGGAAGCCAAGTCACTGGATATTTTAAAAACGGAGATTGACAGGTTCTTGATTAGCAAGGGCTTCAAAGGTTATGGGGAGGAATGCAGGAGAATTCAGGGAAAAATAGATCACCCCATGATTGAATGGCAGAGTAGACTATGGGCCAAATGGCCTAATTCCACTACTACGTCTTATGGTCTTATGAGCATTCTACCGTGAAAAGAATATGCAGCAAAAATAGTTGAGACATTGTTTGCAAGTCATTATTAAATATTGTGGAAAGTACGAGGTATTAAGACTTCACACATACCTTGTTAACATACCTAGACTCAAAATTAATTTGAGGACTTCAGTGATGCAAACAGCTGTGGTTGCAAAGTACATCTCCGTTAAGACTGTTCTTGTGTATCGCAACACCACAATGTATGTGGCGGCCACAACCGTCATTACCGTCAGACAGTACAACTTAAACAGCAAGCTGACATTCTCTGCAAGATAAAAGAGACCTTACAAAGTCATTTCTAGAACAGAAAAAAAATGTGGATCTTAAGCACAGCTCAGCACTAATTTGTTAAACACCAAGTTTTGACTTTTGTCTTCAGTTCCATTGCCATAGTGCTGAAAAAGGCCCTTCAGCCCAACTCGACCAGCATGTCCCATCCACACTAGTCCCACTTACCTGCGTTTAGCCCATATCCCTCTAACTACCTTTTTACTACTAAACAACTTTTGTTTACTTTTGGTTTTGGTTAAAATGTACTAGTTGTTCTCAACATTCTAATCCCAATCCTTCAGTTCATTGGAACGAAAGCCAACACTGTGCAGGCCTCTGTGCCAGGAGGCCTCAAAGCAGATGTGTGATGTAATAATATGGCACTGGCTCAGCAAAATGGGCACTAGTACTGAAATGTAACAATGGAGTCAATGACGCCAAATTTATACTTTTTCCAAATTACTGTCATGGTCTGTCACTATTTATAATTAGGTCTCTTGCTACGAACCATACGTAGATTACAATGCTCAGCACAAAATGAGTCAGCTAGTAGTGATAGCCAGTCATATAATTAATCTTGATTTATTACTGTCACATGCACCAAGAGTGAGTTTTGCAAATTTTGGAAGAAATTTGTCTATTGTCTATTGTCTAAAATCATACCATACACAAGTATATTAGGGAGTCCAAAAGAGAAAATAAACAAGAGTGTTTATTGAACAAGCTACAGAGAAAGTCCAGATTTTTTTTTTTTAAGTGCAAAGACTGCATAAGGCAGATTGGAAGATTGAGGAAAATGAAGGCACAAGCATCAAAATTGAGGTAAGAGAGACATACAACTGCGTTAAGCTGCAATGGCATCTTTCCTACGGCAGGCTGACCAAAACTGAACACAACACTCCAAATACAACCTCACGAATGTCTTGTACAACTGTAACAATGTCTCAACATCTATACTCAATTTATCTATACTGATAAAGGCCAAATGCCAAAGTGCCAAAAGCCTTCTTCACTAAACCCATCTGCCTGTAATACCACTTTCTGGGAACTCGATCCCTCTGCTCTACAAAACTCCCCAGGCCCTACCGACCAATGAAGGTTCTGCCCTAGTTTGATTTCCCGCAATGCAACGATTCACACTTATCCGACAAACTCTTTAGCCTTTCCCCGGACCACTTGCCCCGATGATCAAAATTCTGCTGTAATTCTTGATAATCATCTTCACTATCTAAGATACTGCTTAAATGAATATTATCTGCAAACTTAATAATCATGCCTTGTACATTCTCATCCAAATTGTTGATGTAGACGACAAACACAAATGGGCCCAGCACCGAACCCCAAGGCACACACTAGTCACAGACTTCCAGTCCAATAAACAACCTTCCACAAACACCCCCTGCTTCCTTCCATGAAGCCAATCGTGTATCCAGTTAGCTAGCTCTCCTTGGATCCCTTTAATCAAGCACTACCGAGAAGCCTACCTTGCAGAACCTTGTCTGAGCCAGATATCTGCAGCCCTGTCTTCTTGGCCATTTCTTCATAACTCATGAGGCAGGGTCTCTGATGCACGAAAATCATGCTAACTATCTCTAATCAACCCAAACCTTAAACCTTAGTATAAAGCATTCTATGCTATCACTGATGAATTGTTTGTCCGGTATTCCTCCTAATTTTATAGACTCCGAGAATTAAATTGAATTCGCAACACCAAATTCACCACTGTCTGACTAAAGAAATCTTCAGAATAAAAGGATGTACCTTTCGAAAAGAGATGAGCAATTTCTTTAGTCAGAGGATATGTTAAGGCACAGATTTACAGATTCTTGATTAGTAAGGGCGCCGGGGATTATGAGGAGAAGGCAGGAGAATGGGGTCGAGAGGGAAAGATAGATCTGCTATGACTAAATGGTGGTGTAGACTTGATGGGCTGAATGGCCTAATTCTAGGCCTATAACTTGCAAAGTTATGAACATCAGGGATTTAGAACTATCACCCTCCCCAGTGCGATGTATTCCATACAGTGTGATGTCAAAAAAGTCAAATATTGAAACTTTAATGTATTTTTAAGTTATTCCAATATTTGTCAGTGCAAGTGCCCAGTTTGGGATTTGTATACAACTGCAAAAGCCCCAAAACCTGCTGACCACACTGCCCCGATTCCCTCTGTCAGCAAAGGCCCAGAGTGGAACAAATTTACCACAATATTCCAGTAATTACACTGAAGAATCTGGCTGCTTATACCTGGGGCCAACAAATGGGCCTAGCACTGATCTGAGGCTTTTTTTAAATGTATTGACTTTTTTTTGTTTGCTTATTATATTATATTATCTATTGAGTAATGTGTTTATAAACGCGTTGAAGCTGCTGCAAGTAAGAATTTCATTGTTCTGTCCGTACATACAATACTATTGATCCCTTTGGGGAGGAAGTCAGTGAAGCCATTCGAGTGAATGCCATATCTGTTACTGAACTCTTTATTGACACCAACAGCACCGTCTAGTTTTCTGGAATTTTGTAGCATTATCTATACTTAGCAGACCTATTAGGTTAGTTTAGAGATATAGCATGGAAACAGGCCCTACAGCCCATCGAGTCCGCACCAACCATTGATCCACCTGTTCACAATAGTTTGTTGCAATCCCACTTTCTCATCGACTATCTGCACAAGAGGGGCATTTTACAAGAGGCCAATTAATCTGGTACAAACTCCACACAGAGAGCATCCGAGGTCAGGGTCGAACCCGGCTCTCTTGCACTGAGAGACAGCTACTCTACCAGTCGCACCAGTTTTATTTTATTGACACTAACTAGCAGGATAGATTCAGGCTTACAAGTGGATTGGTGTGGATTTTGGCCTCTGCAGTGCCACAAAGAGATTATGAAACAAAATCAGATTGCGTGATATTGGGAAATACATATTGAAGAGGTTTGTAGATTAGTTAATGGTCGTTCTCAGGGATTGTTGCAGGAGTCCCAATTGTTCTCAATCGACGGACTGGGTGAGGGAATCCACTGAAATAGATCCATGTTCGTAATGATACAAAACTAGAAGAAAATATGGACAGTGAAAGGATACACAGAGTCATCCAGCATTGAAACAGGCCTTTCAGCCCAACTTGCCCATGCTAACTAAGATGCCTCATCTACACTCATTCCATCTGTCCGATTTTGCTTTGGTCCATATCCTAAACCTTTCCTATCCATGTACCTGTCCAAATGTTATAGTGCCAGTCTCAACTACCTACTCTGGCAGCTTGATCCATATATCCACCACCCTGTGTGAGAAAAAAATGGAAGTACCTGTTCAGAGGCACTCGGGCATCTGAGCTATCACCAAAGGTTATTTGGTTGCAATCAGAAAGCAAACAAAATGCACACCTTTATTGTAAGAGGAAATAAAAAAAGAGACACAAGCTATCTGTGATTGTACCTGGCCTTGGCGTGGCTACACCTGGATAATTGCACACAGGGATGGTCACCCTACACAATAAAAGACATACAGTGCCCTCCATTATGTTCTGGACAAAGACCCATCATTTATTTATTTGCCTCTGTACTCCACAGTTTGAGATTTGTAATAGAAATAAATCACATGTGGTTAAAGTACACATTGTCAGATTTTAATAAAGGCATTTTTTAAATATATTTTGGTTTCACCATGTAGAAATTACAGCAGTGTTTATACATAGTCCCCCCCATTTCAGGGCACCATAATGTTTGGGACACAGCAATGTCATATAAATGAAAGTGGTCATGTTTAGTATTTTGTTGCATATACTTTGCACGCAATAACTGCTTGAAGTCTGCGATTCATGGACATCACCAGTTGCTGGGTGTCTTCTCTGGTGATGTATTGCAGCCATCTTTAGCTTATGCTTGTTTTGGGGGCTAGTCCCCTTCAGTTTTCTCTTCAGCATATAAAAGGCATGCTCAATTGGGCTCAGATTTTCGAGTGGTGGCACCATTGAGTGTGGCTGCCTAGCCCGCAGCTATCTGTCCTTTCATTCTTTTTGTTATTTTTTAGCCTGTTTTAAAGTTTGATTCTGGAGATCTTTTTATGTGGGGGGGAGGGGGAAACTGTTTTCTTGGTCACTTCCTGGTCAAGGATGCGACTATTCTCCGAGTCACATCTTCGCCCCCCCCCTCCCCTCACGGCCTACCACCTGGATTGCCAAAGCCTCAGCTTCAGCAGCGCAGCACTGGATTCCATCGCGGAGCGAGCGATGCCTTACGGGGTCGCCGTGTTGGAGCTCCAGAGTGCTGGGACTGCCGACTTTGACACCGTGGAGCTGCGGTCTGTGGAGCTTCCAGCTGCTGTCGGCGCTGACTTTCCAGCCGTGGGCGGCGCTGACGCTGACTTTAACATCGCGGAGCCCTGGGATCTCTCGCCAAGGTCGCCAGCACTGAATCTCCGCCCAGCTCGGCCTGTGGACTTCGGAAGCCGCGGTCTCCGGTAGGAAGTGGCCGATTCGGAGGCTCCGGGCCACTGAGAGTGTTCGAGGGCCTGAAACACCGGGCCCATAGCGGCGACTGCGGAGGCCTCAATAGGCCCCGACCAGAGGTGAACTGAGGAAGAGGACTGAACTTTGGTGCCTTCCCTCACAGTGGGAAACGCTGATTCTGCAGTGGGGGATGTTTTTTTATGTTTTATGTTAAATTCTAAAGTGTTGTGTTTATCTTATTTTTGTGCTGCATGGTAACTCAAATTTCACTGCACAAATTGGTGTATGTGACAATAAATGTCCTTTGTCCTTTAAAAAAAGATCAGGTGATTAGCTTGGCCACTCAATAATTGACCATTTTTAGCTTTGAAAAACTCCTATGTTGCTTTAGCAGTATGCTTGGGATCATTGTCTTGTTGTACAATGAACCATCGGCCAGTGAGTTTTGAGGCATTTGTTTGAACGAGCAGATAGGATGTGTCTATACACTTCAGAATTAATTATGCTACTATCATCAGCAGTTGTATCATCAAGGAAGATAAGTGAGCCATACATGTTTTGGCCATTACACCCCACCACTGTGTTTCACAGATAAGGTGGTATGCTTTGGATCTTTGGCAGTTCCTTCTCTCCTTCATACTTTTCTCTTGCCATCACTCTGATACAAGTTAATCTTCGTCTCATCTGTCCACAAGAATTTTTTCCAGAACTGTGGTTCCACTTCTTGGCAAACTGTAATCCCATTTTTGCAGCTAACCAGTGGTTTGCATCTTGCAGTGCAGCCTCTGTATTTCTGTTCATGAAGCCTGCTGTGGACAGTGGTCATTGACAAATCCACACCTGACTCCTGAAAAATGTTTCTGCTGTCGGACAAGTGTTTGGGTTTTTTTTCTTTATTGTAGAGAGAATTCTTCTCTCATCAGCTGTGGAGGTCTTCCTTGGCCTGCCAGTCCCTTTGTGATTAGTAAGCTCACCAGTGCTCTCTTTCTTCTTAATTATGTTGATTTTAGTAAGCCTAAGGTTTGGCTGATGTCTCTAACAGTTTTATTCTTGTTTCTCAGTCTCATTATGGCTTCTAGATACATAGAAATAGATACATAGAAAATAGGTGCAGGAGGAGGCCATTCGGCCCTTCGAGCCAGCACCGCCATTCATTGTGATCATGGCTGATCGTCCCCAATCAATAACCCATGCCTGCCTTCTCCCTATATCCCTTGATTCCACCAGCCCCTAGAGCTCTATCTAACTCTTAAATCCATCCAGTGATTTGGCCTCCGCTGCCCTCTGTGGCAGGGAATTCCACAAATTCACAACTCTCTGGGTGAAAAAGTTTTTTCTCACCTCAGTCTTAAATGGCCTCTCCTTTACTCTAAGACTGTGACCCCTGGTTCTGGACTCGCCCAACATTGGGAACATTTTTCCTGCATCTAGCATTTATAAATGTATATGTTTCTATAAGATTCCCCTTCATCCTTCTAAACTCCAGTGAATACAAGCCTAGTCTATGACTTTCATTGGCACAACTTTGGTCCTAAACAGCAATAAAAGTTTCCAAATGTGATGGAAAGACTTGAGGAAAGACTAGATGCTGAGAGCTCTCTTATACCTGCATTAAGGAGGCAATTAAACACACCTGAGCAATTACAAACACCTGTGAAGCCATGCGTCCCAAACATTATGGTGCCCTGAAATGGGAGGGGGGGACTATGTATAAACACAGCTGTAATTTCTACATGGGGAAACCAAAATGTATAAAAATACCCTTAAATAAAATCGGACAATGTGCACTTTAACCACGTGATTATTTTTATTACAAATCTCAAATTGTGGAGTACAGAGGCAAATAAATAAATTATGGGTCTTTGTCCCGAACATTATGCACTGTACCTGCAATACAGGAAATACTTGTCCGATAGATTCCTTGATAGGTGGGTTTGAAGCACGAGGCGAATGGACACTAATGAATGAATGTAGTGCCTCTGAAAATGTTGGAAGAAGTTTTTCACTATTCTTGTTTTGTGCTTTTTTTTAATGCTGAAGGAAGTTTATTTTGATCAAAACAGAAGCAGGCTAAGTATATTATTTCTTCAATTTAGGAAGAATGAGGTAATGTCACTGAAACATATGTAATTTCTTCAGATGCAGCAGATATGTGGAAATGTTTTCTTTGGCGAGGGTGTGTCAGATTGAGGAGATAACCACCCAGGACAAAGATCACTAACAATTTCTTCACAGAGGTGGTTAATTCACTGGAATTCTCTACCTCAGGCGGCTGTGGAGGCTTGGTCAACATAAATGCATTGAAAAGATTCATTGATTCTTAAATCTGAGGGAACCAAAGTGATATATGGTTAGTTCAGGAAACTCTTTAAAGTTTAGAGTTTACTGTCACATGTACCAAGGTACAGCAAAAAGCTTTTTATTTCGTGCTATCCAGCCATCCACAGTGTACAGCTACAGGATGAAGGGAATGACGTTTACAGCAAGATAAAATCCAGTAAAGTCTAATTAAAGATAGTCCAAGGGTCTCCAATGAAGAAGATGGCAGCTCAGGACCATTCTCTATCTATTGATAGGATGGATCAGCTGGGAATAGTTGATGATAGCTGGGAAGAAACTGTCCCTGAATCTGGAGGAATGCATTTTCACACCTGTACCTCTTGCCTGATGGGAGAGGGGAGAAGTGGGAGTTACAAAGAGGGGAGAAGTGGTTATGCAAACTACAAGTTCAGCCACAATCTTCTTGAATGGAAAAGCAGGAACGAGGAAAGGCAGGGTCCACTCCAAATTCTACTTCTGGCCTTCCAGGTGCAGCCTCTCCAGGACCATTATTACTACAGTGAGGCACTTTCACAACTGTACCCCAATCCTCTTGCAATGAAGGCAGCATTTGTCTTCTTCACTGCTTGTTACATTTTACTGATTGGTGTACCAGGACACCCAAGTCTCTCTGAACACTGTTTAACATCGCTCCATTTTAAATAAATACTTTCAACATAGAGACTGGATGCCTGTGACTAGTGGTTTGCCTCAGGGTTCGGTGCTGGGCCCGTTATTGTTTGTATTCTACATCAATGATTTGGATGACAGCATACAGGGCAGGATTAGTAAGTTTGCTGATGATACAAAAGTTAGTGATTTTGCAGATAGAGAAGATGGTTGTGAACGATTGCAGCAGGATCTGGATCGATTGGCCAGGTGGGCAGAGGAACGGTTGATGGAATTTAATACAGCAACGTGTGAGGTGTTGCAACCAGGGCAGGACCTACACAGTAAATGGTGGGCCATTGAATAATGTTGTAGAGCAGAGGGATCTAGGAGTACACGTGCATGGTTCCTTGAAGGTCGAGTTGCAGGTAGATAAGGTGGTCAAAAAGGCTTTTGGCACTTTGGTCTTCATCAGCCAGAGCATTGAGTATAGAAGTTGGGAGGTCATGTCGCAGTTGTATAAGACATTGGTGAGATCGCATTTAGAATATTGTGTTCAGTTCTGGGCACCAAGTTATAGGAAAGATATTGTCAAGCTTGAAAGGGTTCAGAAAAGATTTAAGAGGATGTTGCCAGGACTTGAGGGTGTGAGCTGCAGGGAGAGGTTGAGTAGGCTGGGTCTCTATTCCATGGAGCGCAGGAGGATGAGGGGAGATCTTATAGAGGTGCACAAAATCATGAGAGGAATAGATCAGGTAGATGCACAGTCTTTTGCCTAGAGTAGGGGAATCGAGGACCAGAGGACATAGGTTCAAGGTAAAGGGGAAAAGATTTAATAGGAGATCGTTCCCTCCGCAACTCCCTGGTCAACTCGTCCCTTCCTACCCAAACCACCCCCTCCCCAGGTACTTTCTCCTGCAACCACAGGAGATGCACCACCCTTCAACTCCATCTAGGGACCCCGACAGTCTTTTCAGGTGAGGCAGAGGTTCACTTGCACCTCCTCCAACCTCATCTACTGTATCTGCTGTCAACTCCTCTACATCAGCGAGACCATGCTCAGGCTCGGCGATCGTGTCTCTGAACACCTCTGCTCAGTCCGCCTTAACCTCCCGGTTGCTCAGAACTTTAACACCCCCTCCCATTCCCACACTGACTTTTCTGTCCTGGGCCTCCTCCATCGTCGGAGTGAGGCCCAGCGCAAATTGGAGGAACAGCACCTCATATTTCTCTTGGGCAGCTCACAGCCCAGCAGTATGAACATTGGCGTCTCTAACTTCAAATAGCCCTTGCTTTCCCTCTCTCTCCATCCCCTCTCCAGTTCTCCCACTGGTCCTACTGTCCCTGACTACATTCTATCTCTATCCCACTCACTCCCCTGACATCAGTCTGAAGAAGGGTCTCCCATTCTTTCCCACCAGAGATGCTGCCTGTCCCGCTGAGTTACTCCAGCACTTTGTGTCTACCTTCGATTTAAACAGGCATCTGCAGTTATTTGCGACACATAGGTGTTAGACAATGTATAGGAACAACTCTTCTTATCCGAAGAAACTAAGAACCGTGCTCGGTACATTCCCAAAGCAACACAACATCAAACCATTTGGGGATCTCGAAAACTACAAAAAAAAAGCGGATTCCCTGGCCTACAGCAAGTGGCATCACGTATCGGCATTCCTCATTCAACTGTATCGTGCTTTCGGCAATAAATCCACCCAAATAGAAAAACAAAACCTGCAATATTACCACATAGTTTGTGTTCACCCTGCTTTGAAGCCCCCCCCCCCCCTTAGCTTTCTGATTTTGTTTAAGAACGGTGCGGCTCGTTAAATAAAACCCAAAGCTGTTTAATCAACAGTCACCGCTTTTAAGAACAAGCTCAAATGCACTTTGGACAATCCCCCCACATTAAAAAAAAAACACACAAATCGAAACGAGCAGAGAGCAAAGGAAGGGGTGGGTACGAACCGGTAGCCATGGTCGCGCCGTGCAGACTCCACACCTGGGAGCGAGTGAGTGAGCGGGCGGGCGGGCGGTGCAGCGGCGCCAGCTGAGTCTCGCGAGCGACGCGGTGCGGTGCAATGGAACGTCGAGGCCGAGGGGAAATCCGGGTCGCATTCCAAAATAGAATCGCTCCGGGCCAATCGCAGGCGCAGCGGCGGCGGCGGCGCACGGCCAGCACGAGCACCGCCTTCCACCCTGCTGCTGCTGCCGCCTTTACTTCACAACCGCTGCAGAAAGGGCACTATACGTGCAATGATCCAGAGTGCTTTCTTTGTCACATATGCAACTGCGCAGTGAAATTATTTTTGCATTTATTACACATGCGGGCGCCGCCATTTTGGCGCCGTTAGACGTACTTCTCCTCGCCCGGCATCTTTCTGTCCGGGGACACCTCCTGCAGCCTACCTGAGGGCGCTGGAGGTATTACCCCGGTTCACCCTCCTACCAGCCCTTGCTCCTGGCGTCCGACTACTCCAGCTTCCTCCTTGTTACGCCATCTGACAAATCGTCAAGCGGTTCCCCGATCCCGTCGACCGCCGAGCCTTCGGGCAAGGTCCCTCCGGATTTTTGCATGTTCAATGGTGCAATAGTCCTTTATTGTCACGTGTGTGGAGGTACAGTGAAATTTGCTTCACTGTCCGCAGTCGGGGCGATCGAAGCGCCCGCAGTCAACATTAGAAGCCCCCGAAACGGGGCGATTGAGGCTCCCGTGATCGAGGTGGTCGCAACTCCTGTGAGGGTGGAAGATTGCAACCTTCATGTGAGGGATAAAATGATTAAACCCCACTATTGTAAGGGTTCAGGAGAGGATTCTAACCGATAGAGGCCAGGGAGAGGATTCTGACACAGCTGTGGATGAAGTTACTAGAATTGTCCCCTTCCGCAAAGACCGCTCCCTCCGCAACTCCCTTGTCAATTTTTCCCCTCCCTCCCGCTCTACCCCTTCCCCGGGCACTTTCCCTTGCAACCGCAAGAAATGCTACACTTGTCCCTTCACCTCCCCCCTCCACTCCTTTCAGGGACCCAAGCAGTCCTTCCAGGTCCGACAGAGGTTCACCTGCACCTCCTCCAACCTCATCTACTGCATCCGCTGCTCCAGATGCCAGATGATCTATATCGGTGAGACCAAGCAGAGGCTTGGAGATCGTTTCGCCGAACACCTCAGCTCGGTCCGCAATAACCTAGCCAACCTCCCGGTGGCTCAGCACTTCAACTCCCCCTCCCATTCCGTATCCGACCTCTCGGTCCTGGGCCTCCTCCACGGCCAGAGTGAGCAACACCGCAAGTTGGAGGAACAGCACCTCATATTCCGCTTGGGGAGTCTGCATCCTCTGGGCTTGAACATTGAATTTTCTCAATTCTGTTAACCCTTGCTGTCTCCTCCCCTTCCCACCTCTCCCTCAGCCCTCGGGCCCTGGCATTCCCTCTCTCTCCATCTCCCTCCCCCACCCGAGTCGCACTAGCTTCTCATTTTCACACCACAAACAGCTTACAATGGCTTGTTCCCTTTATCATCGATACTTTTTTGCATATCTTTCATTCATTGTTCTTTATCTCTCCACATCACTGTCTATATCTCTCGTTTCCCTGATCCCTGACCAGTCTCAAGAAGGGTCTCGACCCGAAACGCCGCCTATCTCCTTCGCTCCTTAGATGCTGCTGCACCTGCTGAGTTTCTCCAGCCTTTTGTGTACCCTCGATTCTCCAGCATCTGCAGTTCCTTCTTTAACACTTTGTCCTTGAGTAAGTGTGAGGGATAAAATGATTAAACCCCACTATTGTAAGGGTTCAGGAGAGGATTCTAACCAATAGAGGCCAGGGAGAGGATTCTGACACAGCTGTGGATGAAGTTACCAGAACTGTCCTTGAGTAAGGATTGATGGCATTGTATAGCGGTAGAAGGGAGTGATGGATGCGACCCTTATCAGTAGAGTAGTGATGAATGCGACCCTTGTCAGTAGAGACTAGCTTTTAATTCAGATACAAGAGAACTGAGAGAGGTTAGTTGGAGGTGAGAAAACTGGGGCAGGTCATTTACAACTGAGCATGCTTAATGAAATAAATGAATATTACTAACACACCCCTGGTCAAGAAACTGCTCATTACCATGAACATGCGATGTATGATGTGGGAGGTACTGGGGGGACGTACCCATAGACTGTGCACCTCAGTGCTCTGATTGGGGAGAGCCAGAGGGGAGGTTAAATGTAGAATTGTGTGTATAAAGGGGCTTTACTTTCCTGACTTCGGTGTGTCTCAACTTGGAGAGGCACCCGACTCTGCATTCTCGCAAACAAAGCATTTCTTGTTTCCATGATTTAGTCTATGAGTAGTGATTGTGAGCACAACCTATATCTCACATTCACGTGGCCCGCCCTGTTTCGACTAATGCAATCAACTCAACGTGCACAAACGGAAGATCAAATAGAACAAGTTGTCCAACAACTTTAGGCTGTGCACGCCACACGAAGGAAGAAGAAAAAGCTCCTGCGGTTGGAGCTCCCGAAGTCGATCCCTACAAAGGGATCGCCACCTTCACAATGTGCAGGCGGAGATACGATACGGAAAAAGTTGCATCTCCGTCGAGGGAAAAGATAAGAAAAAGTTTCCTCCAACCACTAATACATAATACAAAAGTAAAGATACACTAAAACACAATTAAAACAGACTAAAAACAAGCAGAAGAAGAAAGGGATGAGGCATGCTGCTGGCGAGGCTGCTACTTACGGTGCCACCTGGTTATGGGCTATGGAAACCTGGATCAAGAGCTGTAAGATATATTTGGATAATATCAAGAATCTTTCGACAAGCTCAAAATAGGAATAATTTATAAATTTTGCTTCCATTCATTGGTGAAATTTCAAGACTAAATTTGTGTAAACGAAGCAGTTTGAACCACACATTTAGAATCTGCATTTAGATTTTACATTCTTGTTGGTGTTTCTATAAAAGGGTTGTTGGAGATACCCATGAAAATCAGTTCGAAGCCATGACGGAAGCCTGAATGTATGAATGGATGAAGAATTATAGACAATAGATCATAAATATATCTCCATTGAAGAATATCTTGTTTAATACTCCACTCAATTAGTTTATCTTTTTTTTTTCTTTTCTTTTTCCCTTTTTTATTTCCTACTGCTATAAAATAAAAAAGAAAATTATAGAAGTACAAATAAGATTGATTGTTAATTTTAAAAATGTTAAGAATGTATGTGACGTTAATATTTTCTTTTGCTTTAATTGGATTTTATATTTCTTCTTAATATGTAATTACTTCTAATAAAAATATCTTACAAAAAAAAAAGAAAACCAGTAGATTCTTTTATTACAAAAATGCACTTAATCATGAAGCCAGTGGGAAGAAGGGACAGGCACAAAAAGCTGGAGTAACTCAGTGGGTCATGACATTCCTCTGAAGAAAAGGAATAGGTGACGTTTCCGGTCGAGACCCTTCTTCGGACCTTCATTTGAGTAAAGGGGATCTTTACTTTAATAAAACTGGCCACTCTACTGTAGGTTCAGAGATTCATAGTTATACAGCACAGAAATAGGTTCTTCAGCCCACTTGTCTATGCTTACCAAGATGTCTATCTAAGATTATCCCATTTGGCTCATAACTCTCTATACCTTTCCTATCCATACATTTGTCCAACTATCTCTGAAACATCTATATAATTAAAAGTCTAAACTTGACCACTTCCTGTTTGCACTGTATATTGCTTTTAGAAAAAACGCGACCACTTACGGCTGTGATTTTTGGCCACCTTACTCAGAGTCCCCCTTCAGCTGTCAGGGCCAGAGGATTTTTCCCATCGATGAAAGATAAAAGACTTATTAATGTTTAAAAAATGTTGAGCTTCTCTCTCCTGTCAATCACGCCCCTTCTGGTGGGAGGGGGAGGAGCTATAAACCCGGAAGTGTGGGCATGGCTCAGTCTCTGCAAGATGGGAGAGGGAGAGGCTCACGACTCTCAGTCTGAGCTGGAAATCTACAGAACACTGAGAATACTGACCTGTGAGTGTCTGTTATGTGTTTTTAAACTGTGCCTTTTGCAACTGTGTGGCTATTGAAATGTGTGCCTTTTGCAACTGTGTGGCTAATGAAATTTGTGCCTTTTGCCACTGTGTGTCTTTTGCACCTGTGTGCCTTTTGCAACTATTGCCTTTTTGTAAAAAAAGATGAAAATGTCTAAAATTGATTGTCCACCCTCTCCCCATCTCTCAGTCTCTCACCTGTTTTCAGCAGAATTTCTGGCAGTTTCTGAGCTGCCAGCCTGCCAGGCTTGAGTTACTGAGCTGCCAGGCCTGAGTGACTAAGCTGCCAGCCCAAGAATCCATTTGGCCCACAATGTCTATACTAGCCCTCTGGAAACCACCCCCTTCAGCCCACAACACCCATGCTACCACTCTAGAAAGCCCTCCCCCCGTACACTGGCCAACAATCTTAGAATTGGTGAAGAGGTGGAATATTCTGTTGGGGGACCTGCCCTCCTGTGTGAAGCTGGGACCCAACGGGTCCCACTTAGTCTAATTATAATTGTATCTGCATCAACCACCTTCTCTAACAGCTTATTCCATATACCCACCACCCTCTGTATAAAAACCTTGCCCCTCACATTCCCTTTAAACATTTCCCCTCTCTCCTTAAACCTGGGCTCTTGAGTACATTGACACCATCTTCTTGCTACCCTGCCCCCAAAACTCCTCACTTCCCTTTATCATTGGAGTAACTGAATGCTAACCGCATATACTCTAATTAGGCTCAAAATCAGTTTAAGACAGTGCTTACATTTACAATAGGCTGTTATTAAACATTTTTATTTCATTAAGATCCAATAAAACAGCTTGATTCTTTATATCCTTTAGATAACATGAACTTTGAAAAAAATGTGATCTTCGATCTCCTTAGAGTAGTGAATCTTCTCAAACAATTGCACCTTTTATGGTGGGGAATGATGACAATTCCCCACCATTAGGTTAGGCAAATTGGACCAAAGAGTGCTGATTCCATGGTATATGACTATACAGGCCCCTGTACATCTAAAATTCTTTAAAGGATTTTTCTAAGTACTTGAATTTAATACTCCTAATCCACAGCCAACATCTTTTTAATCCATGCGTTTAATCAACTTTATTCAAGAGGTCATAGATTTGTGCTAGTGCTTGCTAGCATAACAAATTCTACTTCAATATGAGAAATAAGATTGCAGCTGCAAAATATTGCAGATCTGCCTATTTTTTTAAATTATTCATTTTGTTCTAGCTTAATACTAAATATGACAAAAGCCATACAGATGTTTAACAATTAAAATAAAAGGTTATTAAAGCTTTTTGTGGATGCACGAAGCTCAGCTTTATGTTTCATCTACAGCTCTTGTTAAGTTGAATTTGATCACTTCTGTAGGTTCTGTCACATTTCCTCCACGAAGACCAGCATAGAAGACCTGTGGCTTGGGCACATTGCAGGAGTTTTCTCGTTTTGTCTGTACTGCCTTATTCTTAGGAAGGTAGACTTGGGAAGTGTTGTCTCTTCTCATGTGGCTGAGAGTTGTCTGCATGTAACGAGTGACCTTCTGCCGCAGGTTTGCCTTGAAAAATTCAAAAATACAGGATGCCGTTATCCCATGTCTAATTGCATTCAATGTCAATCACCACTCTGTTAATACAGTTTTACAGAAACAAAAATTAAATGCAAAACACCAAATGCTGGAGTAACTCAGCAAGTTATGCAGCATCTGTGGAGGGATTGAATAAGAAACATTTCAGACGGAGGAAGGGTCCCGATCCCAAAAGTTGTCCTTCCATTCCCACCACAGATGCTGACTGACCTACTGAGTTACTCCTATACTTTTTTTGCTCAAGATTCCACCATCTGCAGTTCCAACAAAAATCATCATTAATTGCTGGTTATATTGTGGTTGGACTTTTTAAGGCCTAGCTCCCAAGGTAAGAGCCATGAGAAAATGTGGAAAATGTTTTTTGGTACGACATATTTTGTCAGATATCTTTCTCCTGCTTTTTCATTTATGTTACAGTTGTACAACACATTGGTGTGAACACATTTGGAGTAATGTGTTCCAGTCACCCTGCTATAGGAAGGATGCCATAAAGCCTGGAAGAAGCCTGCACTCTGTCCATGAGGATGTTGCCAGGACTCAAGCGCCTGAGCTATACAGTGAGGTTGGGCAGGCTCGGCCTCTATTCCTTAGAACTCAGGAGACTGAGAGGTGTACCTATCGAGGTGTGTAAGATCATGAGAAGAATGGATAGGGGTGGATGCACAGTCTTTTAGCCAGAGTTGGGGAATCAATAACTAGACGTAGGTTGAAGTTGAGAGGGGAATGATTTAATAGGAAACTGAGGGCCAACCATTTAGCACAGAGGATGTCGGGTAAATGGAACAAGCTGCACAAGGAGGTAGTTGAGGCAGGGGCAATGACAACATTTAAAAGACATTTGGACAGGTACACGGATAGTAAAGGTTTGGAGGGATATGGGGTGGGGGTTGAAGGAGAGAAATAGGGAGATGTCCAGGTGGGAGGGAAGAGGGGAATAAAGAGAGGGGGGGGGTAGAGGAGTTGAGGGACGAGTTGTGAGAGATTAACTATAATTTGGAAAATTCAATGTTCATTTTTGTAAGCCACCCAAGCAGAATATGAGGTGCTGTTCCTACAATTTGTTCGTGGCCCCAAGTTGGCAATAGAGTAGACCCCGGACAGAAAGGTCAGTGTGGGAATGGGAAGGGGAATTAAAATGGTTAGCAACTGGGAAATCCAGTCAGCCTTGGTGAACCTAGCATATGTGTTTGGTGAAACGGTCACCAAATTTACACTTGGTCTCACCGATGTTAAAAACATTGCCCCTGCCAGCTTGGAACAGATGCTCCTAGTGCTAACCACTCAGTGGAAAGACTATACATGATCACAATCGTGCCATCCACCGTGTACAGATACATGGTAAAGAGAATATCCTTTAGTACAAGATAAGGTTCAGTAAAGTCTAATTAAAGATAGTCTGAGAGTCTCCAGTGAGGTAGATGGTAGCTCAGGACCACTCTTTAGTTGTTGATAGGATGGATCAGTTGCCTGACAACAGCTGGGAAGAAACTGTCCCTGGATCTGGAGGTGTGTGTTTTCACACTTCTGTACCTCTTGCAGAAACAAGAGAGAAGAGGGAGTTCCCGGGTGAGATTCGTCCTTGATTATGCTTCTTGTTCACCAGTTACTGTGTTCCATGGATAACAATATTAATCAAAGTTATGTTATACATCTCCTACACATGCCAGGTATATTTGACTTTTATGATAATGTACATAACTGCATCTAACAGTGGCTTGGTTTGTGGGTTTTAAGTTCAATATCTTAACAGTGTTAATTGAAAATATACAATCCTACCATTTGTATTGCTTTTCTTCTTAACTCCCACTCATTCCATTCATATGATCTAACAATGTTTGGCTCCAGGATGTGAGTATCAGTTTGTGTGCTGCTGTCACATTTTGCAGTGGGTTTCCTGCATTTTCCCGGCTAGGATTTAGAAAGAAAATACGGGGAGAAAAGGCAAATACTAGAATGAAAAACTGGAAACAGTTTAGTTTATTATCACGTGTACTGAGGTACAGTGAAAAGCTTTTGTTGCGTGCTAACCAGAAGTGACTTGCTGTGCATTCTTCAAATGGTGAAGAGATTGTTTAACTTGTCTCAACCTTCGAACCAATCACCCCCGCTCATGGCTCCAGGTATACCATTGTAAAGAAGAACTACCTAGTAAATCACAGTGATTTTTTCCTTCTTTCTCCTCTATTGATTGAGGATTTTGGCTGTTCTTCAGCATCTGGCTTTAATGATCACGACAAATGATTTCAGTGAAGCATTCAGCACCGGTTGCTTCAGCACCAAATCTGATTCTATAAATGCTTGAAGGTAGTCGAAGGTAGTCAATAGTGTAGATTGGTTATTGCATGTGAACCAATCAGAGTAATGTAGCATCACTAACTCCACCTTACTGTACACTTTATATTAATGCCCATTTCCTACATTACGTTGTTATACTTAGGTAGCAATGAACTAACAACCTACTGTACTGCTCTACTATACCTTATGATTAAAGATGATTTAAACTCCAGACCTGTGTCTGTTAAGTCGTTTACAAATAGTAAAGAGTGAGAATAAATTGTTTATTCACAGTAACTAGCGTAATTTAGTGCCAGTGTAAGTGTGAACATTGCACACAGAATGATTGCTCAGCATGAAAATGCAAAATGTTTTGAAGGATAAGAACAATCCCACTTTGCACCTTAAAACTATAAAACATTGAATAATACAGCACTGGTCCAGGTCTTTTGGGCCACACGTCCATGCCGAACCCGGTGCATTTGCCTCTTTCTGTAATCTGTCTACATATCCATTCTCCCTGATTAGCAAAGCAACTCCTCCACCTCTTTCCTCTCCCTCTCTATCACGTCTGAATCATCAAATCCCTAGAGAGTCGAGCTGCCAGTCATGTTCCTTTCGCATCCTAGTCTTCGTAATTACGCAATAATGACGCAATGTTCCCAGCCCTGATTCAGGCTCTAATTTCATCTTTTTTATTCGCGATACTCCTAGCAAGCCTAAAGTGTACGTTTATGAAAAATAATTTCCTGTCTGACCTAATTTCCTTTGACTTCATGATCTTCGTTCTATTAACAAAAAGCAGAAATTTAGGTAGAGATAAACAGGGATAGGTCATCCAGACCTCAGATCCGTTCCATAATGTTCATAACCAAATTATATCTTCATTCAATCCAGTTGCCTTTTCTACACATCCTTACACGATTTTGCCTGGTGAAAAATGATCAACCTGATCATCCTTATGATTTTTTCCAGAAACGAGTCCCACACATCTACTATCTTTTGAATAGAAAGGTATTTCCTAACCCTTCTTCTGAAGGATCTTGGTCTGAATTACAAATATGTTTCTTTTCTAGACTCCTATACCAGCAAAAAATGTTTTTCCCTATTTAACCCAGCAAATGTTTCCTTGGAGTCAATTCAGCATAAAGACAGGTCAGGGAGGCAGCTCACCACCAGCAATCAGAGATGGACATTAAATACTGGCCTCATCATATGTCAATGAATAATTTAAAAAAATCTCAAATACCTTAACAAAGCCGTCTCTTATCCCCTGTACAACGCCTCCGCATAATCCAACGTTTGGGGCCCTGGTAATGTTTTGGTGAAGCTTATTTGCAGTTCTGATACGGTCAACATAATCTTTTGAAGACGTGATACTCATAAATGTTCACACCACACCTCAGGTGTATTAACCAGTATTCCTTACAGCTGTAGCAAAGTTTCTCCTATATTCCAACCCTCATGTTTAAAAAAACTAATAATATTCCATTAGCCTTAAAATATTTTTGTACATAATTTCAGTGATGGGGCAAATGGATCGCTAAATTGCTTTGGAAGACTATTGGAAAAATATTTTTCTATTTTGATCATCTTTATTTCTAGCTATTTGATACAAATTAAATCACCTCACGCTGTGTTGAAATCTGTCTGCCACAATTTAACCAACTCACATAATCGATCAATGTCACTTTATACTTTTTAAAATCTTATTTATACTGCTTACTAATCTTTGTGTCATTGACACACTTGAATACATAGCTTGGATTGTGTCTCTCCAGCCTGCTTGAATGAACTACCGACCGGTGGCCCTCACCTCAGTAGTCATGAAATGCTTCGAGAGGCTGATCAAGAACTACATCTGCGCCTTCCTCCCTCCCACCATGGACCTGCTGCAATTCGCATACAGTCCAAAGTGATGCACGGATGACGCGGTCTCCCAGGTTTTGCACACCACTCTCTCTCATCTTTACAGCCGGAAGGGGGGGCTATGTGAGGATGCTGTCCATTGAGTTCAGTTCAGCTTTCAACACCATGATCCCCACCAGACTTGCTGAGAAGCTGCTGGAACTGGGACTGAACACTTCCTGGACTTTCTCACCGCCAGGCACCAGATGGTCAAGATGGGGAGACATACCTCCAACCCCTTGACCCTGAACACAGGATCCCCCCAGGGTTGCGTCCTCAGCCCCCTACTGTACTCCCTGTACACATATGACTGTGTGGCCAGGTTCAGCTCCAACTCCATCATCAAGTTTGCTGATGACACAGTGGTGGTGGGCCTGATCTCCGATAACGATGAGAAGGCCTACCTGGAGGAGGTGGCTGATCTGGCACTCAGGTGTCAGAACAACAGCCTCCTCTTGAATGTCACTAAAACTAAGGAGCTGAATGTGGACTTTAGAAGGGCACAACAACCTTGGACGTACACACAACTGGGGATAAATGGGACTACTGTGGATAGGGTGAGCAGCTTTAAATACCTGGGAGTCCACATCACAGAGGATCTGACATGGACAACACACACTGCCACACTGGTGGAAAAGGCAAGGCAACGCCTTTACCACGTAAGGCAGCTGAGGAAACTCAGAGTCTCTCTGAGAATCCTTCAGTGCTTCTACTCGGGGGCTGTAGAAAGCATCATGTCCGGAAACATCTCAATCTGGTTTGGCAACAGCTCTGCCCAGGACAGGAAGGCTCTGCAGAGAGTAGTGCGTTCGCTCGAACGCACCGCGGGAACTACACTCACCCCCCTGCAGGACCTATACACCAGGAGGTGCTGATCCAGAGCCAGCAAGATAATGAAGGACCCCTACCACCCCCTACCAGACCCCTACCACCCCCCTACCATCCAGCTGCTACGGTCAGGCAAGCGTCTCCGCTGTCATGCTGCAAAAACAGAGCGGATGAGACAGAGTTTCTTCCCACAGGCCATCAGGACTGTAAACTCTGATCTCACCAGGGACTAATTTACAAATTTACTGTTTTGTCTTTAAAAAAAAATGTAAATACTGGTTCTGTTCTGTTCTGTTGTTTTGCACAATCCCGCAGGCATTACCACTTTCATTTCACTGTACATTTTGTATGTGTATGTGACAAATATAGACAAAAAACAAATGACTTGACTTGAAGCCGTCAGCAGATATCCTAGATAGTCAACATGTCAGCACAGATCTTTGAAGGAAATCAACGTGACCTCCATCTGTCGGGAACTATTCTTGAATCGAAGGAGCTTTGGAACATAGTTTAGTTTAGTATATTGTCACGTGTACCGAAGTACAGTGACAAGCTTTTGTTTGCTTGCTATCAAGCCAAAGAAAAGAGTATAGATGAATATAATCGCCATCCACAGTGTACAGGTGTTATATCTTTGCACTAAATGTTGTACTCTTTATCCTTTAACTTTGAAGTCCAATTAAAGATAGCTCAAAAGGCTTACGTGATAGTCATGCTCAAGTGTTATTACATTATTTTAACACTGTTTTGGGCTTATGTTAGTTAACGTTAGCAGGTTCCAATCCTTGATTTAGTATTAATCTAAAAAAACACATTTGTTTATCAGGTGAGGGCAGATGGTAAGTGCTAATCGGCAGGTGCTTGCCATGTCGGTGTCTTACTGGATAGCATGAGACCTCATGTGGTCTGCAGTCCAGGTCAATGCTGAGGGCACACAGAAAATATCTCTGCATAATAAAGAATGTCACCACCTCTGGTGTGCAGGGCATAGACAAATCCTAACAATGGAAACTGGGACATTGGATACTCCATGAGTGCAGCTACTCATTAGCCATGCCGTGAGTTGTTTTGAGGAGGATCATGCAGGGTGGACTGGATTTCTTGTGTACATATAATATTTGCTACATTTTCTTCTTGAGACTTTAGAGATATAGTGTGGAAACGGGTTCTTCAGACCACCGAGTCCACCCCGACCAGCGATCACCCCGCACACTAGCACTATACTACACACAAGGGACAATTTGCAGAAGCCAATTGACCTACAAACCTATACTTCTTTGGAATATGGGAGGAAACCAGAGAAGCCAGAGAAAACCCACGCGGTCACAGGAAGAAGGTACAGGCGGTACCCATAGTGACTCAGTCCCAGGTCACAGGCGCGGTAAGGCAGCAACTCTACCTCTGTGCCACTGTGCCGCTCTTCTCTTTCCTTTGCTTCTCTCATGGGTTTTTATTTGTTTCCTTTTTGTCACCTCTAATATAGCTTTTTGTTTTCCCCCTATTATTGTGATCTTCAAATGATCATCAAATATATAGAACTTTATTCTAAAACACTAGAGATAATTTAGTGGTAGTAAGTAAGTAATGTGCGAGGATCGCTGGTTGGTGTGGACTCGGTGGGCCGAAGGGCCTGTTTCCACGCTGTATCTATAAACTAAACTAAACTAAAGATGCATAAAGCTTGTTAGTTACAAATACAATATTTTAAGAGAACTGTACTCTTATCTAAATATTTAAAAACTGGTTTCTACATATGAGTCCAACTAAATTCCACTTTTTGTTAAAATCTCACAATTTTTGTCAGAATGCCCAATGTGTCAAAGTCTCAGTCCAGACAAAATTAGCACCATTTTCCATTTACTACATTGAAATGTGGAACTTGGAATGGGGACACGTTCTAGCGCTCAGAGACAAATAATGTGTGGTTTATTTCCGTTTCCTTTCATGCATAGTGACGTGGGGTTTAAGGAGGTTTTACCTGTGAATAGGGAGTAATTGTGGAGAACTGCTGATGGAGCTCTAGGAGTTGAATGAGCTCTGGAGATTGTTTGGCTTCCTCCGCTGCCTTAGCAATATAATAATCGGGCTTTTGAGCAAAAGCGGTGGCAGCTTCCTTTGAGCAGAAGGTGTAATATTTTTCTTGATATTTAAGAATCCCAATAGTTGGATTGCCTGGGAAAAAAAAGGAAAAAAAGTTTATTTAAAGTCATTTCTACAAAGTGGTTTAAATTAGATTCCCCTGCTTCTACTCGTGGCACGGTGGCACAGCAGTAGAGTTGCTGAATATGATTATATTTTTTTATCATAGCTGCCTAACAATGAAAAGGTACCACATTTCCTTTAGGAAAATGTATAAAAGGGATGTTTATATAGTAAGTTGTACTTCTATTAAAAATGTTGCTGTTCAAAAAGCTCTGAACTAAAAAAATCGTTAGTATTATTGGACAGTACCAATGGGCCTTAAATGCTTCTACACTAGCCATGAAAGCAACAGGGAAAAACATTTATGTAGTTTTTATGTAGCTCAGGAAACCAAAAAGTAGGATTTTCAGGTTATTTATGCCCTTGGAATGGTACATAGCACACACAGAGTAGAATATTAAGAAAATAACAGTGTTGAAAAATTCAAGTTTAACTTCCTGAAGACAAACTCAGCGGTTAATTCTAGTCACATAACGAAGATCAAAAGCTTTTCAGTTGGGAGACAAAAGACACAGAGCCATCTCCTATAGTTTCAAAACAGAAATAAGTTTTTGCCATTTATCATATTTTGGTGCACGTATTTGTTTTGCAGGCTTGGAATGGGAAGTATAAGAGACCTAAAGAACAGCAAAGAAAGGCAACATTAAAACATTCAAAAAGAACATTTAAAATCTTAGCCAGAGGTGTCAAAAGTAGCTCTTTTTTTTAGTTTTAAAGAAATAGGTAGTCAAGGGTAACATAAGTTCTGTAAAAACAATTGAATATAATAATGGTCTAATTGTTGAATAATTACTTGGTTAATGTATTCTCTGGCAAAGAAAAGGCATTCCTGAGAAGGTAATCAATCATGAATCAAGTTTAAGTAAACAATCAAACCTTATTAGAGAAGTAAAGATGGACAACCTCACTACCACCCAGGATTTAATCTTCTAAAACTATCTCAATTCTAGAGTTATTCCTTTGGATTGTAAAATTAGAAATTTAAGTGCATTGTTCAAGGACGTTTGCAAAGAGGAAACAGAAAATTGTGGATCTGTTTAGGGGTGGCACAGTGGTAGAGTTGCTGCCTTACAACGCCAAAGACCCGGGTTCGATCCTGACTGCGTGTGCTGTCTGTACGGAGTTTGTACATTTTCCGTGACCCTATGGGTTTTCGCTGGGTGCTCCGGTTTCCTTTCACACTCCAAAGACGTACAGGTTTACAGGTCAATTGACTTCGGTAAAAATTGTAAATTGTCCTTAGTGTGTGGGATAGTGCTAGTGTACAGGGATCGCTGGTCGGCACAGACTCAGTGGGCTGAAGGGGCCTGTTTCTGCACTATATCACTCAACTAAACTAGTTGAGAAGCTTTTAGAAAATCCATAATTAACTCCAGTTCCTTGTTCCTTCAATAAAAGACTGATTTGTCTATATACCTTTGAGAAGGAGACCATGTCTTGCACTAAGTGTGTAGGCACAGAATCCTCGATACTGCACGATCAGTTGTTGGCAATGTAGGGTGTTGTCTGGAAAGATCCACTCACGATTCTTGATGTCTGATGGATTTATTTTCTCTTCTGCACAGCAAAACAACGGGAGTTAGTCAGAGTAAACATCTGTCACATATTGCTAAATTAATGCCCTCTTTATATGAAGATACTGTAACAGGTTTTTCTAGTCATGTTCCTAAATAAGATGTAATGAAACATTAGTCATAAAGTCATAGAGTCTTACAGCATGGAAACAGGCCCTTTGGCCCAACTTGCCTCATCACTAGTCCCACCTGCCTGCGTTTAGCCCATATCCCTCCAAACCTGTCCTATCCATGTACCTGTCCAATTGTTTCTTAAACATTGCAATAGTCCCTGCCTCAACGACCTCCTCTGGCACCTCATTTCATACCCCCACTACCCTTTGTGTGAAAAAGTTACCCCTCAGATTCCTAATAAATCTTTCTCCCTTCACCTTAAACCTACGTCCTCTGGTTCTCGATTCCCCTACTCTGGGCAAGAGTCTCTGTATGTCTACCTGATCTATTCCTCTCATGATTTTATACCTATAAGATCACACTTTATCCTCCTGCGCTCGAAGGAAGAGAGTCCCAGCCTGCTCAACCTCTCCCTATAGCTCAGACACTCGAGTCCTGGCAACATCCTCGTAAATCTGCTCTGTACCCTTTCCACTTGACAACATCTTCCCTGTAACATGGTGCCCAGAAGTAATGTAACATTCTCCGTGTTAAATGCTAGTCGACTTTATTGTATTCGCCACGGGTAACATTGGTTTAAAAACAGAACATGCAGGAGGTTTTCAGCAAGACAGACCGCAGAGACAGAAACAGACTTAATACTTCAGGGTAATAACCCTTCACCAGAAATTAGAAAGTAACAAAATATGTGCATATTAAGTTAGAAAAAGAAAGAGAGAGGGAATGAGAGAGAAAAAGAACAAGAGAGAGAGAGAATGAGAGAGAGAGAAAGGGAGAGTGAGAAAGAAAGGGAGAGAAAGAGAGAATGAGAAAGAGAGCGAGCAAGTGAGAGAGAGGGAATGAGAAAGGGAAAGATGAAAGGAATAAAAGGAATGTCCATGAAAGGGCAAGGCCGAGGTTGCCCAGGCGATACAACTGTTTTCAGTGTCACAGAGAAGGGTAGTTAACCTCAGCTAATCTATGACTCTATGTCCATGAGAGTGTAGCAAATAGTCCTGACACAAACCAAAATGCTGTTCATCTGGAATTGTTAAGTTCAACATTAATTCCCAAGGACTACAGCAAAAACACAAGGGACATCTCATTTTCTGCCCAGCCTGTTCACCCGTAATATGAACTCAGATTTTCTCTCCACCTTTACTGTCAGAAGGGCCAAGGATTCCCAGCAATTTCTGTCCAGATTTACTGCATTCGCATTTGGCGTTTCGATTTTTTAACCTATTGGTTACCTTAACATAAAAATGTTAAACTTATTTGTAAAAAGTATCTTGAAACCAGGAAGTGAGCAGCTCTTCTATCAGAAAAGCGAAGAGTTAGCAGTATTAAAGTATTAAATCAGAAGAAGGGTCTCGACGGCATTCTTCTGATTTAATACCCCCCCCCCCCCTTAAATCCCTCTGAAGAGGGGCCCCAACACGAAATGCCACCTTGTTCTCCAGATATGTTGGTTGACCTGCTGAGTTACTCCAGTACTTTTGGGGGATTATTTTAATGAACCAGCATCTGTAGTTCCTTGTTTCTACTATATGTGCTGTGTGGCCACCCATATCAAGCCCGCTGACTCCTGACAACATATTTGCGGACGCCATACGTTTTGACAAGTAAGTACGTCTTTGGGCTGAGATCCATGTTCAGATTAGTTGTTCCAGATTTTTTTGTCAAGCTGAGCGTACCGTATCCAATCACATGTGCTTACAGGTCCCAAAATCGTTGCCATTGTGTGCATTTCAACACGGTGGAATTCGAGAACCTAAAAAATAGGAAAAGGTAGCTCTGGGCCCTCGGGCTTGCCCCGTCATTCAATACAATCATGGCTGATTTACCCCAGGCCTCAACTCCTCCTCTGTGCCAATGCCAATGCCCATATCTCTCAGTACAACAATTTATCTACTTCCACAGTGATAGAGCTACACAGCATAGAAACAGGCCCTTCGGCCCACCTTGTTCCTGCCATCCATGTTGGCATACTGGGCTTGTCCCATCTGTCTGCACTTGGCCCTCTAAACCCTGTCTATCTATGCATTTGTCCAAATGTCTTTTAAAAAATCATTATCACTTCAATAGCTTTCACTGGGAGTTCATTCCAGATATGGACTACCCTTTAAATGAAAAAGTTACCCCTGAAGTCCCTCTTAAATCTCTAGTCCCTCCTACAGTATAATCCCTCCAGTTTCAGAATACTCTAACCCTTGGGAAAAAGACGACACTTCTACAGATCGACCCTCTGGGATAATGAATTCCGTATATTCTATGAATTAAATTTCTACACACCTCACTTTTAAATAACTGGTCCTTTTACTTGTAACAATGTACCCTCCTTTGAGACTTGAGTAACCATTTCAACATCTCCGCTTCAAGTCCCCTTCTAATCTTAAAAATGTCCATAAGGTCACCCCTCATTCTCCTAAATTCCAAACAATATAGATCCAACCTGTGTATCCTCACAATGGAAGTCCTCTTTATATCCATCTGACTGCATCTGAATAACTACATTGTTAATTTAGTTGAGGGGAGCAAAACTGCACACAGAACTCTACCTGTGGTCTAACAAAAACTTCCTATTGCTAAATTCCCAATTCCTTTGCAATGAAGGCAATTTGCCTTTGTGCAGTATGACTTGCTGCATTTGCCTGCTAAAATATTTGCTTTACACACACAAGAAGACCTGAATCCTGTTTCGGCCCACTCATTCAATCTAAATATAATCCCTTGGCAATCACAATATGATGGAGGAGAGCAACTAGAACAAATAAAGGTGGCATCTACAGAGTAGCCTGAGTTTGTGTTGAGTTTAGTTTATTGTCACATGTACCGAGGCACATTGAAAAGCTTTTGTTGCATGCGAACCAGTCAGCTGAAAGACAAGACATGGTTACAATAGAGCCATTAAACTGTGTAGAGATACACGATAAAGGGAATAACGTGAATAATGTTTAGTGCAAGATAAAGCCCAGTAAAGTCCAATCAAAGATAGTCCGAGAGTCTCCAATGAGGTAGTCGCTCAGGACCAATCTTTGGTTTTGTCGGATGGTTCTGTTGCTTGATAACAGCTGGGAAGAAACTGTCCCTAAATCTGGAATTGTGCATTTTCGCACATTGCCTGTTGGGAGAGGGAAGAAGAGGGAGTGGCCGGGGTGCGACTCATCCTTGATGATGCTGGTGGCCTTACTGAGGCAGCGTGAGGTGTAAATGGAGTCAAAGGAAGGGAGGATGGTTTGTTTGTGATGGTCTGGGCTGAGCCCACAATTCTCTGCAATTTCTTGCAGTCTTGGATGATGTTCCCAAACCATGCTGTGATAATGCATCCCGATAAAATGCTTTCTGCATGCGTAGCGTCAGTAGAAGTGTTCAAACTATTTTTTTAAAACGTGCTCATTATGTCATCAACGGTTCGATGGTGGAGAGGGTCAAGTGCTTCAAATTCCTGGGCGTGCATATCTCTGAAGATCTCTCCTGGTCCGAGAACACAGATGCAATTATAAAGAAAGCACATCAGCGCCTCTACTTCCTGAGAAGATTAAGGAGAGTCGGTATGTCAAGGAGGACTCTCTCGAACTTCTACAGGTGCACAGTAAAGTGCATGCTGACCGGTTACATCGTGGCTTGGTTCGGCAACTTGAGCGCACAGGAGCCGAAAAGACTGCAAAAAGTTGTAAACACTGCCCAGTCCATCATCGGCTCTGACCTCCCTACCATCGAGGGGATCTATCGCAGTCGCTGCTTCAAAAAGGCTGGCAGCATCATCAAGGATCCACACCATCCTAGCCACACACTCATCTCCCCGCTGCCTGAAATCTGCAACATCCAGGTTCAGGAATAGCTGCTTCCCCACAGCCATCAGGCTATTAAACTCAACTCAAACAAAACTCTGAACATTAATATCCCATTGCACTTTATCTGCTTATTTATGTGTGTATATATATATTCAAGGGTATATGGTCACACTGATCTGTTCTGTATTTATTTATGCCTACTATATTCTGTTGTGCTGAAGGAAAGCAAGAATGTCATTGTCCTATCTGGGACACGTGACAATAAACTCTCTTGAATCTTTTGAAGTATATATAGTACGATTATGGGCAAAAGTTGGGTTTGGTAAGAAGCTAAAAGAATGAGAATTGTTTTACAATCTTTGAAATAAATGTTAATCCTTATCAACAGTGCCATCTTTAGGGAGCTGCAGTCACCAAGACTGTAAGAGAGTCGTTTTAACCAGAGGCTCCTAATGGAAAATGAACCCAAGTTGCATAGCTTCCTGTCTACAACCTCCTATCAAAGCCAATGAAGAGGGGTGTGAAATGGATGTCTGATTCAGTTTAATTATTCCCAATAATGTCAATTTTATCCAGGGCAGAGTGTTGATATTTCTTGATATTATTGCATTAAGAATGAGTCACAGATTGTTGTAAAAGGGATGTCACAACAGGTTCTTATTAGTAATTCTTAACATTGTTTGCCAGGGAAAGAAAATATGATTAAGAGATTCTATCAATCTGCAATCCCACTTGGCTCCCTGACCCTTGTGTTCAAATCCCAAATCTGCTTTACTGCAAAAAGAAGCCCCAAAATGGGAGCTCATGTTTGCAAAATCTGGCAAAATTCTTCTCGCTTTCCAACACATAAGATACTTCAGACATACCTGATACTTCACTCAGTCTCTGCGCATCTGTTTTCACATCCGCTCCTTCCAGCAAGGGCCCAATGACACCCTCTGGAAAGAGTTGTGAGTGGGTTCCCATGTACGGATCTAGATTGGTTAACAAGTTGCTGAAGACACTGAGCAGCACCATCTCATCTTGGAAATGGCTCCACAGGTTGGAGAGACAAATAAAATGAGGCTGGCAAAATAAACAGAAGTCAGAGAGTCAGAGAGTCATCGAGTTAGACAGCGCGAAGCAGGCCTTCCAGCCCAACTCGTCCAAGTAACTTAATTGATATACACTCATAAGTCAATGGAATACAAAATGCTGGAATAACTCATTGGGTCAGGCTATATCTCTGGAGGACATGGATATGTGACGTTTCAGTTCAGACTGATCTGTCTGTCAGAGAACAGAAGTTAGAGTCATAGAGTTACACATTGCGGAAGCAGGCCTTTCAGCCCAACCCATCCTTGCCGACCAAGATTCCTTGTGAAAGCTAGTCCCATTTGCATGTATTTGGTCCACATCCAGCTACACTGTTCCCATCCATGTACCTGTCCAAGTCATATATAAAATGCACGATATTATAGCAAAATAGTTTAGGTTACTGGACAAAGGCCTGGACGATTGATCCAGAGGCATGAGCTTGAAACCCACTATGATATCTGGTGAGAACAAAATTGAAAAATTTAATCAGTCTGGAATTAAAATAAAGTATCAGTAACTGGAATATCTTAGAAACCCATCTGGTTCATTAATGTCCCCAGGTAAAATAAATCTCCCACCTTTTCGTGGTCATGTTCTCCTAGATCACGACCATTGTTAAACTTATTTGTAAAAAGTATCTTGAAACTAAAACCGGGAAGTGAACAGAAGTGAAAGAGTCAAAGTGCTGGAGTATCTCAGCAGGTCAGGCAGCATCTCTGGAGAAACATGGATAGGCAATAACCATATAACCATATAACAATTACAGCATGGAGACAGGCCCTCTCGGCCCTTCCAGTCCGTGCTGACCATTTGTTTTCCCCTAGTCCCATCTACCTGCACTCAGACCATACCCCTCCATTCCCTTCACATCCATATACCTATCCACTTTACTTTTAAATGTTAAAATCGATCCTGCCTCCACCACCTCTGCTGGAAGCTCATTCCACACAGCCACCACCCTCTGAGTAAAGAAGTTCCCCCTCACGTTACCCCTAAACTTCTGTCCCTTAATTCTCATGTCATGCCCTCTTGTTTGAATCTTCCCTACCCTCAATGGGGAAAGCTTATCCACGTCAACTCTGTCTATCCCTTTCATCATTTTAAAGACCTCAATCAAGTCCCCCCTTAACCTTCTGCACTCCAAAGAATAAAGACCTAACTTGTTCAACCTTTCTCTGTAACATAGTTGCTGGAACCCTGGCAACATTCTAGTAAATCTCCTCTGTACTCTCTCTATTTTGTTGACATCCTTCCTATAACTAGGCGACCAAAATTGTACACCATACTCCAGAATTGGTCTTACCAATGCCTTGTACAATTTTAACATTACTTCCCTACTCCTATATTCAATGCTCTGATTTATAAAGGCCAGCACACCAAAGGCTTTCTTTACCATCCTATCTACATGCGATTCCACCTTCAGGGAACTATGCACAGTTATTCCTAGATCCCTCTGTTCCACAGCATTCCTCAATTCCCTACCATTTACCAACGTCCTATTTTGATTTGTCCTGCCAAGATGTAGCACTTCACACTTATCAGCATTAAACTCCATCTGCCATCTTTCAGCCCACTTTTCCAAATGGCCCAAATCTCTCTGTAGACTTTGAGAATCTACTTCATTATCCACAATACCACCTATCTTAGTATCATCTGCATACTTACTTATCCAATTTTCCACCCCATCATCTAGATCATTGATGTACATGACAAACAACAGTGGACCCAATACAGATCCCTGAGGCACCCCACTGGTCACCGGCTTCCAACCTGACAAACAGCCATCCACCATTACTCTCTGACATCTCCCATTCAGCCACTGTTGAATCCATCTTGCTACTCCGCCATTAACACCCAAAGATTGAACCTTCTGAACCAACCTTCCATGGGGAACCTTGTCAAAGGCAATGTTTTGGGTTGGGATCCTTCTTCAGGGATTCTTTTAATCCGTCACTTTAAATGGCAATACAAAAGCATCCAACCTTCCAGGAAGACAGTGATGCACGTTACAAAGTTCTATAAGATTTTCAACCAGAGAAACAAACCTGATGAGGACAATACCTACATAAACTTGTGCAGTGGGTACTGCTGCCTTTGACTTAACCACAGTGTTCAACTGTTCCATCTCCTTGGTAAATTGCTCCTGGATCAATTCAACCTGTTTAGCACATGTGATGATTTCAGTCTGCATAGGAAAAATATAATGGTTTCAATGGTTTCTTTATTGCCACGTGTACCAGTACAGTGACATACATTTTTTGCAAACAGCTCAGCAAGACTATCCCCGTACATAAGCACAATCACCCCGGTCAGTACAGAACGTACAGAACACCCCACTGAGTCCATATACAAGAGGCTCAATTTTGGCGTCATGTTAACAGTCCCAGCTGTACAAAGGCCCGTTGCAGCTGCCGCCTCCATTCTGGTCATCCCACGATCCGATGTCCCTCTACACACCTAGCCCTCTTCAGCCCTTTGTCCGATTAAAAAGAAAAGCCATGACTTCTAAATAGCAACCTATGCGTGTGTGTGCATGTGTGTCCAAGAGGGTGAGTGGAGTTGGGATTTTAACTGCTCCATTGGAAACAGGTGGGTGGGGGTGGTGCCGGAGCATCCGTTAAAGTCACGAATCTGGGGGACAACCCTCTCACAAAGACGCCGGTGGGTTCGTGGACGAGCTTCCAGATAAAGTATATGAAGCAAGTGCAGTAATAACATTTAAAAGACACTTGGACAGGTACGTGGTTAGGAAAGGTTTGGAAGGCAGACAAATGGGACTGGCTTAGATGATACATCTTGGTCAGCATGGACGAGTCGAGCTGAAAGGCCTGTTTCCATGCTGTATGACTCAATGCGAGCCGGGTTAATCACACATTAACCATAATATGAGTAAGGGTCTGGGATTTGAACTCCATAATGTTGATTCTCCAAGCTTCCTGGTACTCATCAATAAAATCAAGAGGAAAGTGCTCGTCTGGGTTTTTGACTGACTGGAACAAGGGGATATGAGCAAATCATCATCCGTGGCTGTATTTTGGCTTGAGACCAATTGCACAGCTGTTCTACATAATTTCTTGTTCACCTGATGCAGCTCTATAGGCTTTTGGTTAGGCCGCATTTGGAGTATTGGGTACGGTTCTGGTCGCCCCATTACAGAAAGTATGTGGAGGCTGTGGAGAGGGTCTAGAGGACATTTACCAAAATGCTGCCTAGATTAGAGAGTTTCAGCTGTAGGGAGAGATTGGATTGTTTTCTCTGGAATGTTAGAGGTTGTGGGGAGACTTAATAGAAGTATATAAAATGATGAGAGGCATAGATTGGGAACACAGTCAGAACGTTTTTCCCAGGGTGGAAATGTCCATCACCAGAGGGCATAGCTGTAGGTGAGATGCGGAAAGTTTAATGGGGATGTGCAAAATAAGTAATTCCACCAAGTTCGATGGCAGCCTCGCCTACAGTCTGTCTGTCCTTTTTGTCATTTAAAAATTTTTTTAGTGTGTTTAAAAAGTTTGTATTAATGTTCTCTGGTTTGTTTTATGTGGAGGGTGGGCATGGGGGCCGGGGTAAACGTTTTTTCAATCCCCAGCGCAGGGGAGCTGAGAATCTCCCCCGATGCAGGAGCTTGATCGCCCCGATGAGGAGGCCCGCCGCCGGCTACGGGAGTAAGATCGTCCCGCGGTCGGGGCCTTCCATCACTGTGAGGAATGTGGAGGAGTAACTGTGGTGGATGTTTATGTTAAAATGTATTTTGTGTGTTCTGTTGTTTTATATTAGTATGCCTGTATGGCAAATGAAATTCCTCGAATGTTGCAAAACATACTTGGCTAATAAAGTATTATTATTATGATTCTGATTCTGATTACACAGGGAGTGGTGGGGTCTGGAATGCACTGCCAAAAGTGGTGGTGGAGGCAGATACAATAGTGGCATTCAAGAGGCTTTTAGATAGTCACATGGAAATGCAGGGAATAGAGTTGATGTGGACCATGTGTTGGGAATAGAGGGAATATGGACCATGTGCAGGCAGATGAGATCAGTTTAATTTGGCATCATGCTTGCCGCAAACATTGTGGGGCGAAGGGCCCGTTCCTGTTTTGCACAGTTCTATATTCTATGTGCAGGAAAGAATTGCAGATCCTGGTTAAAATCAAAGGTAGACACAAAATGCTGGAGTAACTCAGTGGGACAGACAACATCTCTGGAGAGATGGAATGGGTGAAGTTTCAGGTCGAGACTGAAGAAGGGTCTCGACCTGAAGCATCACCCAGTCCTTCTCTCCAGAGATGCTGCCTGTGCCGCTGAGTTACTCCAACATTTTGTGTCTGTATTCTATATACTGGACAGAGAGAGGTGATTTCAGGGCCGGATTTAGATGAAGAGAGGACCCAGGCTATTCCACTTGTGAGGCCCCTCCCAATCCCCCACCCCCACGATGAGAGGAAGATGGAAGAGTCCAACAGATTGACACTGATGTGCAGCCGAGCTTGGCCAATGCGATAAGCGGCTGGAAAGCTGCGCTTTAAATTTTTTTTTATTGCCAGTGCTAGTGTCGAGTTATCGGCTTAAAACACTATTATTCTGAAATGGAGGGCAAGGAAAATTACTGACGTGTTGTTTAGAGACTACAGTGCGTTGTGACCGCATATGTAAGAAAGGCCTATGACAGTGTCAAAAATATTAGGCCCATACGAAACTTTTCAAAAAAGGGGGTAGTATGGCAGGATTACAAATGTTTTATGTGAAATAAGTGCACGCAGTGCATATCACAAGCGCAAAGCTGAAAGACCCTTGAGGCCGGGGTCCAGGGCCCGCTTAAGGGCCTGGAAGCTCTAGAGTTTTAGATGCTCTCTGGTGCATTCTGAGCCTTATTTTGGAGAATTTATGTACCAAATTTATGACCAATATTTCAGAAATAATTTTGGTTGAGTCAAGAGTAATGAGTAGTTGGAATGGGATAATTGGTGTCATTGTAGTACACATTTTTTTAAATCAAGAATTGAAGCTGTCCTTGTTTTAATAATCAAGTTGTACTGTAAAATGTTATGTAAAATGTTATAAAGGGGCAAATAAAATACTGTAAGTTTTTGCAGTAAATAAAACCTTTTTTTAGAAAATGTTTTGTGTGTTGATTTGATTGCCTGTTACTGTTCGACTGTGTTAGTGTGTGCACATTAAAAATATGATGCAAAATGAAAGTCGCAAACTATGGAATTCATATTTTTCATGTTTTGTTATCAAGGAAAAGAAAGCAGTTCCAATTGTTTGATATTATTCATATGGAGGAGAAAATATATGCTCTGAAACCTACCTTAATTTTGCAATCTCACTAAAGATAATCCCCTTTTCCCTCTCCCCCCTCCTCCTTCCCCCTCCATCCACCCCTCTCCCTCCCCATCTCTCTCTCCACCCCCCTTTCCCTCTCTCTCTCTCCCTCCTCTCTCTCTCTCTCCCCCTCCCCTCTCTCTCTCCCCCCCTCCCCTCCCTCTCTCTCCCCCCTCTGCAGGGCTGCCAACATTGGGTGAGAGTTGGGAGTGAGAAATTGCGAGAGACTAAGCCCGAGGAAGCGTAGCGACCGGGGGGGGGGGGGGGTATGGGAGGAGGGTGTCCCCCCTCCTATTGGTATGGAACATTTGCATTTTTTAGCTTGAAATATGGTGCATACTGTAGTGAGTCTTTTCTTACACTTGAATGCAATATATATGCTTTAAATTGGATTAGCTATGAATTAGGGTAAATTACATTCCTGATTACATTCCACAGTAGAGCCCAGGTTCTGATCAACAGGTGCAGCACATGAATGAACTTAGTGTATTCATGTATGGAAATCAGATTATAATCAAGCCCTTGGCCCATGTTGACCAACCTGGGTCTCACTGCACACCTGGTACAACTCTTGGCCCCGACTCCAGTTGCATATCTTCTCTCATTCCTGTCCCTGAGTCCAGCCTTACACCTGGCCCCTTATTCTACCCTGATCATAGCTGCTTACCTGCTTAGGTTCCCAGTGCTGAGCACACCACTGGTCCCAGCTTTGACTGCACACCTAGTATTATTCCAGACCTTGACTATGGATGCAAACTTGGCCTTGCTCCTAGCCCCTTTGCACTGACAATATATCTGGCCCACACATAACGCCCCATATCTGACCCCCTGGACTTAACCTATTATATTCAAGTCCACAGGTGCTTATCTAATGCAGTAATCCTTTATGGGGCACTTCACAGACCAAATTATGGATCACAAAATTTGCTACATTCATTGGCTTCCTTGTTATCTAACAAAGAAACATAGAAAATAGGTGCAGGAGGAGGCCATTCAGTCCTTCGAACCAGCACCGCCATTCATTGTGATCATGGCTGATCATCCCCAATCAATAACCCATGCCTGCCTTCTCAATATATCCCTTGATTCCACCAGCCCCTAGAGCTCTATCTAACTCTTAAATCCATCCAGTGATTTGGCCTCTGCTGCCCTCTGTGGCAGGGAATTCCACAAATTCACAACTCTCTGGGTGAAAAAGTTTTTTCTCACCTCAGTCTTAAATGGCCTCCCCTTTACTCTAAGACTGTGGCCCCTGGTTCTGGACTCGCCCAACATTGGGAACATTTTTCCAGCATCTAGCATTTATAAATGTATATGTTTCTATAAGATTCCCTCTCATCCGTCCCCTATCAATAACCCATGCCTGCCTTCTCCCCATATCCCCTGACTCCACTTGCCCCTCGAGCTCTATCTAACTCTCTCTAACATGCCAGTTACTTTGTCAAAGAAGTCATCAATTGGTTGAACACAATTCCCATCCATAAAATTAAACTCACTCAGCTGTATAAGTATTCTGATACAATTTCTTTCATTTTCATAACAAACTGTCCTGAAGTCATTTTCACCCCCAATATTTTCAGTATTTTGCTGTCTTCCTCTCAGCTGGGACTTTTCCGAAATGCAAAGTCCAATAACTATATATTTAAGCAATAATATTCTATTAACTGTGATCTTGAGAGTACTAATATTTTCTGTGGTATTCATAACATAACAATGATAAAAGATCTTTGTTTTGTTTGCACCTACCAACATTGCATACATTATTACATTACAGTTAATCTCTACTGAGGGCAAATTTTTGTTCCAATTCTCCCCATTCCCAATTACTTTTACATTGAAGTGATTGAAATCCAAGTGAGTTTAAATGGCATCATAAAAGTAAAACCTCCAGAATGGATGATATTCATTACATGGTTGGTTGGGGTCAGTATCAGCACAATTAATATATTAAACTTTGAATCTTCAGATGTCCTGGTTCAAGCTAAAACTAAAGACAAATAATAATCTTCTCACACATTCCCCTGCAAGTATCTCTGTCACTCCTTTAAAATATGCCCTTTCTTTGAACAAGTTCCTAAATGTCGCATCTGAATCAGTTTCCATCTGATTACACTCCTTGAGGATGTTCATCTACGTGTTCAATTAATAAAACAACGAGATTGGGGACATTTCTATTCAACCTGTCAAATGAATTGGAGGAGGGGGGGAGTTAGAAATAGTCAATAAGGTAAACAAACATAACAATTGCGTGGAAAATGACAATAGTGCTACCTTCCCAATATTTAACTGAAGGAAATAATGGGTTATTAGGGCTGTATGTTGTGACAGACAGCCTGCCACTTTGAATGTCATTTAATATTACACTGATCCCATCCCCCTGGATATTCCGGATTAATAAATTAAGGTTTTGTCAACTAATTACAAATCAATAACATTAGCCAACTCCGAAACATGAAGCTCTGAGCATTGGGATCCAGACATCACGGACAACTGGCCTCAGTTCCCCGCTCACATCTGGCAGTGTTCTCCGTCTGAACTAGAGGCTGCGGAGCGTTTTCGAAAGTGGGAAGGCTGAGCGATCACTGATCACTGGCCTTAGAGGTACACGGTGAGGGAATGGAGCAACCGAGTGGGGAGAGGGTGTGGAAGAAGGGTGTCCCCATCCCTGGATAGGAACTTTTTGAAATTTGATGTATTAAAATCGTGTTTTAGTGCATTGTAGAAGTATGATTTCAATGTTTTTTGTATGAAGTATTTTTAAGAGGTAACTTTTTAAGGGGTAACTTTAAAGCTGCCAGAGTAGGTAGTTGAGGCAGGGACCATCCCAACATTTAAGAAACAGTTAGACTGATACATGGATAGGAGAGGTTTGGAGGTATGGACCAAAAGCAGGTAGCGTAGCTGGGACATGTTGGTGGGTGTGGGCAAGTTGCGCCGAAGGGCCTGTTTTCACACTGTATCATTCTATTTTTTATTTTTTATTTTTTAGTTAGAAGTACAGTAGTGTGGTACTTAAGTACCTAATACATACATATATATTTCCATTCTTGTACAACTTCGTACTTTTGATTTAATAATAAAAGAACAGTGAGAGAAAAAAGAAATAAAGAGTGTCGGAATAGATAGACAAGCGAGTAGAAACAGATAGCCAAAGAAATACAGGACCGAGATAAGAAGCTAAAAAGATTGAAAGAAAAGGAGAAAGTAAAGGAAAGAGAGATTAGGAGAGATCTACCTATTTCGCATTTTTGCCCATCCGTCACCCGGTTCTAAACCATTTAATTTCTTATGTTGCACCATCTGCTTGTAAAAAGTTGATAAAAGGAGACCAAGTCTTTAAGAATAGGTCTACTTTGCCTAGTAGGAGGAATCTCATTTCTTCAAGGTGTAGCATTTCAGACATGTTTGAGATCCACATTTTGAATGTTGGCGTGATAGCGTTTTTTTCCAAAATTTGAGTATAAGTTTTTTTGCTGTTATTAGACCGTAATTAAGAAAAGCTTCTTGGAATATAGTTAGTTTACTTCCCTCTTCCATTGATCCAAAGATAATCAGTTCTGTATTGGGGTTCAAATTTGTGTTAAATAGTTTTGTAAAAATTCCAAAAATTTAATTCCAAAATTCATACAGTTTTATACAAGAGTCAAAGGAATGTGCTATAGTGGCATTTTGAGTTAAACATTTGTCGCAGATGGGGGAAACATTTGGAAATATTTTATTCAGTCTAGTTTTCGAATAATATAGTCTATGTAAAATTTTAAATTGAATTAGGTTATGTCTTACATTAATTGAACATTTATTTACATATAATAAAAACATTTCCCATCTATCATTCGGAATTTTTATCAATAACTCTTGTTCCCAGTCCCTTCTAATTGCCTCTGTCGTTGGTGTTTCTATATTTAGAATTGTATTATATAAGTAAGATATTAAATTGCTCATTCCTTCCTCCAATATATCTGGAGTTAAAGTTTGATATCCTTGTATATATTTTTTTCAAATAATCTTGAATTTGAAGATATTTGAAATATTGATTACTTTTCAAATTATATTTTAGTTGTAATTGTTGGAATGATAAAAGTTTTCCCATTTCATACATATCTCCCATCGTTTTAATTCCTATTCTTTCCCAATGGGTAAACGTTTTATCAATAATGGATGGTTTGAATGAGGGATTATTAGCTATTGGAGAAAGAAGCGATAATTTTCTTAATTTTAAAGTTAATTTTATTTGTTTCCAAATTCGTATTATACTGTGAATAATTGGATTCTTCTTATATATTATATTGTTCAGTTTCATCGGGGAAAGAAGGATCGCTCCTATATTATAAGGGGAACAATCCTCTTTCTCCATTCTTATCCAATCTACCTGTTGGGCAGAACTGTCCAAACAATAGATTATATTTTTAATATTCACTGTCCAATAGCAATACAATACGTTAGGAAGTGTCAGTCCCCCTGATTCTTTAGATTTACACAAGTGTGTTATTTTTAATTCTGTGTGATTTATAATCCCATATGAAGTTTATAATATCAGAGTCTAGTTTTTTTAAAGATTTTTATAGGTACGTATATTGGTATTGATTGAAATAGGTACAATATTTGTGATAAGAAGATCATTTTTATCGCGTTTATTCTGCCTATTAAGGACATCGGCAGTGTTTTCCAAAATTTAATAAACCCATTTAATTTAGTTAATAAAGGCATATAGTTTGCATTGAGCAATGATTTATATTTCCTAGTGATTTGGATGCTCAAATACTTACATTTTTCTGTTGCAATTCTAAAGGGGAATTTCAACAAATGTGTAAGTTTTATTGTCTTAATTTTGCTTTTGTCTATTAAGTTTAGTATATTTGGTATGCTAATTTGCGAATTTGTAATATATAATAATACATGAAATTTTATTAAGTGTTTGGGGGACTTCTTATACTTTCTGCTTCACTAGTGCAAATAGCAGGGGCGATAGTACGCCACCCTGCCTATTGCCCCTTGCTCGGGGATAATATATTATTAGTCAGTCTGCCGTCAGCTTATCATATAATAATTTTACCCATGAGATAAAGTTATCTCCCATGTTAAATTTTTGCAATACTTTGAATAAATATTGCTTTGATGCTTTTCCTTCCAATGAAATAATTGCAGTATTATGTGAGTACATTATATTAGACAGCCGTCTCAAATTGTTAAAAGAGTATCTCTTTGGTATAAACCCTGTTTGGTCCGGGTTTATTAGTTTGCTAACATATTTATACATATTTAATAACCAGACTGATTCCTGGGATGTCAGGACTGTCTTATGAAGAAAGACTGGATAGACTCGGTTTATACTCTCTGGAATTTAGGAGATTGAGAGGGGATCTTATAGAAACTTACAAAATTCTTAAGGGGTTGGACAGGCTAGATGCAGGAAGATTGTTCCCGATGTTGGGGAAGTCCAAGACAAGGGGTCACAGCTTAAGGATAAGGGGGAAATCCTTTAAGACCGAGATGAGAAAGACTTTTTTCACACAGAGAGTGGTGAGTCTCTGGAACTCTCTGCCACAGAGGGTAGTTGAGGCCAGTTCATTGGCTATATTTAAGAGTGAGTTGGATGTGGCCCTTGTGGCTAAGGGGATCAGAGGGTATGGAGAGAAGGCAGGTATGGGATACTGAGTTGGATGATCAGCCATGATCATATTGAATGGCGGTGCAGGCTCGAAGGGCTGAATGGCCTACTCCTGCACCTAATTTCTATGTTTCTATGTTTCTATTTACTCAATCTTCTCGCTAGGGTCTTTGCTAATATTTTTTGATCTGTATTTAGGAGTACAATAGCTCTATATGAGCCTGGGTCTTCTAGATCTTTATCCTTTTTTGGTATAAATATAATCGGTGACTCAGTTAATGTTTCTGGTAGTTTATTTTCTTTAAAAGGGTATATATATATAAATCTTGCAGGCGTGGAGAAATTATCTCATAGATTCTTTTATATAATTCATTACTAAAGTCATCTGGTCCTGGCCTTTTGCCATTCTTCAACAAATTTATTGTTTCTTCTATTTCCTGTAGTGTAATCTGGGCTCCTAATCCCTCTTTTTCCACCATATTTAATTTTGGAAGATTACAATTGTCTAAGAAATTTGTAATTTGAGTATTATTTGCAGAGGTTTTCGATGTATATAAATTTTGATAAAATTGAGCAAATCTTTTATTAATATCTTTAGGTAGTGTTAGTAATTCCCCTTTGTCTGATTTAATTTTAGTAATTGTATTTTCTGTTTCCCGTTTTTTCAGTTGGCATGCTAAGAGTTTAAGTGGTTTATCACCAAATTCGAAATTTTCTTGTTTTATAGTTTGAAATAATCTTATTATTCTGGCCGATAAAATTTTATTTAATTTATATTTTAGTATTGTTATCTTATTATGTTTATCTATATTTGGTTCTTTAGCATTTTCTAAATCTAATTGTCTAATTTCTTGTTCTAACTGCAATTGTTCAGTGTTATTTTTTTTTATTTGGAAAGCTTGATATGAGATTATAGTTCCTCTAATAAATGCCTTAAAAGTTTCCCATAATAAGGAGGGTGAAATATCTGGTGTATCATTTGTCTCAAAAAAGAATCCCATCTGCTCTTTTAAATATGTACATCCTTGTGAATTGTTTAAGATTTGGGGGTTAAACCTCCAAAACGATTTTTTATCAGGCATTCCATCTAATTTTTAAAAAAAAGTTAGCGGGGAATGATCAGAAAAAATACTATTATGATATTTAGAATTATATGTATATGGAATTAGTTTCATGTCCACTGAGAAATAATCAATACGTGAATATGTTTTATGTACCGTTGAATAAAATGAATATTCCCTACCTACTGGGTTAGCGATCCACCATACATCTGTTATGTTGGTATTTTTCATGTATGTATTTAGGAGTTCACTAGTTTTAGATTTTATGTTAATCCTTTTTTGTTTTGCTGATTTATCCAGATATGGATCTAAAACACAATTCAAATCTCCCCCTATTATCACATTTTGATAGTTAAGTTCTGTAATTGTATCCAAAATTTTACTAAAGAATTGGGGGTTGTCAAAATTAGGAGCATAAATATTTATCAAAGTAAGTGGAGTAGAATAAATTTATCCCGTGACTATGACATACCTCCCCTCTTTATCAGCTATAGTATTCTTTAATTTAAATGGTATACCTTTACGAATGATAATAGCCATACCTCTAGATTTAGAAGTAAATGAAGAGTAGTATGTTTGCCCAATCCAATTTACCTTTAATCTTATCTGTGTTTGATATTTCAAATGCGTCTCTTGTAAGAAAATGATGTCACTGTTTAATGCTTTTAATTGGGCAAAGATCTTACCCCTTTTAATTGGTTCATTAGTGCCCCTTATATTCCAACTACAGAACGTGATTCCTCCAGTTTTCTTTTGTTTATCGTCTTGCATTAAGAATCATGTTAATACCTTTACTTCATATGGTGCAACCAAGAACCTCATAACTCTAGGTGGAGGATGGTCATCCCCAGCTGCTAAGTTTTGTTGGAATCTCCCCTTCAGAATAGACCTTGAAAAAGACCAGAAAGTGTAGAGTCGTGAAAAGATATTTAACAAACAAAAAGTGATATTATAATATCCAAAAATAGAGATATTATAATTAAAAACAGACCACCAACAGGTGGTAGAAAAATTCTTATTGACTTCCGTAGATGTTTTTATATGTTTCGCTCTGCTCCCTTGACCAGTTATTATTAATTGGAAGAGAGAGCGATACAAAGTTCAGAAATATATATATAAAATAAAACGCACTCCAATAGACTTAGAAATATATCTTCAAAGAGAAAAAACAAAATAAAAAAGAGTTTCCGAGTATATATTTAGATATAACAGTAATTATGTTAATTATATATCCATATCTATTGATATGCCTAGCTCTATTACAATTAAGTCTCAAACTTTTATATCAGATACCAGCAGATTCCAAGGGGGTAACCAGATTCAGACCCTTGGGTAACTTCCAAGCGTCTGAGTCTCCTCCCCCCTCTTTGCGCGCAATTTAGACTAAATCTACTATATCCATAAAATTTGTTAGTTTGTTATTAGTACTTATCAATCATATTTAACTTGTTATTCTTATATTTAGCAAGTAATTAACATCATGAAATAAACATCAGCCATTATTAAGCTATGCCTTAATATTACACCATTTTATTAATTATATTTTATGTTAGTATGTAATTGTGTGTTTCTTAAATCATAAATTTCTATATACGTCCACTGGTAATATTTTTCCATATTCTCGTTATTTTCCCCGCTACAATGTTTCTTCTTTGTCAATCCTTTGTTGAAGTGAAACACAAAATCCGACCTTGAGTTAACATTCCAAAGATAAAATGTCTAGACAACGCCTCGAGAAAAGTTCTCCATCTTAACCAGAGCAGTATTTTTTGTATGTTAAAAAAAAAGAAACACAGTACGTTCTTCGTCGTTTCTCATGATCAGTAGTCCTCCTTTGTGATACTTTGTGAATAATTAAATGCCTTTTCTGGATCCGTGAATGCACGTTCAACATGGTGATAAGTAATTCTCAATTTCACAGGATATACTATCCCATATCTTACTCCCGAGACCTCTTTCAGTAGCCTTCTCGTGTTTGCAAACTTGTCCCTTTTTTCCATCACTTCAGCTGGAAAATCACGAAAGAATCTTAGTTTGTCTTCTTCAAACATCAAATTCACACCATATGGAATTTTTTTCATAATTCCTTCCAGGGTTGAAATGTCATAGAATTTCAGAATAATCTGTCTTGGGGGGGCAGTTGGGCTTGCTTGAACCTTACGTCGGACCCGGTGAGCCATATCTATTCTCGGGGCTTCAGGCAGCTTAAGCACTTGTTTGAGTAAGTTGGCAGCAAACTCCAGAAAGTTTTGCCCACTCTCCTTTCCTTCTTTTACTCCAACTATCCTCAGATTTTGTCTTCTTGATTTTGCTTCCAAGTCTGTACATTTATGCTTCATTTTAGCAAGCTCCCTCCCAGTACTTTCTTGTTCTTAATTTTTTTGTTTAAATCCTCCTCAACCTCAATCACATGTTTGGTTAAGTCATCAATTTTCCCCATCAGCGTATCATTACCTTGTTTAATTTTTTCAGAGAGGCTTTTGTCCAGCACGACATTCCCATCTTGTATCACTTTAGAAATAACTTCAGTGACTGAAGTTAATACCGACTTTTCCATTTGTTCCATATGCACTCTTTGTTCCTCCATTGAGGTCATTTCTGTAGAAAGATTTCGAAAGTCAGCTTCTTCTTCTGAGCTTCCAGCTGATGCTTGAGAGGATTGAGGAGTCTTTCCAAGTTTTTTTAAGTACTGTCTTGTGGCAGGTCTTGAAGCAGGTTTTACAGGCTTCTGGCGAGGATTCCCTTTTTTCATTTAAAACTGCTGTAATTCTCTGTTATCAGCAGAGTTTCTGATAACACACAATTAAATAGCAGCTCCAGTAGTATATTTTAGAACTCCCCCGTCTTCCAGCTCGTATTTTTGCACATTAAAACATTCTTTCGGGAGCAGAGCAAAACAGGAGCATCTCTTACCCCACCATTGACGCCGCCGGAAGTCACACTTTATCATTCTATGACTACATTATACGTCCACCATGCATGAATGCTTCAAAATCAAGTGAATCGAGTTTTATTGCCATACACTCAAGCATAGAAACATAAAAAATAGGTGCAGGAATAGGCCATTGGCCCTTTGAGCCAGCACTGCCATTCAATATGATCATGGCTATTCATCTAAAATCAGTACCTCTTTCCTGTTTTTTCCCCATATCCCTTGATTTCGTTAGCCCCAAGAACTAAATGTAATACTCTCTTGAAAACATCCTGTGAATTGGTCTGCACTGCCTTCTGTGGCGGAGAATTCCACAGATTCACAACTCTCTGCGTGAAGAAAGTTTGTCCTCATCTCAGTCCTAACTGCCCCCCCCCCCCCTTTATTCTTAAACTGTGACCCCTGGTTCTGAACTCCCCCAACATCGGGAACATTTTTCCTGCAGTTACAGTAAGTGAAAATCGAGCAGGCAAGCAGGATATCTGTCCCCGTCGCTGCTTCTGCTTCCAACACCCATGGCCCATGCAGTTGATATGAGTTTTGAAATTTTCGTTGATCACAGAATTTCTCACGACAGAGCGTGAGAAATTTGTGATCAGCGTGAGAATTTGGCGAAATGAGTGATTCTCTCTCTCTCCCCCTCTCTCTCTCCCCTCTCTGTCTCTCCCTCTCTCCTCTCACCCTCCTCTCTCCCCTGTCTCCCCCTCTCTCACTCCTCTTCCCTCTCTCTTCTCTCCCCCCTCTCTCTTTCCTCTCTTCCCCTCTCTTCCTCTCTCTCCCCCCTCTCTCCCCCTCTCTCTCTCTTTCCCCTCTCCTCCCACCTCACTCTCTCTCTCTTTCTCCCTCCCTATCTCCCCCTCTCTTCCCCACTCTCTCCCTCTCCACACACTCTCTCCCATCTCTCTCCCTCTCTCTCTTCCCCCCCCTCTCTTTCTCATTGCTCTCTCCCCCTCTCTCCCCCATTTCTCCCTCCCACCTCACTCTCTTCCCTTGCTCTCTCTCCCCTCTCTCTTTCTCCTGTCACTATCTCCTCTTTCTCTTTGCCCTCCATCTCTTTCTCTCTTTCCCCCTCTCCCCTCTCTCTTCCTCTTTTACCACCCGTCTCTTCCCCCCTCTCCCATTCTCTCATACCCTTTCCACCCCCTCTCTTCCCTCTCACCCCTCTCTCTTACCCCCCCTCCCACCTCACCCTCCCCCTCTCTCTCCCTACCTCTCTCTCCCCTCTCTCTTCCCCCTCACTCTTCTCTCTCCCCATTCTCTCCCTCTCTGTCTCTCCCCTCTCCCTGCAAACACTCGCCAGCCCCATTCCCGGCATCTGTCACCGGCAAACACTCGCCAACCCCGCAAACACTCAACAGCCCCGGCAAACACTCACCAGCCCGGCAAACACTCGCTAGCCACAGATCTGTCTCCACTGTTGCTTGTGCTTCCATCCCTCCTTCAGCCCCAGCTCTCCAACACCTGCGGACCATGCAGTTTATCTAAGTTTTGAAATTTTCGTTGATCACAGAATTTCTAACCACAGAGCGTGAGAAATTTTTGATCAGCGTGAGGACGTAAGAATTTGTCAAAATGCGTGATTCTCACGCTCAAAGCGTGAGAGTTGGCAGCCCTGCCTCTGTCTCAACCCCCCCTTTCCCCCTCTCACATCCCCCCCTTTCTCTCACTCCTTCCCCCTCTCTCTCCCTCCCACGCAGCGAGGCTCCAACTGCATGCCGCAGACACCACAGCCCCTGGCCCGGAGTAACGGGCACTCCCGCAAAGCAATATTCCACTGGAGTAGACACGAGGCATCGAGGTGATTGTGTGGAGTGGAAATGGAGATCTGAACCCGCCCGGGCCCACTGCGCACGCGCGGAGAGACAGCGTCACTACTGCGTCACTACTGCGTCACTGGCTTCCCCCAACTGCGCAGGTGAAGATGGTCGCAATTATTTTCCCCAAAACTTCCAGCGGGCCGGAACCAGAATTTTGGGTAATTTCCATCAGTGGAAACGCTGATAGCGCTCCAATTCGTTTTTTCTCAGGGTTTTTTTTATTCTAGGGAAAAAAACACCTTGGCCGTAGGCCCCCTAGACTTTGAGGCCCTGGGCTTCAACCTATGAGGCCTGTAGGTAAATCCGGCCCTGCCGAGGCCCCACTAAATCTCGAGGCCCTAAGCTTAAGCTTGTGAAGCGCATACATAAATCCGGCCCTGGGTGCGTTCCTTTTCTTATACCTATATCAGTATGTGCTTGCATGTATATGGGTCAGGGTGGAGTAGGGTGCGTTGCGGGTAGTTTGGGTGGTGGGGAATGGTATTGCAGCGGGAGTAGCTGTGAGTCTTCGTGGAATTGCACCCATTCTGGTTGTGCTGGGGTCAACCAACACAACTGGGGCAAACTGCAAAATCATGCCTGTAATTTAGTAAATAAATAACGAAGAGTTATTTTAGTTGTAGCATTCTTTCCTTTTTCCTTTGAGCAATGGAAATGATAAGAGTTACATGAGTAGGGTAGCAATCGTTCCTTGTGTTAAACAGGCATTATAGGAATAGCTACTTGTCATACATGTTCATTTCAAAGGAACTGAATTTAGGAAGGGGAGGATTTGCAGCATAAATGATACACATCACGTATTTCATCTCCTCACTAATTGGAGTATTTGAAGCACCACCATAATTATAACAGTGCAGTCTTTGCTTTACAAGGAAACAACCAGCAAGATCCATGAAACAGTAAACAACATATAATTGTGTAGGAAGGAACTGCAGATGCAGGTTTACACGGAAGATAGACATGCGTGTGGGGGGGACTGCTGTGAACTAAGAGGGACCCAGCCGGGGAGGAGGGCGGTTGATGAAGAAGGGATGAGTAGTTTTTGTAACTTTGTTGGAGTCTTTGTGGTGTGTTTTGTACGCAAAAACAAAGAATTTCACTGTACCCAGGTACATGTGACAATAAAGTTTCATCATCATCGAAATACTGGAGTACCTCAGCCAGTCCGGCAGCACCTCTGGAGAAAAGGAATAGGTGACCCTTTGGGTTAAGACTGCAGTCTAAAGAAGGGTCTCCACCCAAAACATCACCTGTTTCTTCTCTCCAGAGATGCTGCCTGTCCCGCTGAGTTACTCCAGTATTTTGTGTCTATCCAAGAACATATAATTTCTCTTTTTGTACAATTTATGAAAAACGAGGAATAAATATTGGCCTGGCTATTGGGAATGAATTGCCTGCTCTCCAAATTTGTCTCACAGGACTCCTTTCACATTCATTTTAGAGAGTTGCGTGTTCTAGATTCACCCTTTGGGTCAAACATTTCTTCCTTAGATCTCCTCGAAGCCTCTTACAGTACTTCTCTCCCTAAACCCATTCACTCTAGTTCTAGAGACGTCTGATACGGAGCAAAGTTTCCAACTATCCATATGAATCGGATTGTTCCATTGCTTACCATGATGATGGACAGAAATATCTCATGCTGCCTCACATTGAATAAGGCCTCCTTCAGCTTATCGTGCAACCCATCTGTTTCGTAGCACTGTTGCCGACTTTTTTCCAGCCTCTCGATAATGGCCGTGTAGTGATAAACTAATTGCTGAGTAGCTTGTAGCTCAGAGTCGACATTCTGCTTGGTTGCTGGAAGGGCTTCATTTAGAATGGCAGGCACTGTAATTGCACATACATTTCAGACAGGCAGAGCATTAGCCTCACTAACTAACCATGAATTAGCTTTATATTTGTTGCCAACCAGATACATTAATGAAGAATTAGGCAGAAGCAGCCTGAGAGAGTTGAACATTGGAGGTAAATCACGGGCTACCAAAGAATGTTAAACAAAGTTTTAGTGCAACACTTTGTGAATGCTATGGTGACTGAAGTTGGAAAAGGGGAATTACAACGGGATCTGGGGGTCCTTGTTCATCAGTCAATGAAAGTAAGCATGCAGGTACAGCAGGCAGTGAAGAAAACGAATGGCATGTTGGCCTTTATAACAAGAGGAGTTGAGTATAGGAGTAAAGAGGCCCTTCTGCAGTTGTACAGGGCCCTAGTGAGACCACATCTGGAGTATTGTGTGCAGTTTTGGTCCCCTAATTTGAGGAAGGTCATTCTTGAGGGAGTGCAGCGTAGGTTTACAAGGTTAATTCCCGGGATGGCGGGACTGTCATATGCTGCGAGAATGGAGCGGCTGGACTTGTATAGTCTGGAGTTCAGAATGATGAGAGGGGATCTTATTGAAACATATAAGATTATTAAGGGGTTTGGACACGCTAGAGGCAGGAAAATGGTCCTGATGTTTGGGGAGTCCAGAACCAGGGGCCACAGTTTAAGAATAAGGGGTAAGCCATTTAGAACGGAGATGAGGAAACACTTTTTCTCACAGAGAGTTGTGAGTCTGTGGAATTCTCTGCCTCAGAGGGCAGTGGAGGCTGGTTCTCTAGATACTTTCAAGAGAATGCTAGATAGGGCTCTTAAAGATAGCGGAGTCAGAGGATATCGGGAGAAGGCAGGAATGGGGTGCTGATTGGGGATGATTAGCCATGATCACATTGAATGGGGGTGCTGGCTCGAAGAGCCGAATGACCTACTCCTGCACCCATTGTCTATTGTCCACAATTCTCCAACACGGACTGATATTTACAGATAATTCATATTATCAAGCCTACTCCTGTAAAGTTTATCCCATCGCTAGTGGGAGAGTCTAGGACCAGAGGCCATATCCTCAGATTAAAAAGACATACCTTTAGAAAGGAGATGAGATGGAATTTATTTAGTCAGAGGTGGTGAATCTGCAGAATTCTTTGCCACAGAAGGCTGTGGAGGCCAATTAAATGGATATTTTTTAAGGCGGAGGTTGATAGATTCTTGATGAGTAAGGGTGTCAGGGTGTTATGGGGAGAAGGCAGGAGAATGGGGTTGAGAGGGAAAGATAGATCAGCCCTGATTGAATGGCCTAATTCTGCTTCTAGATCTTATGAACTTATCACATACAGGTCAGCTAGATTGATAGGAGAGGTTTGGAAGGATATGAGCCAAATGCAGGTAGGTGGGACGAGTGGTGATGGGCATCTTGGTTGGTGTGGGCAAGTTGGGCCGAAGGGCTTGTTTCCATGCTGCATGACTATGGCCATAGTCAAGGGATGACAACATTCCCTGGTCTCTGGAGCACTGCCACTGAACTTGATCATTCTTCTTCTGTTATCCTGGGATGCTCATTATTTGGCTGCATGGTGGCGTAGTGGTAGAGACACTGCCTTACAGCGCCGGAGACCTCGGTTCAATCCTGACTACAGGTGCTTGTCTGTATGTAGTTTGTATGTTCTCCCATGACCTGAGTGGGTTTTCTCTGAGATCTTCAGTTTCCTCCCACACTCCAAAGACGTACAGGTTGTAGGTTAATTGGCTTAGTATAAATGTAAATTGTCCCTAGTGTGTGTAGGGTGGTGATAATGTGCGGGGATCGTTGGTCAGTGCGGACTCGATGGGCCATAGAGCCTGTTTCCGCACTGTATCACTAAACTTAACTAAACTCTCTCAGGCTATCGGGTCTTTTGTCCAAATGTCTTTTAAACGTTGTTATTTACCTGCCTCAACTGCTTCCTCTGGCAGCTCATTCCATATACTCACCACCTTCTGAGTGAAAAAGTTGCCTCTAATTCATGTTACACCTTTCATCTCTCACCTTAAACCTACGCCCTCTGGTTCTTGATTCCCCACCCAGGGTAAAAAACTCTGTGCATTCACCCTATCAAAGGTTCCAGAGAAAACAATCCAAATCAATCCAACCTCTCCCTGTAGCTGAAACCCTGTAATCCACGCAGCATTCTGGTAAACCTCCTCTGCACTCTCTCCTGAGCTTCCACATCTTTCTTGTTCCAGTAGATACGAAAGGTTTAGACGGATAAGGGCCAAACACGGGCAGGTGGGACTAGTGTAGAAGGGGCATCTTGGTTGCATGGGCAAGTTGGGCCGAAGAGCCTTTTTCGATGCTGTGATGTGCTGTGGATGTGATCTCAAGGATTGCTTTCATTTAACCATTATTAAGAATTTAGAAATTAGCGAGTCACAAAGGTGTTCTGAAGTGTGTTTAACAAGACTTACAGTCATCAATACCCTCGCCACCCTTCTTGCAGTTTTTGTTGAACAGTCGGATGCCAGTGACAATCATGTTGAGTTCGTTCAGTTGCCGTTCCTTGTCCCTTTTTGTGAGAACGAGAAAGGTTCCCAGTTCTGTCTGTGGAAAGACACTTTGCAGCGCAGCTACAATAAGTTAAAAAAAGAGATTGCAGGAGTACATCAGCAAACAGAAAGTAATTTCTTAGCATTGCAATCTCATTTCAGACTCCAAATGTACATTACATAGCACTCAGCTTCACTTTAACTAAGATTTAACCCCAACTCATTCAGATTGATGCTGAAATTCTCTTTCATCGCCTCTCGGCCGAAATTCTCTTTCAACACCTCTCGCCTTTTCCTCATCGATCCCATAAGTTACTGTCAACTGAATGAATGACTAATTCAAAGCTCTCCAAATTGTATACTCTGACTGTCTTATAATCCTATCCATTGGCTTCTCATCCCTTAATACTGCATATTGATTATACATCCCTTAATATATTGAGGGTACACAAAAGGCTGGAGAAACTCAGCTGGTGCAGCAGCATCTAAGGAGCGAAGGAGGCAACGTTTCTAGCCGAAACCCTTCTTCAGACCTTAATATATTGATTTCATTTTCTTTATTTTTTGCTGCAAGTTTTACAAGAACACTTTGGATACTAGAGGCTGGAATTGGTTTCTTAGATTTGAATAGTTTTCTCAGGAACTTCATGGAAGTTGATAGACTTGGATTGTTTTCTCTAGAATGTCGGACGTTGAAGTGTGATTTGATGTAAGTACCTGTATATATTATGTGAAGCAGGGATAGGATAGTCAAACCCATTTTCCAAGGGTGGAAATATCTACGTCTAGAGGGCCTAGCTATAAGGTGAGAGGGGGAAAATATAGTAGAGATGTGCAGGACAGGTTTTTTTACACAGAGGGTGGTTGGGGCCTGGAATGCATTGCCTGGGGCAGGGGTGGAAGCAGATATGATAGTGGTATTTACGCTTTCAGATAAGCACATGGATGTGCAGGGAATGGAGAGATATGGATCTCTTGCATGCAGGCGAGATCAGTTCAGCTACGCATCATGTTCGGCACAAACATTGTGGGCTGAAGGGCCCGTTGCTGTGCTGCACTGTTCTGTGTGTAAGAAAGAACTGCAGATGTTGGTTTAAATCGATGGTAGACACAAAATGCTGGAGTAATTCAGCGGTTGAGGCAGCATCTCTGAAGAGAAGGAATGGGGACACAAAATGCTGCAGTAACTCAGCGGGTGAGGCAGCATCTCTGGAGAGAAGGAATGGGCGACACAAAATGCTGCAGTAACTCAGTGGGTGTTCTCTCCAGAGATGCTGCCTCACCCGCTCAGTTACTCCAGAATTTTGTGTCTACCTGCACTGTTCTATGTTCTAACACACATTCCTTATCCTGCTCCAGCGTCCTTTGGCCCTCTCCATCTTCTCATCTGTGCCGTTGTTTAAGTTTTCAAATGTCATTGGAATACTGACCCTAAATCATTCTGGAAAGACAAGGTGCGGCAGATGCTGGAATCTTGAGCAAAATGCAAAGTGATGGTGGAACTCAGCAAGCCAGATAGCATCTGCGGAGGGAATGGAAGGCAACGATTCGGGTTGCTACTGATCAGGCTGAAGAAGGGTCCCAACCTGAATCGTCGCAGTCCATTCCCTCCATGGATCGTGGGGCTCCTGAAGGGCCGCACGTGGCAGAAGCTTTCTGGAGGGCTGCAGGCAGCAGGCCTGGCTCACACACTGCGGAACCAGGAACCGGCCTGCTGTGGGGCCACAGCTCATCTCCTGCTCGCCCCTGAAGACGGGGAACCGGAGGATGGAGAGAGTCGGCAATGGCGGCAGAGGCTGGACAAAGGGCCAAGGGAGGGGGGGTGGGGTCTTACCTTCTTACCCCCCCGAGGCCATCTGCGGGACGCGCCTCCGGGGCACGAAGGCTAACGGCCGGGCGAGGAGAAGGACAACAGTTTGCCGACAATCCAGATGGAGGTGATGGCTGCAATGGGCCTTTATGGGCAGCTGCAGCTGGGACTGAAATAGCACCAAAACCCTGGTGACTTTTGCATATGGACTCAGTGGGCTCTTTTTATGCATTTGGCACATAATTGAGACTAGTAAGATTAAACGAGAACTTACCAGTTTGAAATTTGATCTTTATTTTATGAGTTACAGTGAGCGATTACAGGAAGAAAGCCCGCCACTGCGCATGCGCGTCAATCTTCAAAGCAGCGGCGTGAAATCACAGTAACCACAGTCAAAGTAATATAATAAGACTCAGAAGACTAGATCTAGATGATCGTTGCGATTATGAGGGCCGGGAGCGGAGGGCACTTAATCGCTCACCGTAACTCCTCATAAAATAAAGATCAAACTTCAAACTGGTAAGTTCTCGTTTAATCTTACTATTTTACTTCGGAGTCACGTGAGTGATTCCGTGAAGATTTCAAAGCTCTGTGATTTCATGCCGTTGATCCAGTTCCATACGACACACTGCTTCGGTTGACACAGGATAAACAAATAATGTATTGAACATTGTTTAAGTTATACAAATTAATGTGTTAACAACAAAAAGGAACAGTAATAACCCCTCTCCCCCAGGGGGAAATTACAAAACAGAACCCAAAATAGCATGTCCAAATCCTTCCGTCGTGAGGACAGGTTTGTCATAAAACCGTTGAAAAGTCCCTTCACTGGACCATCCTGCGGCCCCAAGGATTTAGTCTAAAGGGACGTCCAGTGCCCTCGCTGCGGATGTTGACGCCGCCCTGGTAGAGTGAGATTTAAACACATCAGTGTCTCCAAATGCAGCAACAATCCAAAACCTGTTTCAGCCATCTAGAAATGGTTTGTACCGACACCTTTCTATGAGGTTTTTTGTAACATGAGCATCGTTGTTTCGGGGCCTCTGAGACTCTTGGTGACCTCCATATATTGACGCAGGTGCGTAACTACACATAGTCTCAGGTCAATTGGGTATGCTCTAAAGCTTATTTTGGTTCCAGACGTCCCTGGCCTGCTTTGTTTGATTAGATTATATACATAAAACGTAATATTATCGACAGAAGAATGCATGCTGTCCAGTCGTAGCTTTTGCAATGTCTGGACGCGTTGCGCTGAAATGAGCGCCATGAGCATGACCACTTTGAGCGTTAGTTTTTGGAAAGACAGAGATGTAATTGGACCCCATTGCCGAAGCAGTGTGAGAACTATGCTCACATCCCAGATTTCCGTATATCTAGGTCTTGGAGGGTTCTTGTTAAAAATACCTTTCATGAATCGGGACACCAATGGATGAGATCTGACAGAGTGTTGTCCCGACCCCTGCCATAAATAGGAGGACAATGCACTCCGAGCACTATTAATGGCACTATAACTCAATTGCTCGTCAAAATGCAATGTAGCAAGGAACTGCAATACATCAGGTATGCCTACAGTGTGATAAGATATATTTGACTGTAAGCAGAACACCTCCCATTTCTTAATATGAGATACGTATTGTTTTTTAGCACTATCCCTCCAGGCCGCAGTAATCACATCCACGGTCGGACTCGATAGTCCGAGCCCCTGGAACGGTCTGGTCAGAATCTGCAAATCAACAGATTAATACGATCATGTAAAGGGCTGACTCTCTCCTGTCACAGGGTGGACCAACAAGTTGCTGCATTTGGGGATAACCATGAATGGCTGTGTCATCAGTCTCAGAACCAATGGGAACCATGGCTGTGTGGGCCAGTCAGGAACTATCAAAACGCCTGAAGTGGAGTCCTGCTCAATTTTGTTGAGACATTGATTGATGAGGCAGAATGGAGGAAAAGTGTAAAGGAACATACCTCCCCAATGTAGCGAGAATGCATCCACTGCTACTGCCCCTGGATCCGGTTCCCATGAGACGTATTTAGGTAACTGGTGATTCAGCCTGGATGCAAACAGATCTATGTCTGGCAATCCATACTGGGTGACAATCTTTTTAAAAACTTTTGGATTCAGCATCCATTCTGTGTTGTCATTAAATTTACGTGACCTGGTGTCTGCCACCACGTTATCCCTACCTGGTAGGTAGATTGCTGAGACCCAGATGTTTCTCGTAATACACCAGTGCCAGATGAGGTTAGCCGGATTATCACATGATAATGAATTAATTTCACCCATGTGATTGATATATACAACAGCTGTGGTATTGTCAATCTGGAGCTGAACATCTGGAGCTGGAGTAAATCATGCATTGTTGAACAGTACGCTTTAGGCCATAGAATGCCCCCAACAATTCTAAATAGTTTATCCCATGCATCCACAGGATCAATGCCTCTTGCATACTCCATCTGCCGCCACAGCTAGAATTGGTATCAGTGGCTCCCCATCCCAAAGCACTCACATCAGTTTGTAAAACAACTGAAGGTTGTTTAGTCAGAATGTTACTAGTACAACGTGAGACATTAGTTATCCACCATTGCAACTCGGTGATAGCTTCGACTGGCTACTGCATTGGTCTATCGAAATGACCCGCATGTTTTTTGAGTGCCTGTTCCTTAGCTCGTTGCACATTCTGATAGTGTAGAGGCCCGAATTGCACTCCAGGGAAAGCCGCCACTAATTTGCCAATAACGCTGGCCACTCGTCGGATGGAGGGTTGCTGTTCATCTACCAGATTGCTGCAGGCCTCCATAATCTCTAAAGTTTTGGCCGTAGGCAGAGTCACTGAAAATGTTAGTTGAATCAATGGTGAACCCGAAATAGTCAATGATTCTAGATGGCATCAATTTGGATTTAATTGGATGGATGAGGAAACCTAACCTCTCAAACATATGTTTGGTAACTGAAACCGAAAATTCAGCTGCCTCCTGAGTATTGCCTATGATCAGAACATCATCCAAGTAAGCCATCACAATGTGATTCTGAGCCCGGAGTAGTCCTAATACTGGTTTCAACAATTTTGTAAATAACCTAGGGCTGAGGTTAACCCATTGGGCAGTTTCAAATTGCCACAGCTGTCTCATCCAACTAAATTTAAAATATCTACGGTATTTGTAATGAATTGGTACTGAATAATATGCATCTTTCAGATCTATACTTGCCATATAACATCCTTTGGAAACCAGTTGCTTAGCAGTACTGAAAGTTTCCATTTTACAATGTTTATACGGGACATAGGAGTTCAGTCGGGTTAGGTCTAGAATGACTCGACACCCACCATCCTTCTTTTGCCTGGGGAATATATTAGACACAAATTGTTGAGGCTGATGAGCCGTCCTTTCAATTACCCCTTTTTTGAATAATGTTTCCATTTCATCATTTACCTGTAGAGTTTCTGGTTTTGAAAACATCAATACCCGACTTGGTGTATGTTGTATGGGTGGATGTAATTCAGAGATAAACTCAATTCGAGACCCCCGGATACTGTCCACTATAAACGGATCTGATGTTATGTAGCACCATTCATTGTAGAACAATTGCAATCTACCCCCTACTGGTGACAGGTCTCTAGAGGATATGTCCTGGACAAGTCCAGTTACTCGTACCTCCATGGTTACTGGATTCCTTTGTCTCCAAGTTCATGCCAATGGCGTAGAGATGGAAGAGCCCGGCTTGGTCCTTGTCCTGCACCAGAGTCTGCGACCCGTCTGAAGTGGTATGGTCGACGAGGCGGCATCTTGCCTGAGGAATGTGTTTTAATGAGGCCGATCGTCTTCACCTCGTCATCCAAGTCCTTGACTTGTTTTGCAAGATCCTCCCCAAACAATAAGTTTGGTGGCTGAATGTTGGAGGATCTGCATAAGGCTGCAAATTTAGGATTGAGTGTAGGCTTGATGGCGGTTTTTCTCAGGCAATTAATTTCAAAGTGGGCGTTACACAGCAGGGCTAACATATCCTGCTGTGTGTTTGATAGTGGTGCCCCTTCGACTGTCCGCACAAATACCGTTATTCCTGCTCCGATTAATTTTAAGACTTTTTGCAGCCTTAACTCATGCGACCGCATGGTTGCGCCCATTTGCCCACAGATGGCCTGGTTCACTGTGGGCACTCTGAGCGATGCACAATTTACAGGCGTTTCATATCTCCTAGATGTTTCATCCATAATGGATTATTGGAGCTGGTGAAAGCCATATAATTGATGTTCCTGGCCAGATTTTCCTCCATTTCCTCACCAGTTCCTGCCGGTATGGCGAATTTACATGCCACATCCGGCACACCTGGAGCTAAGCTCGTGTGCTTTGCGGTATGCTCCTCTGCTATACCACCAACTTCAGGGTCAGAGTGATACTGCCCTGGCTTTCCCTGCTCATGCATAAGGGAGGTATCATGTAGCCCTTGACCTGTCGCTGCTGGTATGGGCCCCCATGCAGACCCGTGGACACATGGTTCCTCCTGAAGGTACAGGTCTTCCCTATATGGACCTCTGCTGGAGGTTGCTGCTGAGGGCTGCAGGAGAAACCTGGGGGTATAAAACCCTGGTTGGAACACCTCATGATTGAGTATTCTTTCTAAGAGGTTTTCCATTTTATTTAGACGTCCCCAAACTTTCTTGCTGGTGGGAGGGGAGTCCTCTTGGCCTGACTCATCAGAGTCGACAGGCCTTACTGACTTTCTTTTGGCCTTCCTCCCGACTGGAGTGGCCATGGTACTTGAGGCACCGGAGTCGCTGCCGCTGGCTGTACTGCCGGCATAAGCGCCCGCCCGCTGGGCGCAGTCAGTTTCTCTGATTTTGTCGGCGGCACGCCTCGCCCTACCTTTGGTTGATTTCTCCATGTTCCTGCTGGCTCCTGAAACCAGTCTTATGGAACTTACTTGCTGGTGGGAGATTCGCAGCGTAGTTTAAAACTTACCTGCGTGTTTTTAACTTACCGCTGGTGGAGCTGCGCTCTCCAGCCCGTCGCAGCGCCATGCGTCTGACGTAATAACGCGCATGCGCACTGGCGGGCCTTCTTTACGGAATCACTCACGTGACTCCGAAGTAAAATTGTGCTTATGTATGGCAATTATCTTACTGATCTGTATACAAAAAATAATTTCACTGTACCTTGGTACACGTGATAAGAAAATGAACTATTGAAACGGACCCGCTGATCATAAGGGATAGAGGTAGAATTGGGCCATTCGGCCCATCAAGTTTTCACTCCATGGTGCTTTGAGAATGTATTACCTTAGATCATTATACAGTGCAAGTTTTTGTTTAACTGTGGGTGTTTTACGTGTTACAACATGGGGAAATCAGATGACCTACCAGTTGCCTCTCTCACTACACCTATATCGGTGGGAGAGCCAAGGCCGGATTGGAGCAGGACATAGCTGACGATTTTGCGGTAAAGACATTCAAATTCTTCTCGAGATCTTGCACGACAATCTGTGATTTCTCTGCACACGGGAGCCAGTCTCGACTCCAAGACACTGCGGTGCTCTGCAAGGAATTCCGCTGTATGGTGAAGCAATGAAATCAATTACTACTTAGTTTAGTTTAGATACAGTATGGAAACAGGCCCTTCGACCCACCGAGTCTGTGACGGCCAGCAATCACCTGTACACTAGTTCTATCCTACGCACTAGAGACAATTTACAGAAGCCAATTAACCTAACAAACCTGCACATCCTTTGGAATGCGGGATGAAACCGGAGCGCCCGGAGAAAACACGCGCAGTACCACGGAGAATGTACAAACACCATGCAGACAGCAGCTGTAGTCAGGATTGAACCTGTGTCCCTGGCGCAGATAGGCAGCAACTCTACCACGGCGCCACTGTGCCACCCAAACCCTCAAAACATACAGGCAAAGCTTGTGATTTTTCTGGTTCAATTAATTAACATTGGGAGTCATTCATTTGAGATAATGTGAATGACAAGGACTATTCCAGATGCTGAATGTAGTTATTTCCCTTGTGCATTCAAGTTTAGTTTAGTTTAGTTTATAGACACAGCATGGAAACAGGCCCTTCGGTCCACCGAGTCCACACCGACTATCAATCACCTGTTCACATTAGTTCTATGTTATCCCATTTTCTAATCTACTCCTGGACACTAGGGGCTATTTACAGCGGCCAATTAAATGAAGAACCCACATCTTTGGGATGTGGGAGGAAACCAGACCACCCGGAGGAAACCCACGTGGTCACCCACCCATGGAAACCCACAAATGCTGGACCTCTAAACTAAGTGGACAGCAGTAACTTCTTCCAGCCCATTTCCTTTATGTATCCATCATTGAATGTACGTACCCTGGAGCAGAATCCAGGGCATATTATGCATATACATCATTTTCTAGCTGGGCATAAGGAGAGCTTCAATTACAACTTTTCTGATTCAGACAGATTTAATGAAACAAGGAGCTCAAATGGTTACTCCAAGAAAGCTAAGAGGTGAAGAAATGTTGAAAAACATGCCAAGAAATTGGGCTGCACGTTATTTGTCCTGTGAAGAATTTGTTACTGTTTTTCTCAATAATGGTAACTAGTGAAACTGACCTCTACTTGTATAATTCATATCAAAATATATTTGCATCTTGATTGTGTCAAGAGAAGGCCGATCTGCTTCGAGCAATCTATCCACACAAATCTGGAAAATATATGTTAGAGTTTTGGTCATAGTCATACTGCACGGAAACAGTTCTTTAAGCCCATCATGCCCTTGCTGACTAAGATTCCCCATCTACACTAGTCCCACCTGCCCACATCTGGGGCCCATATCCCTCTAAACCTTTTCCTATCCATGTATGTCCTAATTTCCTTTAAATGTTTTTATAGTACCTGCCTCAACTACCTTCTCTGATCTAGACACAGAACGTCAGTCTGAAGAAGGGTATCCACCTGAAACACCACCCATTCCTTTTCTCCAGAGATGCTGCCTGAGTTACTCCAGCATTTTGTGTCTATCTCCTCTAGCAACCTGTTCCATAGACATGAAAAACCTGCCCCTCATGTTCCTATTGAATCTTTCCCCTCTCACCTTAAACCTATGTCCACTGGTTCTTGATTTCCCTGCTAAGTGCATTCACCCTATCTATTCTCCTCGTTATCTTATATACCTCTGTAAGATCACCTGTGCTCCATGGAATAAATTACTAGTCTGCCCAACCTCTCCCTATTGCTCAGGCCCTCAAGAACTGGTAACATTCTCGTAAATCTTCTCTGCACCCTTTCTAGCTTGACAACATCCTTCCTATAGCAGGGTGATCAGAACTGAATACAATAGTCCAAATGGGGATTCACCAATGTCTTGTGTTATGATGGTGAATGTTTGTTAAAAAAAAACTTAAGGAATTTAAACAAAAATTGTAAACATAATTTTGGACCAAATTATTACAAGCAGCACCTTCTTGGTGGATGTTCTATGCAGACAAGGCTCGGTGTTAGGAACATTGAGTGGATAACTAACCTAGTTAAATGTTTTGAGTAACTCAGCGGGTCAGGCAGCATCTGGTGGTGGAAGCAGATACAAGTGTGGCATTTGGGAGGTTTTTAGATAGGCACAGGGATATGGAGGGATATGGTTCACATGCAGGCAGAGGAGATTAGTTCAACATGGCATCATGTTCAGCAAGAACAACGTGGTCCAATGGGCCTGTTCCTGTGCTGTACAGTTCTATGTTCCTGTGAGAAAACGTCATGCAGATATTGCAGGAAGGGGAAACAGAAAGAATTACCACATCTGGGAAAAGGGAGGAACACAGAAAACATAAGTGGATAACATATCAACTCCTGTTTGCCTCTGCAGAAGGGCAATGTTAATAGATAGTATTGATTACCATAATAAGCTTGTGGACATCAGTTTTTGTGAGTCTTCTATCCACGTTGAACTCATATCTTGGATCCAGAACAACAGCTTTAACCTGTTTGAAAACATATTCGTCATTCAACTTTCAATTCTGTACCTTATTTACAGTGGCTTGCAGAAGTATTCATACCCCTTGAACTTTTCCACATTTTGTCACGTTACAACCACAAACGTAAATGTATTTTATTGGGATTTTATCTTATAGACCAACACAAAGTGGTGCATAATTGTGAAGTGGAAGGAAAATGATACATGGTTTCCAAATTTTATTACAAATAAAAAACTGAAAAGTGTGGCGTGCAAAAGTATTCAGCCCCCCTGAGTCAATACTTTGTAGAACCACCTTTCGCTGCAATTACAGCTGCAAGTCTTTTGGGGTATGTCTCTACCAGCTTTGCACATCTAGAGATTTTTGCCCATTGTTCTTTGCAAAATAGCTCAAGCTCAGTCAGGTTGGATGGAGAGCGTCTGTGAACAGCAATTTTCAAGTCTTGCCAGAGATTCTCAATTGATTTAGGTCTGGACTTTGACTGGGCCATTCTAACACATGAATATGCTTTGATCTAAACCATTCCATTGTAGCTCTGGCTGTATGTTTAGGGTCATTGTCCTGCTGGAAGGTGAACCTCCACCCCAGTCTCAAGTCTTTTGCAGACTCTAACAGGTTTTCTTCCAAGATTGCCCTGTATTTGGCTCCACCATCTTCCCATCAACTCTGACCAGCTTCCCTGTCCCTGCTGAAGAAAAGCATCCCCACAGCATGATGCTGCCACCACATGTTTCACAGTGGGGATGGTGTGTTCAGGGTGATGTGCAGTGTTAGTTTTCCGCCACACATAGCTTTTGCATTTAGGCCAAAAACTTCAATTTTGGTCTCATCAGACCAGAGCACCTCCTCCACATGTTTGCTGTGTCCCCCACATGGCTTGTGGCAAACTGCAAACGGACTTCTTATACCTTTGTTTCAACAATGGCTTTGCTTCTTGCCACTCTTCCATAAAGGCCCATTTGTGGAGTGCACGACTAATAGTTGTCCTGTGGACAGATTCTCCTACCTGAGCTGTGGATCTCTGCAGCTCCTCCAGAGTTACCATGGGCCTCTTGGCTGCTTCTCTGATCAATGCTCTCTTTGCCCGGCCTGTCAGTTTAGGTGGACGGCCATGTCTTGGTAGGTTTGCAGTGTGTGCATACTCTTTCCATTTTAAGATGATGGATTGAACAGTGCTCTGTGAGATGTTCAAAGCTTGGGATATTTTTTTATAACCTAACACTGCTTTAAACTTCTCCACAACTTTATCCTGACCTGTCTGGTGTGTTCCTTGGGCTTCATGATGCTGTTTTCTCACTAATGTTCTCTAACAAACCTCTGAGGCCTTCACAGAACAGCTGTATTTATACTGAGATTAGATTAACACAAGTGGACTCTATTTATAATTAAGTGACTTCTGAAGGCAATTGGTTGTACTGGATTTTTATTTAGGGATATCAGAGTAAAGGGGGCTGAATATTTTTGCACGTCACACTTTTCAATTTTTTATTTGAAAAAAAATTTGAAAACCATGTATCATTTTCCTTCCACTTCACAATTATGCGCCAATTTGTGTTGGTCTATCACATAAAATCCCAATAAAATACATTTACGTTTGTGGTTATAACGTGACAAAATGTGGAAAAGTTCAAGGGGTATGAAAACTTTTGCAAGCCACTGTATATTGAACATTTTCCCTATACAGTATATTAGTTTTTATTTCCCTTTGTGGTAGATCTTTAAAATACAGTAAATGTCTAGTAGAGTAAGTAAATGTCTAGTAACGTTCAGAATAACAATGTTACTGGATTAAATTATCATCTTTAGTGCCCAAATTGCCCTACAAAGAATGCATGTTTGGAGCATTCCCGTCACGTTCTTTCACAAAGATGCACAGCGGGTTACTGTTATAATATTGCAAGTATAGAATTCCAAATTGACTTGGTGAATGCATCATCTGGTCCGACATGAAATATAGAGACAAGGAAGGTCCTGGATTTGTTCTGCGTCTAACCCTTGCAAAGATTATCGCGGAACCTAAACAACTGATGTCAGACCTGCGCAATTTTGCTTGACATGAGCAAAATAGACTCTGAGTCACCTGCTAACTAAAGAGCTAAAGAGGGATTTAAGAGTGTGGCATGCAGGACAGGTCTCTGTCTTCCCACTTTGATCATACAGAGGGTCAAATAGGACAATTAAAGGAAAAGTAAAGATCCGGAGTACCGGTGCCGAAGAAGAGTAAGGTGACGTGCCTCAATGACTATCAACCAGTGGCACTAACTTCTGTGGTGATGATGTTCTTTGAGAGGTTGGTTATGGGGCATATCAACTACCACCTCAACAAGAACCTTGACCCATTACAGTTCGCCTACCGTCACAATAGGTCCACGGAGGATGCAATCTCACTGGCTCTCCACTCCGCACTGGACCACTTGGACAATAAAAACTTACGTCAGGCTGTTATTTATAGTCTACAGCTCGGCGTTCAATACAATCATCCCCTCCAAGCTGGTTACAAAACTCACGGAACTGGGTCACTGCGCATCCCTCTGCAATTGGATCCTTGACTTCCTCATCCAAAGACCACAGTCTGTTCAAATTGGCAGAAACACTTTATCCTCAGTGATAATCAGCTTGGGAGCACCTCAAGGCTGCATGCTCAGCACCCTGCTCTACTCACTATATACTCATGACTGTGTAGCCGGTCATAGTGCAAACTCCATTTTCAAGTTCGCTGACGACACTACCGTTGTGGGACGAATTACAGATGGTGATGTGTCAGAGTATAGAAGTGAGATCGACCGACTGACCATATGGTGCCTGCACAAGCAACCTAGCTTTCAATATCAGCAAAACCAAAGAACTGATTGTGGACTTTGGAAGAAGAAGGTTGAGGACCCACAATCCTATTTACACCAATGGCGGAGATAGTCAAAAACGTCAAATTCCTGGGCGTGCACATTTCCGACGATCTTTCCTGGACCCAGCACACTGATGCAATCATAATGAAAGCACATCAGCGCCTCTACTTCCTGAGAAGAGTACAGAGATTCAGTATGCAAAGAGAGTTCTCTTGAACTTTCACAGGTGCACAGTAGAGAGCACACTGACTGGTTGCATCATGGCCTGGTTCAGCAACTTGTACGTCCAGGAGCAGGAAATACTGCAAAAAGTTGTAAACACTGCCCAGGCCATCACCGTCTCTGATCTCCCCACCATCGAAGGCATCTATCGTAGTCGCCGCCTCAAAAAGGCAGCCAAAATCATCAAAGACCCAAACCATCCTGGCCACACTCATCTCTCTGCTACCATCGGGAAGAAGGTACAGGAGCCTGAGAACTGCAAGGTCCAGGTTCAGGAACAGCTTCTTTCCTACAGCCATCAGGCTATTAAACACGACAACCTCATAAGCTATGAATTACAATATACCATTATTATTATTATTATTATTGCACTGTTATTGTTTGTTCTTTTTTTTCCTGAGTTTTTGTTATATTATATATTATGATTACATATTCTGTAGTGCTGCAACAAGTAAGAATTTCATTGTGCTATCTGGGACATGACAATAAAACACTCTTGACTTGACATAAATAATTCCTTTGCCTCAGTTATTCACAGATAAGTAACTAGTGTTATTTAGTGCCAGTGTAAGTGTGAACATTGGGCACGGAACAATCACTCTATGTGAAAATGCAAAATTTCTTGGGAGGATAAAAAAACCCCAATTCCATTTGGATCTTTAAACCCACACTGCTATTCAACTGGACCACTGTTGATCTGTCGCTCAGCTACCCTTATCCATCTTGGATCCATATCTTTTACCAAATGTAAAAACAAAAATCTGGCAACCTCTAGTCTTGAAGATTTCAATCTGACAACCTCTAGTCTTGAAGATTTCAATTGAGTACATTTGCAGCTTTTGGGGGGAAAGATTTCCATAGTTTTTGTTTACTGTTGATTGAAAATAAATGGAGTTCCTTTCTTTCCTCTACCATAATAGACGACAATACCAGTGAAATACCTTCTCTGCACAACTGGGCTGGTATCATCGATGCAGCTTAACTCAGGATCTATCTGGTGTGCCAGAGCTACGTTGTACCACTGTACCCAGGTACATGTGCCAATCAAGTACCATTGTCAGATAGTGTCAGCTTTGCATCTCTCCCTAACAGTGAGGTTTCTGAACAAATTTGTTAAGTTCCCTTCAAAACCTTTTCCGAAGTATGTAAGGGAGCGACCCCATTCGTTGTGATATGTACCATCAGCCCAGCATGTAACTCATATGCAGGCTCTCGGCCTCCATTGATCTCTTTGCCCACAATGGAATATACCAAGAGCATCAAGTGGGCTGAGATTGTTTGGCGACTAGTCCCTAATTCAACGGTGTATGGGAACAAACCCTCACATCTTGCACCAGTTGTGTAAAGATTCAGAGCTAAACACAAAGTGCCAAAGGAACTCAATGGGTCAGGCAGCAAGTGGGGAAGGAATAAACTGACACATTTCTGGTCAAGACCACTTTTTAGACCCTTCACAGATGCTGACTGTCCCACTGAGTTACACCAGTACTTTTGTGTTTTACTTAAGATTCAAGCACTTGCAGTTTCTTCTGTAAAGATTCTGTTTCTTCTTGAAACGATCAAGATCAAGATCAAGATGCATTTATTTGTCACGTGTGCCAATTGGCACAGTGAAATGAAATCGCCATACAGCCATACAGTAAAAAATAAAGAACACAACATAGAGTAGATAGAATTCAACATAAAACATCACCACACAGCAGGATCAAAGTTTCCCACTGTGAGGGAAGGCACCAAAGTCAGTCTCTTCCCCTGATGTTCCCCACTGTTCACCCGTGATCGGGGCCTCCCCGAGCCCTCCACAGTCGCCGCTACGGGCGGCCCGATGTTCAGGCCCCCTCCCCGGGGTGATGTAAGTCCGACGTTGGGGCTGGGGGATGTCCTCAGCGGCCTGGACCCTGAGTCGGCCCCCTCCTACCGGAGTCCACGGCTCCCAAAGTCCGCAGGGTGCGCCGGGTGGATATACAATGCTGTCAGCCCTCGGCAAAGGGCCCCAGGACTCCATGGTGTTGTTCAGCGCCGCCCGCATTGGAAGCTCTCCAAACCAGAGCTCCTCGATGTTGGAGCAGCAGCCCAACGCTCCGGAGCTCCAAGCGTCGACCCAGGTACGCATCGCCCGCTCCGCCGTGACTCCAGCACCGCGCCGCCGTTATTTCAGCTCTGGTCCGGTTCCAGGTCCCCGGCAGGAAAGGCCACTCCGATCCAGGATGTAGGCTGTGAGGTGGGGGACGAGGACGAGACTCGGAGAAATAGTCGCGTCCCCGCCAGGAAGCGACTGGGAGTTAGTTTCCCCCTTACCCTGCCCCCCTCCCCCACATAGTTTCCCCCAAAAACATACTTTAAACTGACTAAAAATTTAAAAAAGATAGAAAAACAAATGGGCTGCAGGCAATGGAAGGATGCAGGCGATGGATGGAACGATGGAAGGATATTGCATTGTTGACGTACTTTGAAATGGACAAGGCAATATTTAAGCACCCATATTGATAATATCTCATCTTCTCTGGGTTTGTCTTATGAAGGAAGATTGAGCAGAATAGGCCTATGGTCTTGAGTTTAATGAGGTGATTGCAATGAAACATGAAAGGTTCTGAGGAGGCATGGCAGGTTTTACACTGGGGATTGTTTCCCTGATACAAATGTCCAGAACAAAAGATATATTGTCAGTATAAATCATCACTATTTATGATTGAATTAAGGAATAATACCTTGTTTCAGGGAGTTGTAATCTTTGTAATTCTATACTCTACAATGTTGCAGATGCTGAATCATAAGGATAATCAAGACCAAGGTACATAAATTTTGAACCAGAAGGAAATATGTACTTTTTGGAAATTAGCTGGTAAAATAATTTGAGGGGGTGTTGATTTAAAACTGAGGTGCAGAGAAATGTCTTTTCATAGAGGGTAATAAATTTCGGGATTTCTCATACCGCAAAGGAGGCTAGATCACTGGAAATATTTGAAGAGGATGATAGTATTTAAAGAAGAAAGAGGTATATATTGAAAGGGCATTACAAGAACATTAGCTGAGGCCACCCATCATCATAGTGAATAGCAGGGCACGATTGGAGATGCCACAGGTTGGCTGCTCCTGCTTCAATGTTGTGTTCGTTCGCCATAATTCACTGAAAGGCGATGCAAGCTCAAGAGGCCACCAAGTCTACTGAAGAAGGATCCTGACCCGAAACGATGTCTATCCATTACCCTCCACATATGTGTAGAAGGGAACTGCAGATGCTGGTTTACACCGAAGATAGACACAAATTGTTGGAGTAACTCAGTAGGACAGGCAGTGTCTCTGGAGAAAAGAAATATTGAAATATGATTCGATTGTAATCATGTATTGTCTTTCCGCTGACTGGTTAGCATGCAACAAAGGCTTTTCACTGTACCTCGGTACACGTGACAATAAACTAAACTGAATAGCAGACGTTTCAGGTCGAGATCCTTCTTCAGACCAACTTGTTACTCCAACATTTTGTGTCAATCTAGTTGCATAACGTCATAAGGGATAGGAGTAATTAGGCCATTTGGCCCATCAATTCTACTCCGCCATTCAATCATGGCTGATATATCTCTCCCACCTAATCCCGCCTGCTTTGATCTGTCATTTTCACACCTTATCGTTTCATATCTCTAGTCTCCGTCTCCCTCAGAGTTGCCAACTTTCTCACTCCCAAATAAGGGACAAAAGGTCAAAATAAGGGACAAAATCCTGACAGCAATTCGTTGACCGACTCGGCCTTGGCTGGGTGAATGATGAGTTGGCCTGGGTGCTGGACTGCACACAAAGCCCAGCCGGCGGGCCAGCTGAGGAGTGCACGACGTCGCGTGCAAAGTCCAGCACCCCGTCCAACTCTTGAACCGATGATCGGCCATGAGAAGGAGGGGTGGTGTGTCGGCGGTAAGCAAAGGTCCGAAGGTCGGACAGCTGGCCGGGCTGCCGACTGACAGGGGCCACGGGCGAGGCGCTGCAGCTGCACTCCATGGGCTGCACTACGTCAGGACGGGTTTGGCAGGGCCGGACACGGCGCTCTCGACCAGAGTAGTACCAGTCAAATACGGGACTAGGGCAGTTCCGTATGGGATAAACCAATTTAGCCCAATATACGGGATGTCCCGGCTATTACGGGACAGTTGGCAACCCTACTCTCCCCTGACTCTCAGACTGAAGGGTCTGGACCCGAAACGTCATTTATTTATTTTCTCCAGAGATGCTGCCTTAACCCACTGACTTCCTCCAGCACTTTGTGTTGTGGATCAAAGATGGATGTGTTGGGAATCCAGTACCACACAGTTTCTTGTATCTCCAACCCTACCTTTAATTCTTAAAATATATATATATATATTATTGTTCTTGTCATAACACATTCTTGCTGCACTCACCATGAATGCTACCAGGGTCTCGGAGATGGAGTGTCCCCTATCTGAGCACTCCTGGGCGATCTCCCGGATGATATTCTTAATAACACATTCCGCCTGTGACAGATCCATTTCGGAGCTTTGGGAAGAGAATATATGATTTTTAAAAAAAGAGCGAGAAAGATTGTTAGATGTATGGATGCTAAAAGAGAAGATTGCACGCACTCCGTGCTGCGGGCTCGCTGTTTGTGAACCGCCTCCTCCTCTGCCTGGGGCCGCACGTTGTTGTTCCCTGGAACCGTGCGGTTACCATGGAGACAGGCGCCCGCCCGCCCGCCTGCCACCCGGCGCATGACGTCATCGCAGCCCACCCTCACTGCTGATTGGACAACCGCTCGCACTCCATCCCCATTGGACGACCGCCTTCCACCCGACGTCACGCGTCATCGGCTCTCACCCTTCATCTTGATTGGGTGCCTGCCGGCCCTCCGTCCTGGTTGGACGGCCCGCTTCCACCCGGCGTGCTGATGTCATGCGTCACTGCCACCCCCAACGCCGAAGCCGAAGCGCTTGTTCCCATGGCGACATGAGCATCTGGTTTGTGGAGGCCCAGGGAGATGCTGATCCCTCTCAGTCGCCAGGTGATGTATGTAACGCTTAACACTTGGAATTACAATTAGAAATTGTGCCCTTTCTAAATTCAGATGATAGACTTTAGAGCCTTCGGCCCAAACAGCGATTACCCCGAACACTAGCGCCATCCCGCACACCAGGGATAATTTACAGAAGCCAATTAACCAACAAACCTGTCCGGCTTTGGCGTGTGGAAGGAAACCGGAGCACCCGGAGAAAACTCACGCGGTCACGGGGAGAACGTGCAAACGTTCAAAGGCAACCTTGGCCTTGGTTACAAATCGAGGAGAAAACTAAATAGAAGGAATCAAATTCAGGCTGAATTTGAAGATATGATTAAAGAAGGAGTGGCCAAAGATTTTTATTTTTACATGCCCAGCAGCGAGCACCTGGGATATAATCCGTCAGGGCGGCAGAGCGAGATCTGCTTGTTTCATTGGAATTAAAATTCATTAAGAATTGGGTAAAATAAATTACTTGATCATGTAAGATTAAGGGATGAGATTGCTTTCGTGGATTTAAAAGGAGGTAAGGGACAAAACGTCACCTGTCTAGTCCCTCCACAAACCCACTGACTTCCTCCAGCATTTAGTGTTTTGCTCAAGATTCCAGCATCTGTAGTTCCTTGTGTCTCCTTATGTGCTAGTATACCATTTTAATTTGGCCAAGTGCATCTTTGCTCTTTGAAAAATAATGCAATTAGTCAGCCCCGTTCTCTTTGCATAATCATGCAAGATTCCCCTCTACAACCTTCAAGTCGTACATTTGTAGAAATAGTATAATCGCTTAGTTTCATTGAAATTTTATGTTCTTTCCAGTGCAACGTTCTCAAAACCATCTACAAAATGTTTAACTTTAAAAATACATTTATTTAGAACAAAAGTAAAGTTGTACACTGTTTAAAAGTACTCCATACGTATTTCAGAAAGCTGAGCAGTTTACGATTTCACAATTTTGAGAAAAATGGATAAAAACTTTCTTGTTGGCATTCTCATCTCATCCTCAACATAATAGGAGTTTCTGTGCAAATAATTCAACATAATACTGTAAGTGTAGCCATCAGTAATAGTGATGTGTGGAAAAATAAACATTAATCGAAGCGCCTGGGGGAAAGGTTGTCATGAGACGTGTATTATCTGGTCTTTGGGAAAAAGAAACCAAAGATTTATTTCCTATTTATAAGCACAATTAATCTCCATGTTCTTCAAATATTAAATCCTGATCAAATCTAAATTTCTGTCAATAAAGCAATGTGTTATTTCTGTGTAGAATAATTTATTTGCATTTTATGGGCATGTTTATCAATTTACTTTCCAAAATAACAAATTTTTTGCATCCCTTCATTTCTAAAGAAATAATATCAGAATATGACAGTTTAAAACAAAATGTTTGAGAAACTTGCTTGTTTATGTGTGGCAGTTCTTTATTCCTAATTCACAGGAAGAGATGAGTAAGTCAATTGAGTTTTTCCCCCATTCACTGCTCATGTAACTTTTACTGTTTGTGAAATATGAGCAAGATACCATGGTCATCCAAGCAGTCAATACTTAAAGACAATTGGAAAACCACTACACATTTTGCATTTCCAGAAATATCATCAGTTGGATTTGGTTCATAGTATAGTTCCAATTTATTGATATCCTTTAAATTATTTTGAAATGTTTTCTATCTTAGCAATTTGTAAAGTTAAAAACAATTCTGAAGTACAAGATTTATTTCAAATAGGTATCTTGGTAAATTTGATTCACATTGATAAAACGATTAAGTCGTCATCAATGTAAAAGCGTGACATCTTAATGTTGAGGTAAGCACTGGTATGAAAGGCAGCTCTCAAATATGATCATTTGTAGTGTTTACACTACTGCTGTCGATGTTTTCTGAAGGGGCATCAAGTTATATTTTATTATTGGCACAGAGTAATATGTTGCAAAACCTGGCCACAGTTTGGCAGAAGCATATTGCTTTCAAAAGCCCTGACAATAATATAATATTTGACAGTAAAAAATTTTAGGTAATTTTATACTAGAATAATACATTTCAAAGTAATTCTCCATCGAAAGCTCAATGAAGGCATTAACACAGATTTTAAATATGAATAAGATTAACCGACTTTAAAAAAAAATGTTTTCACGAACAACTGCTCTTCAAAATAGAACAATAATTATGCATGGGCTAGAATTATGGTTCTCGGTCTCAATGCTCCTATATTCAACAGTGCTTTTGTATCTAAGGCACAGTATATGAATAATATAGAAAACAACTTTGCAGGGTCTGGAGCAAATTTTTATGGATACGGGATTCATTCACATAAGCAAAATTTCTCCCTTACTGTTTCATGGAGTAATTATTTCATGGAATGTAGGTAGAGATTATGCAAGACTTTTTCCTGTTATTGTTTAAAATAATAATTTGGCAAAAAGTTTTATTCTAAACTAAAGACTTGCTTTTGAATAGGCCCCCAAATCTTTAGTTTATCCTCACAAGAGACCAAATGAGGCCGTTGTCAAACCTTTCAAGAACTGAAAGGTTTGAATAGGCCCGAAAATATCTATCCTTACTGGAAACCAAATGATGTCAAACTTCTCAAGGACTCATTTTTGAAAATTAAAAAAAATGGCATCCCAAGTTAGAATAACTCATTTAATTGTCCCTGCTTCCTTTCCGTTCAATCCTTTCCCAATCCAGTTGCTAGACGTTCGGTTCAATAACGACACTCTACTAAAGTCCAAAATTAATGTCGCTTGAGCCGACGACTCTTACCTTTCCACTTTATGTCATTCAAGATACGGTTCAAATGTTCATGGCAGGAAGCAGCACAAGTAATTTTTCTTCTGGTCTCCCCAAAATGAATGGAAACACATTTTGCCAAAACAAACATCAAACTGCAAGCACTGAAACATCTCTGATAATACCTCTCTCTTAACAAGCTCAACATGGGAACATTTTGTAAACTGCTATAAATTATATGAGGCTTATTTTGGAATATAACTATAAATTAACACTGCTTAAATAATTATTGCATTGAAGATTAATAAATGAAAACCTTAACATAGTCCAGTTTTTCTAAATTAAAAACACTTCCTATGAACAATTTTGGAACCAAATTCTTGATATTCTTCTTGGCTGATCCAGGCACAGTCCAGGGCAGATGAACTCGCCAAGGCAGCACCTCCATTCCACACTGTGAAGTCCCGATTTGCTGGGCTTGTAACATGCACATGTCCCGATAGGTCCAGAGGAACCATGGAAGAGATTTCTTTTTGTATTCTTGCTGGTAATCCAGTCAGCATCGTGTTGCCACCTTTGGGATAGTAAACAGATTTAGAACACCAACCTCCCCTCATAAAATGTATTCAGCAACTGTCCTTTGCCTTCACTTCTCTTAACCCAAATTATACTGTGGCACTAGGTAGCACAGTGGTGCAGCCGGTAGTGCTGCTACCTCACACGCCAGAGATCCCATTTCGATCCTGACTTCGGGAGCTGTCTTTCTGACGTTTGCACATTCTCCCCGTGTCCGCATGGGTTTTCTCTGGGTGGTTACACAGATTCACCACCATCTGACTAAAGAAATTCCTCATCTCCTTTCTAAAGGTACATCCTTTTATTCTGATGCTATGACCTCTGGTCCTAGACTCTCCCACTAGTGGGAACATTCTCTCCACATCCACTCTATCCAGGCCTTTTTACTATTGGTAAGTTTCAATGAGCCCCCCCCCCCCCCCATCCTTCTCAATTCCAGTGAGTAGCGGCTCAGTGCCATCAAACGCTGTTTAATTTTCTGAATATAAATGGGAACTGGAGAACACATGTACGTGAAAAGGGAACCTCTGGCACTGGAAATAAGTGCAGAGGGAAGACTGGAAGTTGACCTTACATCCAAACGGGATGGTTTATTGACCAAAAGCATTGATGTTATTTCCTTCTGTGCAAATACAAACCCGATCAATGAGTCGTTCTGGCACTATTGTTGAGGATTCTCTCTGTTCCAAGCGTGAGCCCTGGTCACTTTCAGCAGTGAGTGAGCAGCCGAAAGGAGGAGCAATTCAGAAGATTTAAAAAGCAACATTAGTGTGAAGAAGGGTCTCAATCCAAAACGTCACCCATTCCTATCTCCAGAGATGCTGCCTATCCCACTGAATTACTCCAGCTGTTTGTGTTTATCTACTGTATAATTGGGATGTTTTTTTGACACATATTGACAGTCAATTTACCTGAAAGAATAATGTTTGCAAAAAAGGTTTTCCGCAAGTCCACATCACACAGTATAATGGAGCGGAGAAGACTCTCGTGAATTCCATAGTGATCCCTTCCAATCACCTCAGGTTTGAACAAGACTTCTGGAGCCCTGGAATAGAGGGGCAGATGAAAATCATGAAGAATGTGTACACATTTTAATCAGAAAGAACATTCACACATAACATCTCAAATTCTAGCATAGCATGAAAGATTGTGAAACCCTCAATCTAAGTTTTTCATGTTCTTTGAGATCAGTGTGGGATGACTATATGATATGATTGGGGAAAGATCTCTCTAGGGCTCTTGGACCACTTTCTGGCCCACAGCCATGTATGTTTTCTCAACAGTTGCCTGCGTCACCACCTCAATCTGAAGAACGGTCTCGGACTGAAACGTCACCTATCCGTGTTCTCCAGAGGTGCTGCCTGACCTGCTGAATTCCCTCAAGAACTTTGTCCTTTTCTAGTTCACATGATTCTTTCACTTTACAGTTACCATCTACGTTTATAGAAAGGCCGGAACCTGAATTTATCTAAACAGAGTAGTCTACGGCAGAAAAATGCCCAACCACTACCCGGATCCGATTTTCTGTGTTTTTGGAGCCCACCACACTGCAGATTCCTGAAATTAGTGAACAGACGATCAAATATTTAATGCACCAGAAACAGCAAGGAAATAAAGACAAAATTGCTTTGCATCTCAGAACTGTTTATTTCGCTTAGCATGTTTATGTGAAAACATTTGGCAGATCTTTAGTTTAGTTTAGAGATACAGTGCGAAATAGGCCCCTTGCCCACTGAGTCCACGCCGACCAGCGATCCCTGTACACTAGCACCATCCTACACACGAGGGACAATTTACAATATTTACCCAAGCCAATTAACCTACAAACCTGTACATCTTTGGACACAAGAAGGGTCCCGATCCAAAACGTCACCCATCCTTTTTCAGGTGTCAGGGTGTTATGGGGAGAAGGCAGGAGAGTGTGGTTAGGAGGGAGAGATAGATCAGCCATGATTGAATGGCGGAGTGGACTTGATGGGCCGAATGGCGTAAATCTGCTCCTATCACTTACACACGTTTTCTCCAGATATGCTGCCTGACCCGCTGAGTTACTCCAACATTTTGCGTCTATCATTGCTGTAAATCCAGCAGCTGCAGTTCCTTCCTGCACTTACAAGGGATACTGAGGCTAAGTCCCAGCATTAGACTAGTATTGGGGATGAGGACTCACCCAGTTATTGGTCTTTCACCACTCTTCCAGATCATGGACACAAACTGATTCATTGTCTCTGAACATTATACCACTGTATACCACTGTGTAAATCAAGGGCTGACATAGACAGAGTATAGGGGTATACATAGGGCATTCGGCCCTTCGAGCCACCACCACCATTCAATATGTTCATGGCTGATCATCCAAAATCAGTACCCCATTCCTACTTTCTTCCCGTATCCCTTGATTTCGTTAGCCCTAGGAGCTATATCTAACTCTCTTGAAAACATCCAGTGAATTATAGTGTAGAGTATAGAGGTGAGCTTCAAAGCCTACTTTCAAACAAATAAAAAAAGGCTAATGCTTTGAGACTTGAGAAATACAATTATTGTACAGCTTAATCTTGTAATAAAAGTACTCACTTATATTATGCACAGTAACAATTTAAATCGAACTATTAATTTCCTCTATAGAAATGTTGCTCATCATTTTATTCAAGAACAACCTTGGGCAAATTTATTATAAATTGAAACAAATTGACTTTGATCTAAAATGCAACATTCAATCCAATACAAATGAATGAGCTTTGTTATGCAAAGATGCTCAATAGGGCGAAGGGAGATGCAAAATAGTATTATTATGCATTACATGAACAGTCAGTTCCTGCCTTGCAGGTGTTAACACAATAGAATTTTAAGCAAATTCAAATTGGCAACCAAGCCTGAATTGAGACACCTGGTAGCAAAAGAAGCGCAAAAAGGTGTAAAGGAGGAAGAATTAGTTCTCACTTCCCAGGTGGAAAATTAGGTTAAAAGGGCCCAAGATTGTTGCACCCTGAAGCTGAGGCTTTATAAGTTTAGTTTTTTTAGTTTAGTTTAGAGATACAGCGCAGAAACAGGCCCTTCAGCCCACCGAGTCCGTACCGATTAGCGTTCCCCACACATTAACACTACCCTGCACACACTAAGCACAATTTACACTTATACCGAGCCAATTAACCTACAAACCTGTACATCTTTGGAAAGTGGGAGGAAACCGAAGAACTCGGAGAAAACCCAAGCAGTCACGGGGAGAACGTACAAACTCCGTAAAGACAGCAACTCTACCACTGCGACACCATTCCACCCTTGTAAGGTGGGTGAGACCTCATTTGGAGGATTGTGTGCAGTTTTGGGCCCACATCTGAGGAAGGATGTGCTAGCATTGGAGGGTCCAGAGGAGATTTGCGAGAATGATCCCAATAATGAGTGAGTTAACATATGATGAGCGTTTGACGGCACTGGGCATCTACTCGCTGGAGTTTAGAAAGATATGGGGGGACCTCATTGAAACTTGCTGTTTGTGAAAGGACTGGAGATAGTGATTATGGAGAGGATGTTTCCATTAGTGGGAGAGTCTAGGACCAGAGGCCATATCCTCAGAATAAAAGGACGTTCCTTTACGAAGGAGATGGAGGAATTTCTTTAATCAGAGTGTGGGGACTCTGCAGAATTCATTGCCACAGAAGGCTCTGCAGGCCAAGTCAATGGATATTTTAAACACAGAGATAGATAACTTCTTGTTTAGTACAGGTGTCAGGGGTTATGGGTGAAGGCAGGAGAATGGGGTTAAGAAGGAGCAATAGATCAGCCAAGATTGAATGGTGGAGTAGATTTGATGGGTCGAATGGCCTAATTCTGTTCCTATCACTTATGAACCTCCAAAACCCCCCATTTTCACACGAGTAATAGATAGATGTTCATGTTGGCAAAGATCAGTATTTTAGATTTTTGATCAGCTGCCTAATAGAGAACATTGTGAGTGAAAACAAAGGCCTCAGCACCCATTTTAGTCCCACTTGGTGAAACTGGCTACAAGCAGGCAGACCTCAAGAAGTCTGGTGTGTTTCACTCGAGAGTCTAAAGGGATTGCTGCAGGCGAAACAATGCAGTGCCACAGAAAGATTAATTCAACACTTTTAAAAAAACAAGTTATTATTATGAGCACTTGCAGCTCGCACAAAATGAGAACAAAGGATAATTCTGGCACTGCCCCATGCTTCCTATTTGGGTTGTGCTACTTTTCTGGACCCAAAATGTGCTCTCACCAATTTCCACAACCTTCTTGTATATCTTGATCTCCTTTTACAGGGGCTACCCAGGATACAACTGACCAGGCGTAAGCAAATCCAACTTCTACACAAATTCTGCATTCAATTGTCAAAGCTTATTTCATGCATAGCAATAACAAGATAATAATAACATTTGCATGTTCGCGTGACAGCGTGGGTTTCCGCCCACATCCCAAAGACGTGCGGGTTTGTAAATTAATTGGGTTCTGCAAATAGCCCCTGCAGTGTAGGGAATGGTTGCAAAAATGGGATAACACTGGACTAGTGTGAACGGGTGACTGATGGTCAGCGTGGACTCGGTGGGCCAAAGGGCATGTTTCTACACTGCATCTCTAAACTAAACAAATTTAACGTCCCACTTAAAAGTGAAGTTGTCGAGTTATCACACAAGGAAATTATTTTAAAAAAGTATAAATTTAGATTGTCAGCAGATGAAAAGCTTGATATTTTCTTGACTGCAGCATATGAAAGATTCAGATGACAATAACTTGCTTATCGCAATTCTCTGAGATTTATCCAGATGCCCCCAAACTGCACCAACACATTCACTGCTTTACCTGAACATCTCATCTCCCAATGTGATTATGTGTCCATCTGGCAGGGTATAACGCAGCACTCTGGCATGTTCTGGGCTGCCCAGCTCAGCTTCATAATCTCCAGCAACATAACAGTGCTTCTCCTTGATATCTCGGACAATTTCCCACTCTGCCGTGCTATTAAACGAATAGCCTCTTTCCTTCAATAGCTGCAAAATTAAAAAAAGTTAATATACAAAAAATGAAATTGAAACAGCCCCTTCAGCCCACTAAGTTCACGCCAACCATTGATCACCGGTTCGCACTAGTTCAGTTGCCCCACTTTCTCATCCACTCTCCTCATGCATTAGAGGAACTTATAGAAGCCAATTAACCTACAATAGGAGCAGAATTAGGCCATTCGGCCCATCATGTCTACTCAGACATTCAGTCATGGCTGATCTATCTCTCCCGCCTAACCCCATTCTCCTGCCTTCTCCCCATAACCTCTGACACCTGTACTAATCAAGAACCTATCTCTGCCTTCCACTGACTTGGCCTCTACAGTCTTCTGTGGCAAAGAATTCCACAGATTCCCCACCCTCTGACGAAATAAATGTCTCCTCATCTCCTTCCTAAAAGAACGTCCTTTATTTCTGAGGCTATAACCTCTAGTCCTAGACTCTCCCACTAGTGGAAACATCCTCTCCACATTCACCCTATCCAAGCCTTTCACTATTCTGTATGTTTCAATGAGGTCTCCACTCATTCTTCTAAACTTCAGCGAGGACAGGCCCTGTGCTGACAAACGCTCATCATAGGTTAACCTACTCATTCCTGGGATCATTCTTGCAAACCTCCTCTGGACCCTCCCCAGAGACAGCACATCCTTCCTCAGATATGGTGCCCAAAATTTCTCACAATATTCCAACTGCGGCCTCACCAGCACCTTTAGAGCCTCAGTATTAGATCCTTGATATGGGAGGAAACCAGAGCGCCCGGGGGAAACCCATGCAGTCATAGGGAGTACGTGCAAACTCCACATCAACAGCATCAGAGGTCAGCAGCTCTATCGCTGCACCATTCAGCAATCAGAATGTCGGGCAGCACGAAACAGTTAGCATTTTGATTCTATGATCCTTCAGACCACGTGCCAGTTGATGCATAACCTGCTAAGTTCTTCCAGCAGTTTAAAAACAATTAGAAAATATTTCTGCTCACAAAAACCTTTTTGTTAAATTCTATTCCATTTCATCAGTCTGAGTAAGGGTTCTGACCAGAAACATCACCTATCCATGTTTTCCAGAGATGCTGCCCGGCCTGCTGAGTCACTCTGAGATCTGTCCATTTTTGTAAATCAGCAACTGGAGTGCTTTGTTTCTCCATCTCATGGCTCCATTTTCATTCACACCTGTTGCACAGGTGTTTGTTCGTTCGAGTTTGTATGGGTCTGTACAGAGTTTGTGCATTCGAGTTTGTATGGGTCTGTACAGAGTTTGTGCATTCTCCCCGTAACCGCGTGGGAATTCTCCAGGTGCTTCGGTTCTCTTCCCCCCCAAGACGTACACGTTTGTAGATTAATTGGCTTCCGTAAATTGTCCCTACTGTACAGGATAATGCTAGTGTACAGGGTGATCGCTTGTCAGAGTGGACTCAGTGGGCCAAAGTGCCTGTTTACACAGAAAGCAATGGAGGCCAATTCACTTGCTGTTTTCAAGAGAGTTAGATATAGCTCTTAGGGCTAACCAAATCAAGGGACATGGGGAGAAAGCAGGAACGGGGAACTGATTTTGGATGCTCAGCCATGATCATATTGAATGGCGGTGCTGGCTCAAAGGGCCTACTCCTGCACCTATTTTCTATGTTTCTATGTTTCCACGCTGTATCCCTAAAGTCTAGAGGTGTAAATAGGTTGTGGAGCCAGAATTTGAATAACCCAAGTCTAATTTTCAATGCAGCTTCTCTTGATGCCAGTGATATCAGAGGGCTGTACAGAGGTCCTCCATTGGTAGCTTTGCAGGCTCTCAGTGTAAATCTATATGGTATGGCCACGGACGGTATCCTCAAACCATCTTAGTTATAGATACAGTGTGGAAACAGGCCCTTCTGCCCAACGTACCCACACCGACGAACATGTCCCAGCTACAGTAGTCCCACCTGCCTCTGTTTGGTCCATATCTCCTTCAAACCTGTCCTATCCAGGTACCTGTCTAACTGTTTGTTAAGTGTTGGGATAGACCCTGCCTCAACTACCTCCTCTAACAGCTCGTTCCATACACCCACCACCCTTTGTGTGAAAAGTTTACCCCTCAGATTCCTGTTAAATCTTTTCCCCTTCACCTTAAACCTACGTCTTCTGATCCTCGATTCATCTACTCTGGGCAAGAGACTGTGCATCCACCCAATCTATTACTCTCATGATTTTCTTCATCTTCAGGGTAGATTTTAGAGATACAGCGCCAAAACATGCCTTTCCACCCACCAACTCCGCACAGACCAGCGATCACCCCGAATACTGGCACTATCCTAGGGATAATTTTTACAACTTACAGAAGCCAATTAACCTAAAAAACTATACCCTTTTTCGCCTGCGAGGGGAAACCGGAGCAAATCGACACGGTCACAGGGAGAACGAACAAACTCCGTACAGACAGCATCCGTAGTCAGGATCGAACCCGGGTCTCTGGCAGCAACTCTGCTGCTGTGCCACCCCACATAGCGCCAAACATTTTCCCATTCACAATTTTACAAAACAACTGCACAGTGAATTCACCAATTTCCGCTAGCCCTTGCCGTCTCCTCCCCCGCTCAGCTCTCCCTCAGCCCTCTGGCTCCTCCTCTTCCTTTTTCCTTTCTTCTCCTCATCCCCCCCACCCTACATCAGTCTGAAGAAGGGTTTCAGCCCGAAACGTTGCCCATTTCCTTCGCTCCTTAGATGCTGCTGCAACGCTGAGTTTCTCCAGCACCTTTGTCTACCTTGCATAATAACAATGCCTTCAAAATGTAACAATTGATTGCCTGTGATTTAATTTCGGAGTTCTGAGTATTTGAATGAATGAACAAATGATAATTTATCACATGTAACATGTCATAGGGCACCGACAACTTCCAAAAATCACAACAAAAACTGTTGATTCTGGAATAAAAACAGAAAGGTCAGGAAATACTCAGATGGGAAGCCCTCACCATCCCAACACAGGTCATTCAGGCAACGAAACCGCCTATAGTGAATTGTGAAGCCGGAGCCCATGGCCATTGGCCCCTGGGTCAGAGCCACAGAGACGTCAGGAGAGGACCCGGCAGCGTTAGTGGAGGGATCAGTGTGGCGGTCAATGATAGGAGTAGAATTAACCGACGGACGAGGGCAGACATGTGGAAGCGAGGACGCCGCTACCGGGGGAAAGAACGAAGGAGCACCCGGCGTGGGGGTACTTTGTAACTTTGTAAGAGCCGTATGTGGCGACTATTTGCATACCTTGGGTATGCAAGCAAATAATTTCAATGTGACTTCTCATATGTGACAATAAAGCATTCATTCATTCAATTGTTTACGTAGGTGCATGTTTACGTAACTTGTCTATCCATGCTAGTCAGGGAGTGCCTATATTTTGTTATTTCGTTCTAATCTCTTACTATGCATGAAAGTAGTTGACTGCTGTGTGCAAATCTAAACTCAATTCATTTTTTAATTTTTTTATTGCAACATTCTTAATATGAATCTTAGGAAGGAACAAAGGACTCCTTTATCAGGATGCATCACAGCATGCCTTGGGAACAGCCCCATCCATGAGCGCAAGAAATTGCAGCAAATTGTGGACGCAGCCCAGACCATCACACAAACCAACTTCCCTTCCATAGACTCCATTTATGCCTCACGCTGCCTCGGCAAGGCCAGCAGCATAATCAAGGACAAGTTGCACCCTGACCACTCTCTCCTCCCCTCTCCCATTGGGCAAAAGGTATAGAAGTGTGAAAACGCACACCACCAGATTCAGGGACAGTTTCTTCTAAGCTGTTATAAGGCAACTGAATCATCCTACCTCACCAAAGAGCAGTGCTGAACTACTATCTACCTCATTGGTGACCCTCGGACTATCCTTGATCGGACTTTGCTGGCTTTATCTTGCACTAAGCATTATTCCCTTATGTATCTATACACTGTAAATGGCTCGATTGTAATCATGTATTGTCTTTCTGGTTTGCACGCAACAAAAGCTTTTCACTGTACCTCGGTACACGTGACAGTAAACTAAACTGAAACTGAGGAAAGGGCTTTGTCCATTCCGCTCTCACACCTGTTCTGCTGTTCAGTCTGATCATGACTACTTCATGCCTTGCTACACCTATTTTACTTAGTTCTTGCTTGTTGCACTTGGGTGATAAACTTTCATAAGTCTTCATAAAATTCCCCCGCCCGTCGGATGACTGTACTCATACCCAATCTGTTCATTCTCACGTAAAGATCTTACCTACCTTTTTCAGATGCTCCGTGAGATCACGTCCAGCCAGATTTAAGCGTTGGATGGCGTGGGGGAGGCTGTAACCTTCACACACCGGCACAGTGTGTGTCACCCCATCTCCAGAGTCCAGGATTATACCTGTCATTTATGAAGCAGAGAATGTCTCAATCTTTTAAGTAGTACTTTTCAAAATAGTAGGTACACTACAAGTAATTGAGTCTGATGAAGGGTCACAACCCAAAATGTCACCCATCCTTTTTCTCCACATGCTGCCTGTCCACTGATTTACACCAACATTTTGTGTCTATCTTTGGTATAAACCAGCATCTGCACTTCCTTCAAGCAGTTACTTTATAACATTGGCTATTTCTCTGCAACGATTTCTTAAATCGTTATTACACTGGGACTCGGACCCATACTGCATGGAAACAGGATCTTTGACCCATCTTTTCCATTCTGATCAAGAAGCCCCATATAAGCTGCGTTTGGCCCCTATACCTCTATGTACTACATTTACATATCTTCAGACTTCAGGGTCTGAAGAAATGTCCCAACCTAAAACATCACCCATCCTTTATCTCCCGAGATGCTGCCTGAACCGCTGAGTTACTCAAGCACTTTGTGTCCATTTTCGGTATTAACCAGCACCTGCAGTTTCTTTCTACATGTTTACATATTCTGTTGGGCTGCTGCAAGTAAGAATTTAATTGTTCTGTTACGGGACATATGACAATAAAACACTCTTGACTGGCGACAAGAAAAGGAGTAATACATCCTATCTCCAAAATGCACAATGAGAGAAAGCACTCTGGAATACCTGTAGTTCTTCCGCTAGAATAAAGTGCTAAAACGGCTTGCATTGCAACGTAGGAAAAAGGCACGTTAAAGGCTTCAAACATGATTTCAACCATTCGCTCCCGGTTCCTGTGCGGGTTCAGGGCTGCCTCGGTCATGAGGATTGGGTGTTCTTTTGGGTCAACATGCAGTTGTTCATAAAACGTGTGATGCCAGATCTGAAATAAACACACTATATTTTGAATCCTTCGTTTTAATTAAATCATATTCTTTAAATAAGCCGACAAGACGACCCCCTTTAATACCACATTTATACCTCACGCTGTCTCAGTAAGGCCAGCAGCATAATCAAGGACGAGTCGCACCCTGGCCACTCTTCTCCCATATAACCATATAACAATCACAGCATGGAAATAGGCCATCTCGGCCCTTCTAGTCCATGCCGAACATTTACTCTTACCTCGTCCCATCTACCTGCACTCAGACCATAACCCTCCATTCCTTTCCCGTCCATATACCTATCCAATTTATTTTTAAATGATAAAATCGAACCTGCCTCCACCACTTCCACTGGAAGCTCATTCCACACAGCTACCACTCTCTGAGTAAAGAAGTTCCCCCTCATGTTACCCCTAAACCTCTGTCCCTTAATTCTCAAATCATGTCCTCTTGTTTGAATCTTCCCTTCTCACAAGGGGGAAAGCTTATCCATGTCAACTCTGTCTATCCCTCTCATCATTTTAAAGACCTTGATCAAGTCCCCCCTTAACCTTCTGCACTCCAAAAAATAAAGACCTAACTTGTTCAATCATTCTCTGTAACTTAGGTGCTGAAACCCAGGCAACATTCTAGTAAATCCCCTCTGTACTCTCTATTTTGTTGACATCTTTCCTATAATTTGGCAACCAAAATTGTACACCATACTCCAGAATTAGTCTCACCAATGCCTTGTACAATTTTAACATTACATCCCAACTTCTATAGTCAATGCTCTGATTTATAAAGGCCAGTTCCCACCGGGCAAAAGGTATAAAAGTGCGAAAACGCACACCTCCATATTCAGGGATAGTTTCTTCCCAGCTGTTATCAGGCAACTGAAACATCCTACCAACAACTAGAGAGCGGTCCTGAACTAATATCTACTTCAATGGTGACCCTCTGACTATTTTTGATCAGACTTTGCTGGCTTTACCTTGCACTAGACATTATTCCCATATCATGTATCTATACACTGTAAATGGCTCGATTGTAATCATGTATTATCTTTCCACTGACTGGTTAGCACGCAACAAAAGCTTTTCACAGTACGTCAGTTCACATGACAATAAACTAAACTGAACTGAATACTCGCCAATGAACTAAAATTGGGAGTTTAGGAACCACTCCAATTTTAGAAACTCTTTGTAGACTGCTCACCTTATGCTGGACTGATGAAAGCATTGTGTTCTATGTGGTCTTTCGTTTAGTTTAGAGATACAGCATAGCCACAGGCCCTTCGGCCCAGAGTCCATGCAGACCATCGATCACTCGTTCACACTAGTTCTACGTTATCCCAATTTCTCGTCCACTCACTGCACACTAAGGGCAAATTAATCTACAAACCAGCGCGATTTTGAAGCGTGGGATGTAACGTGGGTTGCAGCAACCCCATGCGGTCACAGGGAGAACGTGCAAACTGCACAGGCAGCACCCGAGGCAGGATGGAACCCGGGTCTCTGGCATTGTGAGGCAGCAACTCTATCACTGAGCTGATAAATGAAGGTGTGGTTTAACATATCAATGATGACATTATTTAACAAAGAGTAGAGAACCCTCCCTGTGCTTGGCTGACAATTGGTTGCTTTTCTTGAGGAAATTTGAAACATGCCAATTAGCTGGTGTATAGCACTATATAAGCAGGAAATTACATTTGGGAAGCATTCTGGGATTGTTGAAGGATATAAGTTTGAGGAACACACACGCAATACTGGCAAAGTACATTCTGGGTCTCCTTTGTGTTTATGGTGCTCCTGTTTAGAAGTAGAAACTTGGCATTAAACAGGAAAGAGTGCAGTGGAGATTTACAAGGATGTTGGCAGGACTGGAGGGCCTGAGCTACAGGAGAAATTGGGAAAGTTAGGGCTTGATTCCTTGGAGCTCAGGATGCTAAGGGGTGATCATATGGAGGTGTACAAAATCATAAGGGAAATAGAGTCTTTGACACAGGGTAGGAGAATCAAGAACCAGAGGACATAGGTTTAATGTGAGGGGAAAGACTCAATAGGAACCTGATGGACAATGTTTTCATTCAGGGAGTGGTGGGTATATGGAACGAGCTGCAAGAGGAGGTAGTTGAGGCAGGTACTAAAACAACATTTAAAATACACTAGGACGGGTGCATGAATAGGAGGCAACTGAATCATTCTACCACAACCAGCGAGCAGTGCTGAACTACTATCTATCTCATTAGTGACCCTTGGACTATCCTTGATCGAACTTTGCTGGCTTTACCTTGCACTAAACGTTATTCCGTTATGTATTTATACACTGTAAATGGATCGATCGTAATGTATTGTCCTTCTACGGACTGGTTAGCAAACAACAAAAGCTTTTCACTGTACCTCGGTACACGTGACAATAAACTAACTAAACTAAACCTGGAGGGATATGGACCAAACGGAGGCAGGTGAGGCTTAGATGGGGCACTTTGGTTGGCATGGATGAGTTGGGCTGAAGGGCCTGTTTCCATGCTGCATAACTATGACATTGACCTAACAATAATTAAAGACACGATTATGATCCAAATTAACCTAGAAAGCACCTTGTAGGAAATCGTGGAGGTAACTGTGCTGCCAATAATATTGTCGTCCCTTTGTTCCTGGAGTCTGCTTTAGAGAGAGAAGATCCAATGGAACAGTTTAACTGAACAGGGAGATGTCCTTTAAGGGACATGCTGTTCTATTGTGGACATGCGAAAGATGGCCAGCGCTGGAATCTGGAGCAACAAACAATCTAAAGGGTCCCGTCCCGAAACGTCGCCTATCCACGTCCTCCAGAGATGCTGCCCGACCCGCCGAGTTACTCCAGCACTTTGAGTTCAACGCAAGATTGCAGCACCTGCAGTTCCTTGCGTCAACAAACAATCTGCTGGAAGAATCCTCAAGTCGATGCGTTGAGTTCCTCCGGCAGATTGTTTGTGGTTTTATTATTATAATAGCGAGCGGGTTATGATGATAGTAAAATTGGCTTTGGCCATAGGATAGGCTTGACATACTATGAATGGTGCAATTCAATGCAAACACTCAATTGCACATCCACAGTATGATTGCTTTTAGAATGGGTGCATTTTCTACACAACCAAATCTCAAAAGCCAAGCATTGATATCATATGGTTCATATACTATGCCAAAATGCTTTCATGCAGCCAGAGTTTAACTATACTAAAATAAGCAAAGCTTACTTTAATTTAAAATGGACCGAAAAAATAACAGAAAAACATTTTTTTTGCGCAAAATACCTAAATAGCCACTCTACACGGTGGCGCAGCAGTAGAGTTGCTGCCATACAGCGCCAGAGACCCGAGTTAGATCCTGACTATGGGTACTGTCTGTATGGAATGTATGCATTCTCCCTGTGACCTGCATGGGTTTTCTCCAGGTCCTCTGGTTTCCTCCCACACTCCAAAGACGTACAGGTTTGTAGGTTAATTGGTATCAGTAAAATTGTACACAATCCCTAGTGTGTGTAGGATAGTGTTATTTTTAGGGGATCACTGGTCAGCGCAGATTCAGCAGACCAAAGGTCTTAAGTGATAGGAGCAAAATTAGGCCATTTGGCCCATCAAGTCTACTCCGCCATTCAATCATGGCTGGACTATCCCTCCCTCCTAACCTCATTCTTCTGCCTTCTCCCCATAACCCCTGATACCTGTACCAATCAAGAATCTATGTATCTCTGCTTTAAAAATATCTATTGACTTGGCCACTACAGCTTACAGTGGGAAAAAAAAATCCACAGATTCACCACCCCCGACAAATGAAATCCCTTCTCATCTGCTTTCTAAAGGATTGTTCTTTAATTCTGTGGCGATGACCTCCAGTCCTAGACTCTCCCACAAGTGGAAACATCCACTCCACATCCACTCGATCCAAGCCTTTCACTATTTGGTACATTTCAATGAGGTCCCCCTCATTCTTGTAAACTCCAGCGAGTACAGGACCAGTGCTGTCAAATGCTCATCATAAGTTAACCCACTCATTCCTGGGATCATTCTTATAAATTTCCTCTGGACCCTATCAAGGGCTAGCACATCCTTCCTCAGATACGGTGCCCAAAATTGCTCACAATACTCCAAATACAGCCTGACCAGAGCCTTGTAGAGTCTCAGCATTACATCTGTTTTTTGTAACTAGCCCTCTTGAAATAAATGCTAGCATTGCGTTTGCCTTCTTTACTACTGATTCGGCGTGCAGATTTACCTTTTGGGAATCCTGCACCTGAAATCCCAAGCCCCTTTACACCTCTGATTTCTGGATTCCCTCCCCATTTAGAAAATAGCCCACACCTTTATTCCTACTACCAAAATGCTGAACACATTTTCCATCTGCCACTTCTCTGTCCACTCTCTCAACCTGTCAAAGTCATTCGGCAGAATCCCTGCTTACTCAGCACTATCTGCCCCTGCACCCATTTTTGTATCATCCGCAAACTTGGCCACAAAGACTTCAATTCCCTCATCCAAATCGTTAATATACAACGTGAAGAGTAACAGCCCCAGCACCGTCCCCTGCGGAACTCTGCTAGTCACAGGCAGCTAACAATAAAAAGCCCCCTTTATTGCCACTCTTTGCCTTCTGCCATCCAGCCAAGTTGCTATCCATGCTAATATCTGCCCTTTGTTACCATGGGCTCTCATCTTCCTTAGCCTCACGTGTAGCACCTTATCAAAGGCTTTCTGAAAATCTAGGTAAACAACATCTTGCTATTTACTTCAAATAATTCCAACAGATTCATCAGGCCAGATCTCCCCTTCAAAGGGCCCGCTTCTGCACTATATCTCTAAACTATTAGAGTCAATGAAGAGTTTTGATTTCTTCCACTTGGAAATAAAGAGTATATTTGCAAATCAAAAGTACAAAATTATTACTTCTACACCACTTTTTAATTTTTTTTTTTATTTTTTAAATAAAAACACCTTTAATCTGTTGAATTTTCTCTAACTATTCATTGTTGGGTTAAAGTAACGGACAATAGAATTCACCAAAAGGCCTGGATAGAGAGGATGTTTCCATTAGTGGGAGAGTCTAGGACCAGAGGTCATAGCCTCAGAATAAAAGAAAGTCCCTTTAAGGGACATTTTTAAGGCAGAGATAGATTATTGATTAGTACGGGTGTCAGGGGTTAAGGGGAGAAGGCAGGAGAATGGGGTTGAGCGGGGAAGATAGATCAGCCATGATTGAATGACAGAGTAGACTTGATGGACCAGATAGCCTAATTCTGCTCCTAGAACTTATGAACATTTTCCACAAGCCTTCACCTGATCTAATTTCGAGTGAACTCTCGATAAGCAGGAAGTTTTTACAAAGTATTCATTGTTCCACCTTCAGCTCACAGCTGGTTTTGTTCACAATAAAGCAATTAAACAAAGTGATAAAGCTTAGTTAATGAAAGTAACGATGTAGACTCTAATAAAATGTCACACTAACAGACAATAAACGCCGACTTTGCTAATCAATGCAAACAACTGTGTAAATTCAGTGGAGGAGCAAATGGATCATATAAGCATAAAAAGGGGAGAGTCTTGCCTTGATTCCAGATGATGAGAGAGATAAAACACAACCAAATGTTAGCTTATAATATTTGATAAGAGGCTGTCAGGAACTGCTGCAGTCAAGCTTTGTCCTTGGTCAACAACAACTTGCATGCAGTTGCAAAGTTAGAACTGGGAGCACAGCTTAAAAACTCAATATGTTTTCCACTGGTAGCCACAGTTGCACAACTCAAGATGTGCTCAGGAGTTATTAGAGCAGTATAAAACTTATCAAGTCTTAGCCAAATGTAGCTCGTCAGCGGCCCCTAACGTTAGGAGTTCAACAAAGACGCAGAATGTATTTCTGAAGTTTGGATTTTCCTCTGCTATGTTAAGTCCAAGACATAGAAGCATAGAAGTGAGGTCTTTCAAACTATCAGCACTCGCAAAACCTTTCGATCGTGCAGTTGGAGCTGGAATGTGTACAGAGGATAGCGTGGTACTGATTAACTATCACTTAAGAGTCCCTGGAATTAATTGTAAACCTCAATTTTGTGCGGTCAAGGTATCATACAGCTTGGTAACAGGCCCTTCGCCCAACCCGAACATGACGACCAAAATGCCCCATCTACTCTATCATTATACTTGGCCTGCATTCAGCCCATGTCCCTCTCAACCAATGCTATCCATACACCTGATTTTTTTTTAACGTTGTAATGGTACCTGCCTCAACTACCTCCTCTGGCAGCTCATTCCATACACCCGCCACCCTCTGCGAAAAACGCTGCCCCTCAGGTTCCTTGCATTGCATTGCATTTCCCCATTGCCAAAGCCACTAAATGTCACAGGATTAATATTCTGATAGCAACCTCAGCTCTTATTCCTAAATTTATCCATTTGGTGGCAATTTCACTGTGAATACATCATCACAGCCAAATTATTTTCCAAAGTACCAGCCAATTCTCTTGGTACAGTTCTGGTCGCATATTTGATGGATATTCTCAAGCTAGAAGTTGCAGGAAAGTTTCACAAGGATGTTGCCTGGACTGGAGAGCTCGAGTTAAAGGAGATACTAGACAGACTGCTTTCCTTGAAGCAAAGGAAGCTGAGAAGTGACCTTTGAGGCTATGAGGATCATGGGATAAGGTGAATGGCCAGTCTGGGTGGGGGAAGTCTAAAACTAGAGGGCATACGTTGAGGATAGGGGAAATATTTAAAAAGGGAACCTTTCCACAGAGGATGGTCTGTATGTGGAACTATAGAGGATGTGGTAGAGGCAGGTACAATTGCAACATTGAGTGCACAATGGACAAGTATGTGAACAGGAAAGGCTTAAGGATACGGGCCAAATGCAGGCAAATAGGACTAGCTCAGTATAATCAGCATAGATGGGCCTGTCTCCATGCTGTACATTACTACAATTCTATAGGAAAACAATCCCTCTCTAGATTTTCACATGCAGGAAATTCTAAACAATTGTCATCCCTTTTCTCTGCAAATGTGTGTTTTTAGTTTTAGTTTTAGATACAGCATGGAAACAGGCCCTTAGGCCCACCAAGTCCACAGACCCCTGTACATTAACACTACCCTATACACACTAGGGACATGTTTTACATTTATACCAAGCCAATTATACTGTAAACCTGTACTTCTTTGGAGTGTGGGAGGAAACCGAAGGTCTTGGAGAAACCTCATGCAGGTCACGGGAGAACGTAAAACTCCGTACAGACAAGCACCCGTAGATAGGATCGAACCCGGTTCTCTGGCGCTCTAAGGCAGAGTAGATCCAAGGCAGAGTAGCTCTACCGCTGCGCCACTGTGCCGCCCGTTTGTGTCACATGAAATGTCTTCATTCATCCACTTACAGCAGAGAGGCATGGGTAGTATTCTGGAGTGGAAACTCAATTTTATTTGCTATTCTGATCTACCCCAGTTATTAAAGGACTTAATTCAACATCATTACCTTAATACACAATCAGGCATCTGCATGACAAGTTTTGGAGAAATATCTTTGCACTAAATGTTATACACTTTGTCCTTTATCTGTGCTCTTTGGATGGCTTGATTGTATTCAGGTATAGTCTTCCAAATTATTAAGGGATTGGACAGGGTAGATGCAGGAAACATGTTCCCGATGTTGGGGGAGTCCAGAACCACAGGCCATAGTTTAAGAATAAGGGGTAGGCCATTTAGAAATGAGATGAGGAAAAACCTTTTCACCCGGAGAGTTGTGAATTTGTGGAATTCTCTGCCTCAGAAGGGGGGGCTGATTCACTGGATGCATTCAAAAGAGAGTTAGACAGAGCTCTTGGGGCTAGCGGAGTCAAGGGATATGGGGAGACGGCAGGAACGGGGTACTGATTGTGGATCATCAGTCATGATCACATTGAATGGCGGTACTGGCTCGATGTGCCAAATGGCCTACTCCTGCACCTATTTTCCATGTTTATTTTACTGGATGGCATGCAAACACCAAGCTTTTCATATATACCTCAGTACATAGTTTAGTTTATTGTCATGTGTCAGGAGATGCGGTGAAAAGCTTTCAGTGTGTGTCAACCAGCAGCAGAAAGACTATACATTATTACAATCAAGCCATCCACAGCATACAGATACATGATAAAGGGAAATAACATGCAAGATAAAGTCCAGTAAAGCCCGATTAAAGCTAGTCTGAGGGTCTCCAATCAGTTAGATCGTAGCTCAGGACATCTCTCAGGTTGTTGATAGGATGGTTCAATTGCCCAGTAACAGCTGGTAAAGAAAACTGGAATCATGTGGTAATAATAAACTACAAAAGTAAAATGGTATAGTCCATGACATAAGAGCTCAGAAACAGAGGGTGCGAGTCTGGTATACCTGTTCTATCTCGTCCCAGTTGGTTACAATTCCATGCTCCAATGGGTAATGCAGGGAGAGAACTCCTCGCATGTGCTGAGCAGAATGGCCAATGTAAACATCCTGCTGATTCCTCCCAATGTAAACATTCTGCAAGAAAACAAAGTTTTAACCAGTTTAACAGAATGCTTTGTCATTCCGCCTGCCTTCCAATCAATCCCCCCTACCCGCTTCACCTGTATCCACCCATCACTTGCCAGAATTTGTCCTGCCCCTACCACTCTTTACCAGCTTCCTCCCCCCTACTACGATTAATCTAAAGAAGGGTCCCGACCCAAAACGTCGCCCCTCCTATTCCTCTGCAGATGCGGCCCGACTTGCTGAGTTCCTCCAGCACTTTTTGTCAGTACAGTTAGGCTGCTATTTTCAGATACTACACAGCAGTAACTTGTAGTAGTTGGGCGTACTCATAGACAATAGACAATAGGTGCAGGAGTAGGCCATTCGGTCCTTCCAGCCAGCACCGCCATTCAACGTGATCATGGCTGATCATCCCCAATCAGTACCCCGTTCCTGCTTTCTCCCCATATCGCCCGACTCCGCTATTTTTAAGAGCCCTATCTAGCTCTCTCTTGAAAGCATCCAGAGAACCTGCCTCCACCGCCTTCTGAGGCAGAGAATTCCACAGACTCATCACTCTCTGTGAGAAAAAGTGTTTCCTTGTCTCCGTTCTAAATGGCTTACTCCTTATTCTTAAACTGTGGCCCCTGGTTCAGGACTCCCCCAACATCGGGAACATGTTTCCTGCCTGTAGCGTGTCTAGCGTGATCATCTAGTGTGAACACTAGTCTCGGTGGGCTGAGGTGCCTGTTTCCATGCTGTTTCTCCAAACTAAACCTGTTAATTGTTGCACCACGGAGCCTTGCCTGCCAGCTACTCACACCTGGGAAGCTATTTGGAAAAAAGATCTGCAGTACAGTAATTGATTAATTAATTGTCCCTGGGCATAAAGGTGGTCGGGCAGGAAGAGGAATGTCGGTACACTGAACGATCCAGGGATTGGGCGCCGCTCCATAAGACCCAATGCATTGAATGGACTTGGAAAAGGTGCCGAATCTGGCGACTCGATAAGAATTTCACCGTGTTTTGCACACGTGATCATAACGCACGATCGAACTAATGAAATACAGCATGGAAACCTGTCCTTCAGCCCACCAAGACCAAGTCAACGATTGATCATTTGTCCACACTAGGTCTATATTCTCTGTTTTCTCATCCACTCCCTATACACTCGGGGCAATTTACAGAGGCCAATTAACCTACACGTCTTTGGGATGCAAGGGGAAACAGAGCACCTGGAGGAAACCCACGTGGTCACAGGGAGAACGTGCAAACTCCACACAGACAATACCCGAGGTCAGGATCAAACCTGTGTCTCTGGCGCTGTGAGGCAGCAACTCTACCAGCCGTGCCTTTGTGCTATCCTATTATATTATACAATCTTCAACATAATAATCAGCTCCCAAAAAATGGATGGCATTTGTCGTGAAGTCTGATCCTGTATAAAGGCTCTCTCTTTCTGAAGTTGATCACCAAATAGTTGTTTTATGATTAGATTGGCGGCCTTGCCGTGACCCGGCTGTCAGCAACATTTACCTCGTATTTGGGTCGTCCGACTAACGTGGGGAATATGGTTGTTGGTAGTTCCTGATCGGCAAAGCCGGCTTTCATCAGGCCTGAACCAGTGTCCAATACGATTGCCGTTTTATATTCACCAACCTGCCGGTGGCAGAAAATTAACAGCTGTAAACAATCTGTACGTGTCGGTTAAGGACGTGCCACCGAGAGAACAAAGAGGGACCCCAGGTGGTGGGGGGTGGGCGCCGCGAGCAATGAGGGACTCGGGGGAGGGGGGGGGGGGGAACCATCTGGACTATATTGCAGATGGTCACAAAATACCTCGATACGCGTGACAATAACCTAAACTCAACTCAGTTCAGGTTCAATAAACATGGTCGCGAAGATGATTTTAGCTTTCAGGGTCAGTAACTTTAAATTTTGAGTGGGCCAAAAATGCACGGTTCAATTATGTTGAAAGTCTCATGAAATTCACTGGGGGAAAAAAGTGGTTCTTGATGTTGCCACAGATGCTGCCTCACGCAGTGGTTACTCCAGAATGTTAGTGTTTTATTACAAAATAAGAGCTATGTGCCTCTATGTCAAAGTCTAATTTAAATCCCACAATTCGCCTTTAGGATCCCATCACCAGCCTTTATCAACCTGCTTTAAAAGGAGCATATTGTAGTCAATTAAAGGTGGAAATGATGGTATTTCGGACTGGATGTCACCAAGGTTCATCGTTGCAATGGCTGTACTGAGCTGGGTCTGAATTGCCATCACTGTCTGCATGCCTCAAACCCATAGTGCTCAACATCTGTGAAGAGTAAAGTGCGAGTTGACATTTCCAGTCAACCAAAGGTCAATGGTACAAAGGGTGCTGCAACTGCTACTCTCTCTCCCCAATATCTTCTATTTTTATGCACATTAATTGGTAATTTCTCCTCTTTGAGCTTGAGGGAACTTTCCAGACACAAATGGATGTGTATTATTACGAGGAAACTACTTTTCAAAATGAACTAAACTAAACTTGATTGATGAGGAATAACTGCATCGTCTCCCCTCCATCTACTCACACATACGTCTGCTTGTTTTAGTAGGGTTGTGGCCATGAAGAGGTTACACAGACAGTACAGTACAGGAACAGGCCCTTCAGCCCACGATGTCTGTGCCAGCCACGATACCTAATTAAACTAACCCCATTGGTCTGCACATGATCCGTATGCCTCCACTCCCTACCCGCGAATGTGCCTTTTGAAATGTTCAAGAAGGAACTGCAGATGCTGGAGAATCGAAGGTCGACAAAACTGCTGGAGAAACTCAGCGGGTGCGGCAGCAACTATGGAGCGAAGGAAATAGGCAACGTTTCGGACCGAAACCCGCACCCGCTGAGTTTCTCCAGCAATTTTGTCTACCTGCCTTTTGAAATGCCTCTTAAACATCACCGTCATGTCTGCTTCCAGGACCATCACCCTTGGCAACATGTTCCAAACACTCACCACTCTGTGCATATAAAAAGCTTGTTATTTCTTTAGACTTTCTTTCTTTCATCTTAAAGCTAGGCTCTTTAGTGTTTGACATTTCTACCCTGGGAAAAAGACCAACTACCTCCATCTTGTTGTTACGGCAATCCTGATTATGAAACTGATGAATCAAAATATTTGACCTTAAGCCACGCAAACAGATCCTACCTCAATAGTATCTCAATAACATCAAGTCCTGATGTTTTTAATTGATTCAAAAGGCAGTACCAGTGAAGAAGTTCTTGAAACTACAATGTTGTCATTAAAAACCATTTCATTCACAATTGAGAGGAAATCAACACTTCCCACCCAGTCTAGTCTGTGTGGGAGTCCGGATCCACACTAACATGTTAGATTATTAACTGTCCCTTGAAATATGGGATGGGTAATACATCCTGGCCGCAACACCAACCCTTCAGTCTGAAGAAGGGTCCCAACCCAAAACATTGTTAGTATGAAGAAGGGTCTCGACCCTGGAAACGTCACCTATTCCTCTTCTCCAGAGATGCTGCCTGACCGCTGAGTTACTCCAGCACTTGTGTTTTATTCCAGATTCTGAAAGTCTTTCCACATTCCAAATCCACAAAAGTCAAATCACAACCTTTTCAAATGAAATATATTCTGTTACCTTGATCACAGATGGTTGAAAGGAGTGTGCATCCACAGCTGGATTCAATGTCACAGACACTCTTGCATGGCAATCTTCAAATATACGATGCATGTCTTGATTTGGAAAATCATGCAAATGGCTTGAATCCTCTTCGGCCACATGTACAGAATCTTTCTGAGTGTCGGTAATTTTGAGTTCATTCCAATGCAGTATTTCGGGTGTGCAACTCTCTCCTGTCTCTAATCTGCTACTGCAAACTGCACTGGCTTCCCGTTTTACTTCATTACATAAAATAATATGTTGTTCGTCACATTTACCTTCATCACACACATCTCCATTTAACACCAATTTGGAGTCTGTTCCCCCAGAACCTGCATTGCTGTTCTCAGACGAGTCAAGCAAAGAACTTGCTCCAGCCACGGAATTATCTTCCTTGCCATCTACTAGCTTGATCTTTACGTTTACCGAGCTGTCGGAGGGGTTGGTAGGATTTGTACCCTTATTGGTGCCTTGCGATTTATTTTTGTTCCTGATTTGGAGACTGGCATTAGATTTGTGTCGAGCACCAGCGATCAGAGGCACTTGCTGTTTGGGCTCCTTTGAAGCAGAGCGGGTTTCCACAAATGCAGAAACCTCAGCACGTTTTCCGAAAGGACTGAACCCTTCTGGGTGGCTTTTGGCTTGGCACTGTTTAATGGTTTTTCTGGGTTTGGGTACTGGAACTCTTTGCTGGTCCTTGTTACCGTGTTTTGCCACAATGGCATTTCCAGGGCACTTCTGAGAAGTTGCACGAGCTGGAAGCTTCTCTACTTTGACAGGAACACTAGTCCGCAGTGCTGGTTTAGGCTCCTCTTTGATTTTCAGAGCGGAATTTCTTCGGGTTTTGTGCTCTGCTGTATAGTTTACATTACTTTTAATGATTTCATTCAAATGAGTGGGCTGTGCAAGAGTTCCCTTTCTGTCGACTCCAAGTAGCGGTGCACTGTTATTCTCAACACCGCCCTCTACTGGATGAAAACAGACAGTCTCGGCATCAACACTGTCCGGTCCCTTGCACTCATCTGTCAATGCAAACCATTCGTGGCCATCAAGCTCCTGCCAATTCTCCGCATGTGCATCTGCTGAGACTCCACTATTAAACTGATGTTCCATTCTATCTGATCGTGTGCTGGTTTCACTGCGCAATGAGGGAATAAATATTTGCTCATCGACTGTACATGATGAATTCTTTTCAACAATATTATTCACAGTCAGACCAAGACCTTGGTCCTGAACGCAACTATTTTTGGATTGAACAGTTCTGCTTGTTTTTTTTGTGCTGTGACCAATATTGAGTTTGACCAGAGATCGCTTGTGGTAAGCAAGGACCTGATTCGATTTTGAGTTGGTAGCATTTAGCTTGCCTTTATCAATAGACTTTGAATTCCTCCATGCCGACTGAAACGAGCTTTTACCTTCAATCACTGGATTGGGTTTTAAATGACTAGTCTCCTCACATGCTGACGATCTCGTTGACTGTCTCTTCGGGTTATCACCCTTTGTCCTTGAAGAAATTTGTGGTTGCTTCTTCAAATGTTTGGATTTCATTTTCTCTTCCCTTGCTAGACTTAGCTCCATCTTCTCAACCTCTTTCCTTTCCCTCTCCAGCTCCATCAAGAACCGTGCACGCTCCTTGTTGACGCTTGATCGGCCTGCGTTTGACACGGGCGATATTGGAATCTGAACACTCTGCTCTTCCCCAGAGCGACACAGCTCCCGTATTTTCAAGTTCTCTTCCAGAATTCTGTCCTCAATTTGGTTCAGTTCCTCCAACTCTTGAAGTAGCCTGGAAGTACCTTGAAGCGCCGAGCGTGGGGCTCGGACAGATGGAGCGGCATTGGGGTTTGCAGGGCAAGAGCTAGAATGCATCAAGGCTCTTTCTTCTTGCCTGTGCTCTACGTCACAGTTCGCACGAGGGCACAAGCAGTGAAACTCGGGCCGTTCTGCTGCAGTCCACAGGTCGTCTTCCAGTCCAATCACTCCAGCTTCCGAGAGCTCGTTCAGAGACATCACCTGTAACAACAGCTTCTTCAGTAAATGCGACACGCAGAAATATGTGAATGTAGAATACTACAGCTCAGGAAAAGGCCCTTCGGCCCACAATGTGCGTGCCGAACACAAAAGACAACTCTTCGCTACCTACAGAGTCATACAACACGGAAACAGGCCCTTTGGTCCAACTTGTACATAATCCATATCCTTCTATTCCTTGCACTTCCATGTGCCTATCCCAAAGCCCCTTAAATACCACTATCGTATCTGCCTCCACCACCACCCCCGACAATGCAATCCAGGCACCATGTAAAAACTAGCCCCACATATCTCCTTTAAATGTTGCCCCTCACCTTAAAGCTCTGCCCTCTAGTCTTCAACATATCCACCTTAGGCAAAAAAGGTTCTGATTGTCTACCCCATCTATGTCTATTGGATGATTCTGTAAACTTGCAAACCGACATCCCTTTACGCAAGTGGGTTAATCCTAGCCCATTCGTCATAGTTAACCTAACTGGACGTGTTTCACCAGGAATAGAATCTCAATCAAAGGTACTGCATGAATGCCTGGTAATCCAATATGGATACATTGGCAAGAAAATTCCTCTGAAGCCAAATGCAGTCATTGTATGGACCTTGTCAAGGGAGACATTTTTCCTGCCAATGGCTTATGCTTTCCTCAGCTGATAGAGTCATACAGCACAGAAACAGGCCCTTCAGTCCAACTCATCTATGCCCCAAAGTTAGTCCCATTTGCCTCCAATTAGCACATATGTCTCTATGCCTTTCCTATCCATGTACTGTCAAGTTTAGTTTACAAATCCAGCATGGAAACAGGCCCTTTGGCCCACCATGCCAACCAGCGATCCCCGTACATTAGCACTAACCTACACACCAGGTACAATTTACATCTATACCAACCCAATTAACCCACAAACCTGCACGTCTTTGGGGTGTGGGAGATAACTGGAGATCCCAGAGAAAACCCACGTAGGTCACGGGGAGAACGTACAAACAAGCACCTGTAGTCAGGATCGAACCCGGGTCTCTGGTGCTATAAGGCACTCTGCTACCCAGTATTTCCATGCTGCACCTCTAAACTAAACCAAACCACTTGGCACGGTGGCGCAGCAGTGGCATTGCCATCTTACAGTGCCAGAGACCTGGGTTCAATACTAAGGATGCTGTCTGTACGAAGTTTGTACGTCCTCCGTGACTATATGGGTTTTCCCAGGGTGCTCCTGTTTCCTCCCACTCTCCAAAGACGTACAGGTTTGTAGGTTCATTGACTTCGGTGAAACATTTAAATTGGCCCAAGTGTGTGTAGAAACATAGCAAAATAGGTGCAGGGGTAGGCCGTTCGGCCCTTCAAGCCAGCTGATCATCATGGGGATGGGGATCGCTGGTCAGCGTGGACTCAATGGATCGAATATTCCTTTTCTCCAGAGATGCTGTCCAACCTGCTGAGTTACTCCAGCTTTTTGTGTCTAATATGCAAAAGTATCTTAATCCATTTTAAAAGTGAATAACTTAAGCATTTGGCCAATATGTTTTACACAACCTCAGAGTTAATTTTGCTTTACCTTTCCACTGCTGGTGGTCCCCTTGTACTTGTCAGGTGAGGAGTGGTTCTCATCACTGCTTTCCCCATCAACCAACTGCAAGAGATGTTCCAGCTCATCTTCCTGTCTGAGCACAGATTCCTCCTCCTGGCTCCAAACAACAAGATCATTTTAATTACTGCAAAACCTATAATTTTCTACTGAAACAACAAAAATACCCAACGATGCAACTTAGATTCAGTTTCCTTAAATAAAAACTAAAGGACAGGAACACACTACAGGATTTTGTTTATGGTGAAAGTTTATCACAATATTTTCTTGCCTTCTTCAGATACTGTTGCTATCTTTTTTAGGATGCATTGACCATTGTTTCCATCCAACTCTGATCATTTTCCTGATTCTGCTTTCAATACTACCAATAATTGTAAGAGTACTGTTTGTAGCTTCTGGCCATTCCAGCAAACTTCATCAATTGTGCTTTAACCTTCCAGCCACTATAGACTTTAGCTTGGTCTAGTTTATTGTCACATGTACAGAGGTACAGTGAAAAGCTTTGTTGTGTGCTAACATGGTCCTGTAACATTTGTCACTTGTACGTGTCCTATCCAGTCCTTCAGCTGAATCCTCCTTCCTGCAGTGCATGCACCTACATTATAAATAAATGCAGAGGCTCAATAGCACAGAAGTATTTCACACCTACCTCCAATATTTTGGCCGTTCTCAACAGCAGCAGCTCCACTTCGTTCTGAAGCTTCTCCTCCTCTTCCATATCCCAATCATTCCTCTTTGCCTCGGCTACCTCAGTGTGCTTTCTGCTTGAAAAGTCAAAGAATAAAATCAAAGCAAAACAGCCTTTGGCTTTACCATACGATTCCACACCCAAACTTATTCTACTTCCCTACAAATGCAATCCAAGATGCTGAGTTTCCAAATCCATCTTATATTTTCTCACCACCCCCTCTCATCCCATTTTTCGTCCATTATTACCCAACAGACTGGCCTACTCATATGGTCCTTCCTCTTTCTTGGATACAAGCAGAGATGCCAACCCTAAATTTAGTTCACAGTAACATTCAACCCATTTGTCCGTAACAAATGGGGTTAAATGCATTTCTCTCCGTAACATACTCACTTGGGGCTGTTGCCGGCGGGTCTGTGCCTGCGCACTGGTGCAGATCAGCGGGCTGCCGGCGGGCGGGTGCGGCACATGCGCACTTGGCAAGGTTGCCGGCGGGTCTGCGCCTGCGCACTGGGTGGGGGTGGGGGTGGGGGGGGAGGCCCGGTGATGGGGCTGCCGCGAGCGGCCGGCTGGCGGCAAGAAAGTGCCGCTGATCGCGCGGGCCGGCGCCGCCCGGGCTCTGGGCCGGGCGTGGCTGCAAGCTGCCGGGCTGGCAAACCGGGGGCACATGGCGCCGGCGTTCACCACGGGAGGAACACCGGCGCGGCGGTGTTCCGTAACAGCATGTTTGGCTGCCGGAACACCGTAAAAAGGTTATTTCGCCGGGACAAAATACGGCGAATCCGGGACACTTGGCATCTCTGTACAAGCAGGAAGTTACCTTGCCAATTGCTGTGTTTCCTCTCCCCATTAGTACAGCCTGACTTGCTGGACATGTCCTACTCTCCTATTAGCAAAGTACTACAGTCAAGTCATGATCAATCCCTAACCTCCCCAATTTCCTGTCCTCACTGATTAAATGGAGCAGTTTGGGTGATTATGCTTTGTCTGTATTGCTTTCCTAGTACAGATATTCCCTTTCCTTATCCATCTTTCCTTCCGCCTTCTCTGCAACAAAAATGTCCCCTTTTTATAAATGTTTTTCCTATTTCGGACAAATGGTCATTGGCCTTGAACGTTAACTCCGTTTCACGGATTTTGTCTTTAGATAAATGATATAGCATGGAAACAGCCCCAACTCATCCATGCCAACCAAGTTGTGTCTTTGTTAGTAAGGCAAATGCAATGCTCGCATTTATTTCCAGAGGGCTAGAATATAAAACAGGGATGTAATACTAAGGCTTTATAAAGCACTGGTTAAACCACATTTGGACTATTGCGAGTAATTTTGTGCCCATATCTCAAGGAAGGATGTGCTGGCACTGGAGAGGGTTCAGAGGAGGTTTACGAGAGTAATCCCAGGATCCCCATGTGGGTTTACACATGATGAGCGTTTGACGGCATTGTACTCGCTGGAGTTCAGAAGGATGATGGGGAACCTCACTGAAACTTACCAAATAGTGAAGGGCCTTGATTGAGTGGATGTGAAGATGTTTCCACTAGTGGCAGAGTTTAGGACCAGAGGGCATAACCTCAGAATAAAAAGGACATACCTTTAAGAAGGAGATGAGCAGGAATTAATAGTCAGAGGATGGTGAATCTATGGAATTCATCGCCACAGAAGCCTGTGGGGGCCAAGTCAATGGATATTTTTAAGGTGGTGATGATTGACAGATTCTTGATTAGTACAGGTGGCAGGGATTATGGGAAGAAGGCAGGAGAATGAGGTTAGGAGGGAGAGATAGATCAGCCATAATATAGGTATGTTACAAAACTTACCTTCAGCGGCGCTGCAGTTCTGCCACTGCTCGTGTGCACGACTTTGGCGCCTTTGAGAGGGGGGCGGGTTCAAAATGCGGTTTACTCCAGACTATTCAAATTGATTAATCTCAGGGTGTTAAGTTGTTGAAGAGAAATCGCTCCGACATTTGTTTTATGAAGTTATTTTTAAACTACGCTGGATCATTTATTAGCAGGAGTGAATTATAAATCATTTTCTAAAGCCGTAAACGCCGACAACGGGACGGATCGCACGTAGGGGACAAAATATCGGCGCGGACTTGGTGGGCCGAAGGGCCTGTTTCCATGCTGTACCTCTAAACTAAACACTAAATGAGAGAAGCTTCAGTTTTACTCGCTGGAACAAAAGGGGCAAGAGCAAGATATAATAGGAGTTTATAATCATATATTTAGGGGGAGAAATTGGGAAAAACTAATAGAGAACTGATTTAAGGAAAGTTACAAAATCCCGTTAACAGGCGGCATGGTGGCGCAGTGATAGAGTTGCTGCCTTACAGGCACGGAAATCGCTATCAAAACATGGGGGAGGGGACACACAATTTCTTGGCGGCTGAGTGCGCGCATACACACACGCGAGGCTTCGGCCATGGGCCCTGTGGACGGTAACATCGGAAGCTGACCTGGTTGGTGACCGACTCCGAACTCCAGCTACAGCAGCTTCGTCCGCCCCGAACCGAGGGGCTTGAATCGTCCCGTTCACGGGGACTTTCATCGGCCGCCAGGGGCTTCAACATCGGGAGCCTCGATCGCCTCGATGCAGCAGTTTGATTTTAAGCTGCGCCGGGCACTGAAAGGCCCCGTGAACGGGTCGATTCAGCCCTTAGAAAGCATCTGATACAGTCCGGATTACAAAACATGGGGGGATTGTTCCCCACTTCTCAAAACACGGGGAGAACGCATGTTCCCCCATCCCTCCCAGAATTGCCGACCATGGTGCCTTACATGGAGACCCGGGTTTGATCCCAACTATGGGTGCTGTCTGTACTGAGTTTGTACATTATCCCTGTGACCGCGGGTGTTTTCTCTGAGTTCTTCAGTTTCCTCCCACACTCCAAAGACGTACAGGTTTGCAGGTTGATTGGCTTGGTATGTGTGTAAATTGTCCCTTGTGTGTGTGTGTGTGTGTAAGGTAGTGTTAATGTGTGGGGATCACTGGTCATTGCAGACTTGGTGGGCGGAAGGGCCTGTTTCCGCGCTGTATCTCCAAACTAATCTAAATGAAGACTCGAAAATGAACTGCCTGGAAGTCTGATGAGAACATATTCGGAAATAATTTTCCAAAAGTGAATGTAATTGGCAAGAGAAAGATTTACAGAGCCACGGGCAAAACATTGATGGAAATCTCCAATAGCTCTACAATGGGCCATGTGCCTTTGGCTCCTGTACCTATCTGGGAACAGGGAATCAGATTGCATGGTTAACATCAAGGAGGGTCCGTGGATTCTCAAAACAGTTTAGTTTATTGTGGGTATACAAAAAGCTGGAGAAACTCAGCGGATGCAGCAGCATCTAAGGAGCGTACCGAGTGAATAGCTTTTGTTTTGCGTGCTAGCCAGTCAGTGGAAAGACAATACATGATTACAATCGAGCTGTTCACAATGTATAGATGCATGATAGAGGGAATAACATTTGGTGCAAGATAAAGCGAGTAAAAAGCCAGGAAGGATGGAGATGATGAAATAGTGCTGTACCTTTCACTGTCACTCCTTTCCAGTAGCATTCTAGATCCACAAACGTCAGAGCTATCGCAAGGAACTTCTGCATTCCCTGCCAGATGTTCTTTGCAGCTCTCTGAACGATTCAGATCTTTCATTGGAGTGCACAACACATTGCCCAGCAACCAAAACTTTCTCCTCATCTTCAGCTGCCTTTTCAAATGATGTGGTCTTTACTAGGGTCAGTTTATTCGGGCTGGAAGTCGTACCACTAAAGCCGTTCGACGCTCTCTCTTCACTCTTCCGCGCGACATCGCAAGTGTCACCTCCCGTATGTTTGAAACAGTCTGCCTCCAATGCGGGTTTTTTGGGAGTAATTGTGACCACATAGGACTTCTCAAGATCATCAGCGGGGAGGCTAACCCAAGGATTCTTGGGCAAGCTAGCTGAGCGCCTGACTTTTATCTCGAAGTTTAAAGCGTTTAGATTACTCCTTGAGAACGGCTGTACTTCACTTGACATGGACGGAGAATCGGCCAGCCCAAACTCATCAATATCTAGGCACTTGGGTTCATCCTCACTAACTTTATCCTCTTCATCTAGTTGTGCAGGCTCAGTTATTAGTAATGAGTTTGAGGTTCTTTTCACCTCCTGTTCCCCATTGTTTTTTTTGTGATTAGATCTTGCAGCTTCGAAGTTGTAGTTACCAATCCCATCAATTCCAGAGTCAAAAGAACTTAAAGAAGTTGGCCTTGTGCTCAGTGCTTTGCTTTCCTGGTTACCACACTCACCAGCCACTTCAAAAGCTGTCGGAGTGGTTAACTGCAGTTTCCGGTCAACGTGACCACTGGTGAAACAGGCCCTACTGCGGCGAATTGCATCAGCTTCATCAAAATGTTTTTGCGCCGAGGATACATCAAAATCGTGGTTTGGGTCGTGCCAACTTTTATTCACAAACTGCTCTTGCATTGCATGTTTGCCGGCAGACTTTGGAGCCTCTGCAGCACCTCTGGTAACGCCAGTGTCAACGGACGTGACGGCACGAGGAACCATAACTTTCTGCAGCGCCTTCAAATACATTTCTTGCCACTGAACCACTTGTTCCAAGTCAATCGGACACACCTGCCCTGGAGAGGTCAACAGCCTTCTTATAACAAAGCACCTGTACAGGTGGAAGAACGTAGCAAAAAGATAAAAAGCCACATCTCATTAGTCGCACCAATAATATTTCCAAAACAAAAGGACCTCGCTCTAACAAAGCTTTTAAAGAAGAAACAAGGAACTGCAGATACTGGTTTACAAAAAAGGCTCAAAGTGTTGGAATAACTCAGCAGGTCAGACAGCATCTCAGGAGAACATGGATGGTGATGTTTTGGTCGGGACCCTTCTTCGAACCAGCTTTTGATGATCTTTTAATTCTAAGCACATAACCCTTTTATTAAAATCTTGAGGGTTTGCCGCTGAAAAAAAATGGAAGCTCCTTATAAATGTCATGTAGATGCTGACCCCGGCTGCCGAGGCTAAAACCCTGTTTGTAAAACTGTGTCAAATTGCATATTGCAATTAATCAAAAACTGACAGTAAGGCAAAGAAGAGAATGAGATGTACTATTCATCAACTGCTTACAAAACAGTTCCTCCTGCCCACCCTCATTCCCATATTTGCCGTGTTGGCACATGGATTGGACACATAGCAAAGTATGCAAGTTCTGAGTTATTAACGGGTGTCAGGGGTTATGCGGAGAAGGCAGGAGAATGGGGTTAGGAGGGAGAGACAGATCAGCCATGATTGAAAGGCGGAGTAGACTTGATGGGCCGAATGGCCTAATTCTGCTCGGATAACTTATGATCAGCACCCAAATGGGGCAAGACTTACTGATGGGACAGCATCTTTCCCCTCCTCCGGTGAAGCGAGTCTGGGATGCAGTCAGCCAGATGTCCAAGCCGCCCCAGGTCCTCAGCCGCAGGAAGAGGAGCCTTGTGCAAGAGGCGACTGACGTGCTCCCTCCAGCTTGGTTTCAGGTAATGTCCTGCCTCGTGCAGAACACCCCAGCTGTGCACTGGATGCTCACAAACTGCCTCTTTGAAAGATATTTCTTGCAACAGTAAATGATACCAACCAGCAACCTGAAAGGAAGAGAGTTTTACAGTGTGGTTCTTCGGCGGTGCTGAATGAATTTAAAGCCTAAAGGGCGGCACATAATAAAAAGACTCAATACCATACATATAAAAAACATTAGACAGTCAGATCATTTTTCCCAGGATTAAAAATACTAAATATTAGATGGCATAGCTTTAAGATGAGGGGGACAAAGTGTAAGGAAGTTACGCAGGGCAAGTTTTTTTATCTGTTAATTTATTTATAGTGGTAGTGAATCTGTGGAATTCATTGCCACAGATGGCTGCGGAGTCAATGGATATTTATTAAGGTGGAGATAGATAGATTCTTTATTTGTAAGGGTGTCATGGGTTATGGGGAGAAGGCAGGAGCGTGGGGTTAGGAGGGAGAGATAGATCAGCCATGATTGAACCGCGGAGTAGACTTGATGGGGCGAATGGCCTAATTTGGCTCCTGGAACTTATGAACTATTTATTTATTTGCACAGGGGGTGGCGAGTGCCTGGAACACGCTGCTAGGCTTGGCGGTTGGGGCAGATACGATCGCAACATGTAAGAGACTTTTGGAAAGGCACATGGACATGCAGGTAATGGAGCGATATGGCTTACGTGCAGGTATATGAGAGCTGGTCTTTGCATCATGCCCGGCAGAGACACTGTGGGCCAAAGAGCCTGTACCTGTGCTGTACTGTTTTATGTAAGAAGGAACTGCAGATGCAGGTTTAAACCGAAGATAGACACAAAAAGCTGGAGTAACTCAGCAGGACTGGCAGCATCTCTGGGGAGAAGGATTTGGTGACGTTTCGGGTCGAGACCCTTCTTCAGACTGAAAGTCATGGAAAAGGGAAACGAGAGATATAGTCGATGATGAAGTGAGATAAAGAACATAGATATAGAGATAACTGTACTGTTTTATGTTCTATAAAATACAATCTGAAATAAAAAGCATTGCAAATGTCCAGTAACTTAAGTCCGTGGCTAAAACTTAACATGCAACCGAATAAATAAATTACTCCCTCAATAAATTACAAAAGGGATTAACATCTGCAAAAGAAATAGCATTCAGCACGTTAATTTCCAACTGGCCAAGTCCCCACCAGTGCCTGGCTAGTTTACAGAGCTACTCACATTTTCAAATATGCTGTAGAAATCATACACTGCTTTTAAAGTTTGCCGTGGCAGTTCTACAGCTATGTGGAACATGTCTTTCAATCTGCTGAGTTTCTCCCTACAATCGCCTGTCCTTCCTCCACATTCAGCTACTTCATCAAGCTCCTGCAACAGTTTCTCAGACTCGGTGATCAACTTCTGCAAAAACACAAATGGCACAGAACTTACCACCAATTCTGTGCAGAAGTTGAGATATATTCAAACACCATGTCCATGGAAAATAGTTGTGTATTCAGCCTGTAAAGTATTTTTTGCTGGCTGAATCTCACCGTTAAACCACATACAATAACACTAAAGTTTGAGTGCATTGGGATAACAACAACAACAGAGAAATTGAATGCTACTGGATTTGTGTTGTACAATTAACCGATGAGAGATTGAAGGCTGGTGCTCAGAGACACTGTGGAGGTCTTTCTACACAAATCATTGAAGATCAATAAACAGCTGTAGCAAGCAATGAGGGAAGGCAAATGACTCAGTGGCTGTTAGTATAGTGTGTTTAATTTAGTTTAGAGTCCGCACCGCACATTAACACTATCCTACACACACTAGGGACAATTTTACATTTATACCAGGCCAATTAACCTACAAACCTGGGGTTACACAAAATGCTGGAGAAACTCAGCGGGTGCAGCAGCATCTAAGGAGCGAAGGAGATAGGCGACGTTTCGGGTCGAGACGAGAAGGGTTCGACCCGAAACGTCGCCTATCTCCTTCGCTCCTTAGATGCTGCTGCACCCGCTGAGTTTCTCCAGCATTTTGTGTAACCCTCGATTCTCCAGCATCTGCAGTTTCTTCATTAACACCAGGCCAATTAACCTACAAACCTGTACGTTTTTGGAGTGTGGGAGGAAACCAAAGATCTTGGAGAAATCCCACGTGGTCACGGGGAGAACGTACAAACTCCACACAGACAGCACCCATAGTCAGTATTGAACCTGGGTCCCTGGCTCTGTAAAGCAGCAACTCCACCGCTGCGCCACCGTGCTGAGATAGTAGTTTGTAGCTACAAATGTATCTCCCACCACATTTAAACCTGAATTTTTGAGAACTCAGTTGAATTGTGATTATGATACATTCTTGACGCTGAAAATTCAGGATAGAGAAAAACGTAAAAAAACTCACCATTGCAGGGTTATAAATGGTAGCATCATAATCCAATTTTAGAATCTCCGCTTGGCTCAAATTATTTGCAATTTCTAATTTGTACGTATGAATCTTCCCCATTCCTTCAGAGATAATCAAATCACTAATCTGAAGTCAACAACAACAACAAAATTACTGTTAATGACTTAACACTTGCACCTACTTAGGTATGTGTAGTATCAGTGCGCCAATAATGTCTCACAGTTCTCTCTCCACAGAGGCACAATTAGATGCCATCACAAGGCACACATGAACATAATCAATGAAGATTCCCAGACACAGCTACATCATTTGTTTAAACACCACAAATGTAACACAGCACAATCACAAACTAATTTAACCCTGGTCATTTTGCTGAACGGCTATGTGAATTTTATCGGTGCCTTACCCAACAAGTGCTTGATTCAAAGTTACTTCAGAACCATGGACATTGACAGTCATTGTCATACAGCGTGGAAGCAGGCCCTTCTGCCCTACTTGCCCACACCGGCCAACATGTCCCGTCTACACTCGTCCACCTGCCTGCATTTGGCTTGTATGATTAAACCTGTCCATCAACTATAACTGATAAAGATGGCAGATACATTATTGTAATAGGAGAATTAAATACACAAAAAATGATTTTTGTTAATGTATATGGACCAAATTTTGATAGCCCATTGTTTTTCAAGAAAGTATTTAACAATATCCCGGAATTACACAATACAATCAAATAATTGGAGGAGATTTTAATTGTACACTAGACCCTTACTTAGACAGATTCACAAGGCAAAGGAAAACTAAATCACATTCTAGTGACTTATTAAATGCATATATGGAAACTACTAATATCAAAGATGTTTGGAGAATAGAAAACCCTACCGGGCGAGAATACTCCTTTTATTCGTCAGTACATAAAACTTACTCAAGAATAGATTATTTTTTGGTGGATGCTAAACTTATCTCACTCACTTATAAATCCAAATATCATAATATTATAATTTCAGGTCATGCACCATTAACATTTAAGATCAAGATAAATGGTAAAATAGAAAAATCAGGACAGTGGAGATTTAACCCACAAATTTAAAAAAATAAAATTACTCAGGAATATATCACAGCACAAATTAAGATTTTTTTCGAAATAAATGATAAACCGGAAATATCTTGTTCCTTATTATGGGAAACATTTAAAGCATATCTCCGGGGAAATCATGATTTCCTCCCAAGCATTTTATAATAAAAAGAATCGTAAGGATCAACAAGATTTGGAAAAGGAGATTAAACAATTAGATATACAGAATGCAGCGAATCCAGCTACAATATTACATAATAAAATTGCAGCATTGAAATATGAATTAAATAAAATATATACAGATCAAGTTGTTAAACTTTATCAACATACTAAACAATTATAGTTTGAATTCAGTGATAAACCTCAAAAATTATTGGCTCGCCAACTAAGGAAAATGGAAGCCGAAAAAATAATCCGTAGGATTAAATCACATAATGGCGAATTGCTAACACAACCTAAAGATATTAATGAAAGATTTATGCAATATTATAAAAACTTATACACTGCTAAAACAACAGAAAATAATAGGAATAGAAGCATTTTAAAAAAAATGCAACCTGAAAGGGTTGGATTTACAAAATAGAGAGTTACTGAATGCTGATATCTCGATAAAAGAAATCCAAGAATCTATTAGAGCATTAAAAAATGGTAAAACACCGGGACCAGATGGCATTGGCTCGGAATTTTATAAAATATTTTATGATCAGATTGTACCACGTCTGAAATCATTATATGAACATATATATATACACAGCAAAAACTACCAGAAACATTAAATGAATCTACTATAACACTTTTACCTAAAATAAATAAAGACTTGGATGAACCAGGGTCATTTAGAGCAATAGCTCTTTTAAATACTGATCAAAAGATATTAACTAAAATATTAGCACAAAGGCTAAGCTCAGTTGTCAATAAATTAATTCATCCCGATCAAACAGGATTTATACCAAAACGATACTCTTCATATAATCTGAGACGGTTATTTAATATCATATACTCGAAAAGAGGTATTAATAAAGACCTAGTAGTTAGTTTGTTAGATGCAGAGAAAGCCTTCGATCAAGTGGAATGGCCTTATTTGTTTTCGGTTATGGAAGCTTTCAAACTGGGAGAAAAGTTTATTACCTGGATCAAATTGTTATATACAAATCCGACAGCTAGAATAACAACAAACCGAATGTTATCAACTAAATTCAATCTATCTCGAGGTTGTAGACAAGGTTGCCCTTTATCCCCTTTACTGTTTGCACAGGCAATAGAACCGCTAGCTCAGAGGGTGAGATTACATCCCGAAATATATGGATACGATACTAGAGACACTAAAAAAAAAATCTCTTTATATGCGGATGATGTATTACTTTACATCACAAAACCAGAAACTAGTATCCGAAATTTGTTAAAATTAATAACTGAATTTGGATCCTACTCAGGATATAGTATCAATTGGAATAAAAGTGAACTTATGCCAATAACGGTAAATAACTTACACATATTACAACAATTCCCTTTTAAGATAACAAATGAAAAAATTAAATATCTTGGAATTTTCGTAACAAAAAGATTTGACTCTTTATTTAAATCTAACTTCCCACCATTATTGAATAAATTAAATAAGAATATCTTATATTGGAAAACTTTACCTATTTCAATGTTAGGTAAAATTAATATAATAAAAATAATTTTTCTTCCACAATTATTATATCTTTTCCAATTAATTCCGATATATCTCCCTAAAAATTTCTTTAAAAAGGTGGACTCCCTAATCACTAACTTCATTTGGGATTATAAGAGCCATAGAATAAAAAAAAAACATTTATGTAAATCAAAAATAAATGGAGGTTTAGCGCTACCAAATTTTATGTTTTATTACTGGGCAGTCAACATTAAAAATATGAATTTTTGGTTAGAAGAAACAGATAACCAACCAACTTGGTTAAATATGGAAAAAGAAGATTGTTCTCCTTTTGAAATTAGTTCTATAATATTTGCTAATATTAATTTAGCTAAGAAAACATAGTGAAAACCCCGATAATAGAAAGTGGAATACGTATTTGGAAACAAATAAAGAAAACATTAAAACTAAAATCTATTCCACTATCTCTTACCATTGTAAATAATGTTACGTTTAAACCCTCAATGATGGATAAAGCTTTTTTACAATGGAAATATAAGGGAATTATTAAGATCGGTGATCTCTATAAGGAAAACTCTTTCCTTTCATTTCAAGATTTACAACAAATTTATGGACTACACTCTAAAGATTATTTTAGATATTTACAAATCAGAGATTATGTTAAAGCAAATACACAGGAACTTAGAAATAGAAAGACAGAAATTTTAGATGAATGCTTAAATAAACATCCGAATACAGAAAAAATGATTTCATATATATATATATATAACATTTTATTGGAAGGTGATGTCCCATCAACAGAAATACATAGACAATCTTGGGAAAATGAATTAGGCCAAATTATTAGGCCAGAAGTATGGGACGAATGTTTACAACATATACACCATTGTTCGTTAAATGCTAAACACTCTCTTATACAGTTTAAAATACTACATAGACTATATTATTCAAAATCTAAACTACATAACATTTTTCCAAAAGTATCTCCCATATGTGATAAATGTCAACATTTAGAAGCCAATCTGTCACACTCATTTACAAACTGTATAAAAATTACAAAATTCTGGATAGAAATATTTAGGATAATTTCGAATGTTGTTAATATAATTTTGACTCCTGATTCAAAGTTAATAATACTAGGAATACTGAAAACAAACCAATTAATAACAATGAATCAAAGAATCTTTATTGATTACGGTTTAATAATTGGGAAAAAATTAATATTAAAATTTTGGAAAGGCCCTACATCCCCCACAATCAAAATGTGGAATACAGAAATGTCGGAGACTCTTCATCTGGAGAGAATGAGGCTTGTCCTAATGGATAGGTTAGATCTCTTCAGAGGGATATGGTCTCCATATATTGAATATTTACAGAGTCATAACGGCTCGGTACGAGGGCTTGACTGAGGCCTGAATATTAGAATGGATGAAGAAGTATATATAATAAATCATGCCTATATCTCCAATGACGGATTAATGATTAACACTCCATTCGCTTTCATATTTTCTATATTATTCATCTCTATCTTTTCTTACTTTATAAAAAAATTAGAAAAGCGTATAGAAGCATATAGTCTTAAATTTTAATATTAATAATAATATCAATATTATTAATATCATGAAAGTATTTAATGATGTATTTTCATTTATGTAAAATATTGTAATTTTCATCAATATGTTTCTGTAATAAAAAAAATATTTAACATAAACCTGTCCTATGCATCTAGAGTCTCCGCCTCAATGTTTCCTTGACGTTGCGATAGTCACTGCCTCAACTACCTCCTTCGGCAGCTCCTTCCATACACCTACCACCCTTTGGGTGAAAAAAATTACCCCTCAGTTCCTTTTAAATCCAAGATCCTTGACAGTCCTTTGGTCCACAGCACAATTTCAGCAGTACTGGTTACTGACCTGAAACAACAACTCTTTCTTCCTCCTCAGAGGAGCTCAACTTGCTGAGCCTTTCCAGCATCTTGCTTCAGTTTCAGATTCTCAACAATAGACAATAGGTGCAGGAGTAGGCCATTTGGCCCTTCGAGCCAGCACCGCCATTCAATGTGATCATGGCTGATCATCCCCAATCAGTACCCCGTTCCTGCCTTCTCCCCATATCCCCAGACGCCGCTATTTTTAAGAGCCCTATCTAGCTCTCCCTTGAAAGCATCCAGAGAACCTGCCTCCACCAACCTCTGGCATGTTTTGCTTTCATATTGTTCAATGAGAGCACGTTTATCCTTCCTTACCTGCTGAGCACTTTCCCTGCACCAAAGGTCCTTCAGCAAAAGCCGAGCCCTGGCAAGAGCCTGTTGCCATAGTAATTCCACCTCGTTCGCAGCTGCCCTTAACCTGCCCGAGGAAAAGTTTTAAAGGATGTTAATGACGTTCTGGAATAAACTTCAAACTTATATAATACAAGATGAGGTTCTTCAACCAATTTATCACAATGAATTAATAGGTGGCACCCGCGAACAATGATTACGGCATGGTGGTGCAGTGGTAGAGTTGCTGCCTTACAGCGCCAGAGACTCGGGTTCGACCCCAACTAAGGAAGCTGTCTGTACGGAGTTTGTACGTTCACCCTGTGACCTGTGTGGGTTTTCTCCAGGTGCTCCGGTTTCCTCCCACATTCCAAAGGCGTACAGGTTTGTAGATTAATTGGCTGCAGTAAATTATCCCCGAGTGCCTAGGATAGAACTAGTGCGAACGGGTGATCACTGGTCGTCGTGAACCGATGGCCCATTTCCACGCTGTATCTCTAAACTAAACTAAAGATGGTTTCCACGAACAAAAGAATACAACAGCAAGTCTACTCTTGCACTGTGTACCCAAAGACTTGGACACTGGAAGGTAAAGATAAGTCCTCAAATGTGAAAAGACATTCTGGAAGCTAAAAGGCAAGATATATTTTGCCTCCACGGTGACAAAGAGCGGACTTCAGTGACATACGTTTGAAAAGCACAATGCAGTTACCTTTGTGTTGATCATCCGAGTGATGGGATTTCTAAAAAGTACAGTTGCAAGATGTGTCAACCTTGGGAAAAAAATGCTCAAATCTTTGGAATGAGATTTCAATCCGTGACTTTCTCATCCAGAGTAAGAATGCTCCCACTCAGCCCTAGAATGAAACCTTGTGGAATGGAAGTGGCCATCGCTGGACTAATGAATGGCCTTCCTCATCACCTAAACCTTACTCAGTGACCTTTCACCACAACCTCACTATTTCTCCCACCCCACACCACCCACGTTTACTCTCTTACTGTGGGATACTTCCGTCAGATTCCTATTTGTTTACTGTAGCTCTGCCTCCTAATCATACTCCTAAACAAACTGTGGAGAAAGGAACTGCAAATACTGGTTCACAACAAATATAGACACAAAATGCTGGACAGATGGAAATGTCACCCACTCCTTTATCCAGAGATGCTGCCTGACCTGCTGAGTTACTCCAGCAGTTGTGTCTATCTCCTAACCAAACTGATCTTTAAATTCCTGGTCCTAAGAATCAGTAGACCCCTCTGTAACTGAATCCTTGGCATCCTGACCCATAGTCCATAATCGGCGAGGATAGACAATAAAATATCCACCACCTTGACTCTCAACACCAGCAAGGAAACATTCTCAGCCTCTTGCTGTACTCTCCATACACTCACGACTGTGCAATCACATTATGCTCCAACTCCATTTACAAGCTGCAGATGACACCATCCTAATCCACCGGACCTCAAACAATGACAAGATGGAGTACAAGGAGAAAGAACTTAGTAACATGGTGTTACGACAACAACCTCTCCTTCAATGTCAACAAGATGAAGGAGCTAGTCTTCAATGTCAGGAAACATACCCAGCGGTATGAAGTAGGAAAAAAACTGCAGATGCTGGTTTAAATTAAAGGTAGACACAAAATGCTGGAGTAACTCAGCGGGACAGGCAGCATCTCTGGTTGATTAAGGTTTATTTAAATAGGGACGGATACAAAAACATAGATACACTTGAAACAGTCATCTGATGTATGCATCATAGTGTTTTTAGCCAATGCTAATTCGCAACACTTGCCCCTAGTAGGGCTTTTGGTTAAAAATGATAATACAGATTAGCATTATTAAAAATAGGAAAATGGAAATGGAAATGAGATAAAAAATGGAAAAGAGAAAAAGACATACAGAGAGAGCACAGTGTAAAAACTGAATATGAGAAAAAAATTGTTGTTGAATTAGCCACATTTGTGTGTTTCTTTTCAATGTGACCAATGTAGGGATACATTTCAAGTGGTCTGGCAGTGAGTTCCATAATTTTGTCCCTTTTACTGAAAAGGCAGTTTGAGCAAAAGATGTTCTGAATAGGGGATACTACAATTGCCTTTTGACGCTGCTCGGGTGGTGGATCTGGTACCACTTTGCAGTCTTGTTATTGTTTTGCACAGCAGCTGGGGAGCAGTGCCATTTAGGCACCTGAAGACTAATTTAACTAAATGTAAGGAAATAAAGTTAGCAAAACTTAGGATCTTATATTTGCTTAGAATTTGACAGTGATGATACCTTATTCTTTTTTTGTCCAGGACTTTCAAGGCTCGGTTATAGAGACACTCTATGGCCTTAATTGATGACTGGTGAGCCTGGGACCATGTGGTTAAGCCATAAGATATATGTGAGAGAATCATAGAATTCATGAAAAGAAAAGCACAGTTAATCATAAAACAGCCCAAGTTTGCCTTAATGGTTTTACACATTTTCTTAATATGACTTTTAAAGTTCAACTGATTGTCTATAATTATTCCCAGATACTTTACTTCAGGTACTTGTTCAATGAGCTCACCATTGATTTTTATATTGAGGAGGTTTGTTAGGGGTAGTTTTTTGATGGAGAAGCAGACAGAGTTTGTCTTTTTAGTGTTTAAAGTTAAACAAGATGAGGCCAGCCAAGATGATATTTTGGAGAGAAGGAATAGGTAACATTTCAGGTCAAGACCCTTCTTCAGACCGAAGAAGTCTAACGAAGGGTCTCGACCCGAAAGGTTACCCATTCCTTCTCTGAGTAACTTTTGGAGATGCTGCCTGTCCTGCTGAGTTACTCCAGCATTTTGTGTCTACCTAGTGCTATGAATATTGATTTGTCTAATTTCAAGTAACCCTAGCATTCTCTCTCTCTCTCTCTCTCCGTCCCTCCCCACACTAGAGTCCTACTAGTTTCACTGTCCATATCATTCGCTACCACCTTCTCCACAGCCAACAATGGACGATTGTGGGCTCCACCTTGCCTTGATCATCGGTGCTGGCTTTGATTTGTTCTTTTTATTCCATTCATTTATTTGTTCTTCATAACTTTTCACACCTCTCTCCCGACTCTCAGTCTGAAGAAAAGTCTTGATCTGAAGCGTCACCTATTCCTTCTCTCCAGAGATGCTGCCCGACCCACTGAGTTACTCCAGCTTTTGTGTCTATCTGTTCTAGGTATACGACTCCTTAATATAATTCCCATGATCGAGGAGCAATAGTACCTGTGATCTCATCGTAAATGCTATTCATGCATTTATTTTGTAATAATAAGCTCAATATCATGTCATATGGAATAGGAGTAGAATTAGGTAATTCAGCCCATCAAGTCTACTCCACCATTCAATCATGGCTGATCTATCTCTCCCTCCTAACTCCATTTTCATGCCTTCTCCCCATAACCTCTGACACCTGTACTAACCAAGAATCTATATATCTCTTCCTTAAAAATTAAAAATACTTGACCTCCACAGCCTTCTGTGGCAAAGAATTCACCACCCTCTGACTAAAGAAATTCCTCCTCATCTCCTTCCTAAAATAACATCCTTTAATTCTGAGGCTATGACCTCTATCCTAGACTTTCCCACTAGTGGAACCATCCTCTCCACATCCACTCTATCTTCAATAGGATTTAGTTAGCATTTAGACATAACATTTAAGAAATTACAAAGCAATAACTAAAGAACAAATGTTAAGGACAGACTACAGTAATAATAATAATTATTATTATTATAATAAGTGTAGTAATGGACAAATTCCATCAAGAGTCAAGAGCGTTTTATTGTCGTATGTCCCAAGCAGAACAATGAAATTCTTACTTGCAGCAGCGCAGCAGAATAGGTAAACAAAGTATTCTGTAAACAATAAACGAGGAAAATATATATGCATGCGCACGCACACACACTCATATACAGTATTTACATATTCTGTTGTGCTGCTGCAAATCTGAATTTCATTGTTCTAGAAACATAGAAAGTAGGTTCAGGAGTAGGCCATTCAGCGCTTCGAGAGTCCCACACATACATATACAAACACACACACACATATATATATAAACATACACACACAGATATATACACACACATATAAACATACACACACATACACACACACACACACACACACACACACACACACACACACACACACAATAGTGCAAAAGACATAATTTATGGAAATAAATGACATATTTCTAAACAGATGATTATTGTGTAGCCTCCCACCAACATCATAGTCAAGACGGTTCAACTCCCTTAAAATTGCAACTTCTGTGTTAAATTTGTTGGCTCATCCTCAGATTTGCCATTCATTAACTCAGGAATTTCCATCTCCCACTCAATCTCCTTTACAATTCAATAACCTTCCCCACATATCATGCAAGCCCTGCCCATTCTGCATTCATCCACCTCCGTTGAATGGATTCTTCTTGGCGTCACAACGTGGGTCAGTCACTGTAGAGTGCCGGGTGGGAACACTGAGCAAACAAGCCCCCTGCTGGAGTTAGTCAATGCCTAATGTCCAAACCTCATTCATTTGTCTCCCCATGTCAGAGATTACAGGGAGAAGGCAGGAGAATGGGGCTAGGAGGAAGAGATAGATCAGCCATGATTGAATGGCAGAGTAGACTTGATGGGCTGAATGGCCTAATTCTACTCCTATCACTTATGATCTTACGATATGATTTCAGTCATTAGATTTATTTTAATGTGAAATTAGGACTGCTGGGGGAACACAGCGGGTCAAGCAAAGCCCGTCAATGGAAGTAGACAGTCTCACCCAGCTTCGTTCTCCTTCCCCCCACCCCCCCCCCCCCCCCACTCCATCGGACCATCACCCACGCACTCCCCCGCATCGGATTCCCTCCCTCCACTGTTTGCACCTGCACACACCACCCCACCCTTCCCCCCCCTGGGCCCATACTCCATAAGCCTTTCCCATCAGATTCCTTCATCTACAGCCCTGGTCACCTCTACGAACCAAGTACAGAATCCTAATTATTTCCACCCCTCTCTCCGCCTGCAGATGTCATCTACCAATCTTTTCTCCCTCCCCCCCCCACCCTTCATCATCCCATCCACTCACCTGGGTGGGGTCCTCCAACCATCCACTGACCTAGATGGGGTCCGACCTAAATGCTAGCAAACACACACCAGGTCTCGCCCCACCTCCTTCACATCTTCATACCAGCCACCGCTCCTCCACTCTTTCAGTCGTGATGAATGTCTCAACATGAAACGTCGACTATCCGTTTCCGTCTGCATATGCTGCCCGACCCGTGGCACTTTCCACCCGTGCTCAAGTCCTCTTTGTACTTTGTTTCTTTGCACCAAATTTTCCAGTCTCTTGAGTCTCCATCTTAATAGTCTTGCTAATATTTTTAATTACATTTCAGAAAGTAGTTTCTCACTGCAGCTTAGCAAAGTATCACTGATTGATTGCTGATATTGTCCTGTCGATAACTGGCTTCACTGTATCATATCATTGCAAGAACAAATAAGGATCTATATGATCAGAGAATCATCCTCATGGGTGCATGCTCTGTTGTTTTCAGAGCATTGTTCTTGTTTCCACTTTAGGGTTTTGATATTTAGCTTGTATTGTATTCCTTTTCAGAGTTTGTACAGTCTCCAGTGACCGTGTGGGTCTTCTCCGGGTGCTCCGGTTTCCTCCCACATTCCAAAGGCATGCAGGTTTGTAGGTTCTGTAAATTGTCCCTAGTGTGTAGGAAAGAACTAGTGTACTGGTAATCGCTGCTCGGTGTGGACTCGGTGGGCTGAAGGGTCTATTTCCTCGCTGTATCGCTAAACAAAAACAAAAATTCCCAACCCAAAAACTTCACCTATCCATGTTCTCCAGAGATGCTGCCCGGCCCGCAGTGTTAGAGTCAAGTCAAGAGTATTTTATTGTCATATGTCCCAGATAGAACAATGAAATTCCTACTTGCAGCAGCACAACAGAATATATAAACATAGTACACTGTAAACAATATAATAAACGAGAAAAAAAGTTACACACACACAAAATTATATTGCCTAAATAACAATAATAGTCTATGTAGTTCAGAGTTTATTTGAGGTTGCAATGTTTAATAGCCTGATGGCTGTAGGGAAGAAGCTGTTCGTGAATCTGGACATTAGTTTTCAAGCTCCTGTACCTTTCCCTCACACTCCAGCACTTTGTATTTATTTTGGGGTATAATAAGCAATGCATAAACTAAATGCATACCTTTCATCTTTCTTTAGCAAGTCATCAGCCTCCTGCTGAAACTGCGCAGTCCCAGCCATGGCATTAAAGCAGGGATCCGATTTTGGATCCTTGAACTTCTCAATAATCTCCTCACACCTTCTCAGTAGATCATCAATTCCCAGATCCCTGAAGCAGAAACAGGCAGAGATTTCACAACCGACTAAACCCCCAACCAGGCATGAAAGGGTTAAAATTGCAGAAACAAAATGTTAGTTACCAAAAATGTTGCATTAGAAAAATTAAACACACACAAGTTTTTAATCAAACCAAATAAATTAAGATTTAATGAAACTTGTTAAATTATTCAAATTCAATGCCCAAATTCAATTCAATCCCCAAATAGATCTGCCATGATGGAATGTGTAGGAAGGAACTGCAGATGACAGTTTAAACCGAAGATAGACACAAAGTGTTAGAGTAACTCAGCGGGTTAGGCAGCATCTCTGGAGAAAAGGAATAGAGTTCAGAGTCTGAAGAAGGGTCCCTGACCCGAAATATCACCTATTCCTTTTCTCCAGAGATGCTGTCTGACTCACTGAGTTACTCTAGCATTTTGTGTCTGGCCACGATGGAATGGCACAGCAAACCTGATGGGCCGAATGGCCTAATTCTGCTCCGACGTCTTATGATCCCAGACCTCAACAGTTGCAACCCATAATCATGGAGCCCTCCCTTCCAATTCTATGCAAGAGCACAAGATAAAATAAATCCTGCAACAAACTTTAAAAATAAGAAAGCCAAACGTAGATAATCTATGTACTCTGCTAAACCCACGATGGCTTAACTAGACGATCACAAGATCACTGCCGGCTGTGGGATTTACATTATAAACTTGAGTAGGTGCTCTGTTTGCCAATTTTGTTCATTCACTTTGGGTCTAATTACACAGCACAGCAGCCAAAGCCATGGTGCACAGAAGCTGAAATAGATAGAACTGCCCGAAAGATGCTTCTCAGGACTAGAAATATTGGGTTCCCCATTGTCCTTAATAAATGCAATGGTTCCTGAATTATGCGTATATCTGGATAAACCAGTGCTACATGAGGCATTTTAGTTTAATTCCCTGAATGACGCTGTTTCTTGAGCCGTCAGGAGAAAAGTACGACTTCCCCAGGTTTAAAAAGGTAGACTCGAGGGCCTGAATTACGGGGAGAGGTTGGGAAGGCAAGGACTTTACTTCTTGGAGCCCAGGAGGATGAGGGGATATCTTGCTAATGTATATAAAATTGTGAGTGGAATAGAGATGGTGAATGCACAGTGTTTTACCCATAGCAGGGGAATCAAAAAACAGGTGACATAGGTTTAAGGTGAGAGCCAAGATTTAATAGTAAGATGAAACGAGAACTTACCAGTTTGAAGTTTGATTGTTATTATATGAGGAGTTACAATGAGGGATTACGTGAAGAAGCCCCGCCTGGCGCATGCTCGGCATACTTCAAAGCAGCGGCGTGAAAAACACTGAACCAATAGCCCGAATAAGATAGTAAGGCTTACATAGACTAGAACTACCAGATGATCATTTATATTATGAGGGTTGGGAGTGGAGGGCACGTACTCCCTCATCGTAACTGCTCATAAAATAACGATCAAACTGCAAACTGGTAAGTTCTCGTTTAATCTTACTATTTTACTTCGGAGTCACGTGAGTGACTACGTGAAGATTTTGAAGCTCTGTGATTTTCATGCCGTAGATCATTCCTAACGACACACTGCTTTAGTTTACACAGTAGTGAGTAAATAATATATATTGCTTGAAATTATGCAATAAATATTTTATTATTTTAATAATGATAATAAAAAGAAAAGTAATAACCCCTCTATCCCTGGGGAAATTACAACAAATGATATGCAACAAAGCAAACAATTTGAACAGAACCCAACACAACATGTGCAACCCTGGCACTGTGACAACAGGTTTATCATAAAATCTAGAAAAGTTCCTCTTTAGACCATCCTGCGGTCTCCAGAATTTGGTCGAGCGGCATGTCCTGCACCTTTGCCGCGGACATTGATACCGCCCTTGTGGAGTGAGATTTGAACACATCAGTGTCTACTCCAGTTAACCCAGAACCTGTTTATCCATCTAGAAATAGTTTGTACTGTCACTTTTTTTTAATATGTTTCTTGTGGGCAATGAACATTGGTGTCTGACAATCTCGGAGACTCTTAATTAAATATATATTAAATCAGATGCTTAACCACACACAATGTTTAGTTGACAGAGTATGTCTTAAAGATTACATTGGTTCCAGCCTTTCTTGGCTTGCTTTGCTTGCTTAGATCATTGACATAAAACATAATTTTATCTACAGACAACTGCATACAATGTAACCGTAACATTTGTAATGTTTGTACTCATTGTGCTGATATTAATGTCATCAGCATAACCACTTTAAATATTAACTTCTGAAAAGACAGTGATGTAATTGGAATCCATTGCCGAAGCAATGTGAGAACTATACTGACATCCCAGATTTCTGTATATCTGGGTTTGGTAGGATTTTATTAAAATCCTCTCATAAATCGGGATGTTAACGGATGAGACCCGATAAATTGTCGTTCTGAAAATTGTCCTAAATAGGAGGACAAAGCACTCTGAGCTCCATTAATGGTCCTATAACTCAGGTGCGACATAGCAAGGAACTCCAATACATCCGATATGTTTGCAGTATGATAAAATATATCTGACTGTATACAAAAGATTTCCCATTTCTTATATGAAACCTATATTGTTTCTTAGTGCTATATCTCCAAGCTGCAGTTATGACATCCATGGTCCTATCCGATATTCTATCAGAACCTGCAGATTAACAGTTTATACGGTCATGTAATAGATGACTTCTGCTGTTACTGGATGTACCAACAATTACTGCACCTGGGATTTGTCATGAATGTCTGAATCATCATTCTGAGCACCAATGGGAACAATGGCTGTGTAGTAATGGTCCCTAGATAAGGGACGTATCAGATATTGAACTGATAAGGACAGATACTACTTGATCTTAGCCAAAAGGCCGAGAATCAATACCAGTTTGGAACCACCTGCGGCGGTGACTTGCTCTATTTTGGTGACACATTGCTTAATCAGGCAAAATGGCGAAAACATAAAAGACTATACTTCCCCAATGTAGGGAGAATGCATCCACCGCTAATGCTCCTGGGTCTGGCTCCCATGAGACACATTTAGACCACTGGAGATTTAATCCAGGCACGACAGATCAACATTTGGTACTCATACTGTCTGACAATCTTTTTTTTATTTTTATTTTTTTTTACTTTTTGAATTTTAACATTGTCATTGAACTTTCGTGATCTGTTGTCTTGCCACAATATTGTCTTCTCCCACAGCTGTGGTATTGTCTACTCCCAATAACGCCAAATAATTCATACCATGTGTTTGGAGAATTAAATCGTCTTGGACAGTCCATCGACCACCACAACTGGTGTCGCTGTCCTTGGCTCCCCATCCGAGAGCACTCCCATCAGTCTGTAATACCACTGAAGACTACTGAACAAGCACATTTTTACTTCTAGTAACTTGTGCAACATTGAGAATCCATCATTGCAATTCAGCTCAACCTTTTTAGTTGGTAACTGCATGGACCTAATCAATGACCTGCACGCTTTTACGCTTATTCTCTGGTCTTTGCAGACTTTGATCACTTTACTTTACCACTATCACTTTACCAGTAACCGTAGCTACTTCTTGGATGGTGGGATAATGTGTTTTTTTTAACCAAGACAAGAACAGGCATTTGTAACATCCCCAACCTTAATTGTTGGTAAAGTTACTGACATATCAACTGTTTTAATGACAAACCCCAAATAATCAATTGTTTGGGATGCCTGTAACTCACATGTTGTTTGGATGTACAGAACCTTAGCCTTTCAATAGGCTTATGGTTGTTGAACCCAGTTCTTCAGCTGCTCCCATTTACAATTAACATATCCTCTAGATAAGTCATTACAATGTGATTCTGAGCCCTCATTAACACCAGTGCTGGTTTCAATAATTGTGTGAGCAATCTGAGGGCTGAATTTAACCCATTAGGTCATTCCTTCAGCTGACCCATCCAATTAATTTAAGTACCTGAATAATAAGGCATCTTTTTTAGGTCTAATAATAGCCATATAGCAGCCTTGTGATAACAACTTTGGTACAGTGTTGAAGTGTACTTTTTTAAAATTGCCTATACTGAACTATAAATTTAAGTTTGTGAGTCCCAGAATGACTCTGCAACTCCCATACTTGTGTCTGGGATATATTATCTCTACCTGACGAGCTCCTGGTACATTCACACACCAAGCCGATCAGATTTAATGCAGAATTACAAAACAATTGTAATCTTACAACCGACCAGAGGTTGTTTCCCAGAAATTCCATGTGTGATGGAATGATGTTTCTGTACTTCCGTAAATGAACCAGAAGATCTCCTTCTCTTAATATAGGGGTTCGTATTCAACCTGTTTGTTTTCTCAAAGCAGGGATGAGAAGTTTTATAAGGCAAATATCCTTAATTGTTTGGGCAGTTTTTCATTAACATAAATCTGGTTATAGCTTGCCCACATAATCCTGCATTTTTTGGGTATAATGTTAGCCAAATGGCAATTTTCATCATACTATTGGGTTCGAATATGTATTGCAGAGTAACGCAAGCATGTCTTAAAAGTATTGGACATTATCGACCCATGTATGTCTTCCCCAAATGCAGTGATGCCAACTGAATATCAGCTAGAGGACATGCTGGAACACATTTCCTGTCCTCGCATCGTTACACTCATGGGTGTCCAATTACTGAGTTACTGTTGGCACCCTGAGCGAGGCACAATAGACAGGTGTTTTATATATTTTTTACTGTTTCAGTCATAACAGTTTCTTCGAGTAGGTGAGAAACCAAATAATGTTGGCTGCCAGGTTCATCCATAGCCTCACCAGTCCATACCGATATAGCAAACTTGGTGCTACATCGGGAACACCCGGAGCGTTTCTATTGTGCTCTGGTGTATACACAGAAGTAGGGACACCAGCTTCAGGGTCAGTTTCATCCTGCCCTGGTACACCCGAGTCTTTGCTCTAGGAGACTTCATCCAGACCTAAACAAGGTACTGGTGAATGAGATTCTCATTTTTCATAGGCACCCTACTCAGCGTATGGAAACTCCTTTCGGAGCCTGCCTCAGAATCTCATGGGTCTTAAAACCCTTAATTGTTTAGAATTTTGAGCATTTTATCTTGCTCTAAATACTTCATCCAGACCTATGTAAGGCACTGGTGAATGAGATTCTCATTCTTTATAGGCACCATACTCAGTGCATGGAAACTCCTTCAGAGCCTGCCTTAGAATCTCATGGGTCTTTAGAACCCTTGACCAATTAGAATTTGGAGCATTTTATCTTGCTCTAGGGATCTCATCCAGACCTAACCAAGGTACTGGAGAATCAGAATCCCATTTTCATAGGCACCATACTCAGCGTATGGAAACTCCTTTGGAGCCTGCATTACAGGAAGACATACCTGGGTCAAGAACCCTTGACTAAGTCAAGTGTGGAGCATTTTCTCAATTTCCAGCCTCTCCCACATTCTTGTCCTCCCTTGGAGGAGAGTTACTTCTTTACTATTTTGTATTTATGCATAAACCATATATGTTTAAAATTGTAATTCTGACAGGCACATTCTGCTTGCAGAATATTTGTATTAACCTCAGTATCACACAGGGTTATATACATTTCCATAAAGAAACTGCATCTGGTAACATATACTCAGAGCAGACTTTATTTGACAATTACTGGGTATTTGGAGCCGGCATTTAGCGCAGCCGTTATCTCCAAACCCGATCTAAATAGTGGTAAATAGCGGGAGCCGGCTTTTAAAGCAGCCCTTATCTCCCGATCCGATCTAAATCGGAAACTGCGGTTCCAGCGCGTTCTATTCAATTACCGCAGTTTAAAAATACATTCACTCTAGCTGGCTCCGTATTTCGAGCCAGAGTTAGAGTTTTTAAAAAAAATTCAAAATACATCAGCACTCTAGCTGGCTCTGCAGACTTACAGAGTTTAAACCCACTAGCAAGAAAGTTCAACAGCGACTTACCTGCGGGTTAAACTTACGCTGGTGGGAGCTGCGCTCTCCACCTGTCGGAGCTTCACATGCGTCGACGTAATGGCCGAGCATGCGCCAGGCGGGGCTTCTTCACGTAGTCACTCACGTGACTCCGAAGTAACATAGGAACTCGAGGGGCAACCTTTTCCACACAGAGGGAGGCGGGTGTATGGAACAAGCTGCCAGAGGAGGTAGTTGAGGCAGACATGACAAAAGCATTTAAAAGTCATTTGGACAGATACATGGATTGGAAACATTTAGAGGCCGAAATGCTGGCAAATGGGACTAACTTAGCTGGGGCATCTTGGTCAGCGTGGTAAAATGGACCAAAGGGTCTGTTTCCATTCTGTATGACTATGACCTGACAATTTTCCAAGTAACCCATGTTGTCTGGTGAGCAGAAGGTCAGGTCAACCCTAATTGCTGGCCCAAGGCTGACAGGGTAAAAACCTGTCCATGGTCACAAGCGCTCAACTCATGTTCTGCCTCCCTTCTGAGAAAAACATAGAAAATAGATGCAGGAGTAGGGCATTCGGCCCTTCTAGCCAGCACCGCCATTCAATATGATCATGGCTTATCATCCACAATCAGTACCCCGTTCCTGCTTTCTCCCCATATCTCTTGATTCCGTTAGCCCCAAGAGCTAAATCTACCTCTCTCTTGAAAACATCCATCGAAGGCCTCCACTGCCTTCTGTGGCAGAGAATTCCACAGATTCTCAACTGTGTGTGAAAAGGTTTTCCCTCATGATGTTACACTACAGTCAGAAACTTTCTCCCAGGTGAAAACATCAAAGATTAGAAGACATGGCTTTAGGGTGAAGGAGGGAAAGTGTAATGGAGATGTGTGGGGCAAGTTTTTTTTCCCCCCACATACAGAGTTTGGTTTACATTCAGGGTTTAGTTTAGTTTGCTGTCACGTGTACCGAGATTTAGTTGCATTATTTCGTTGCATTCTAACCAGAGGGGGGTGGATGCTTGGAACACGCTGCCAGGGGTGGTGGTGGAGGCAGATATGATAGTGGCATTTATGGGGCTTTTGCCCTGGCACATGGACATGCAGGGAATGGAGTGATATGGATCATGTGCAGGAAGATGAGATGAGTTTAGCTTGGCATCACGTTCAGTACAGACATTGTAGGTGTACAGGCCCTGTTCTTGTGCTGTACCTTCCTATGCGCCATACAATCCCGGCTACTGAGGCTTCAGTGAAATGGAATTTCAGGCTCAGAGGGTCATCCACTTGCAACACACTAACCCATTTCTGGAGCATGGGGCCCAATGTCATGTGTTAAAATGGGACCCTTTATCAACACCCTTTATGTGGCAACTGTTTGCATACCTTGTGTATGCAAAGACAAAGAATATCACTGTGACTTGTCACATGTGACAATAAGGTATCACTCATTAATTCGCAACTCCTCACGTTTATTCAACCAAACCCTTTCTCTTCTTTATTGTGAAAAGACTGATCACTGCTTAAATGTAGACATATTGAAATGAAGACATTTGTTGCCTCTGGAACTGTTGAGCACGGAACATTCACATTTGGCCTCCCATGCACTGTACTACCATGAAATATGCATGTAAAATTATTTGTCCATAAAATTATGAGAGGCATAGATAGGGTAGACAGTCACACCCTTTTCACCAGGGTGGAAAAGTCCAATACTAGAAATGTCCAATAGACATAAGGTGATAGTGGGCAAGTTTCATCAGAGATGTGTGGTGCAAGATTTAAAAAAAAAATATTTACTCCATAGAGTGGTGGGGGCCTCGAATGCACTGCCTGACGTGGTGTTGGAGGCAGATACGATAGTGGGATTTAAGAGGTTTATCGATAGGCACATGGAAGTGCGGGGAATGGAGGGATATGGATAACGTACAGGCAGATGAGATCAGTTTAACGTGGCATAATGTTCGGCATAAACATTGTTGGGGGGGGGCAAAAGATTTAACAGGAACCCGAGGGGTAACATTTTTCACACAAAGCTGCCAGAGGAGGTAGTCGGGGCAGCTACTGTTGCAATGTTTAAGAAACATTTGGACAGGTTACATGTTCAAATGTACATAGACACGAAAAGCTGCAGCAACTCAACGGGTCAAATGGACCTATATGGGCAAGTTGGGCGGAAGGGCCTGCTTCCACACTGCATGACTCTATGATGGGCCCCATCCTATTCCATATTCCACCACATCCCAGCACCAAAAGCTGACGTCATCGCCAACAAGAGAGCAGCGCCATTGCAACAGAAAGCATTCAATAGAATTGTGTACGCCTTAAGAGCAAAATGCTCGACATACTTGGAAGGATTATTAACGCACTGCGGACCCAGTGTTCAGACACGTCCATTCACACAAGGAATGCCGGGGGAGGGAAGTGAAACGGCATCAACTATTCCCTCCCCAAAGCTACATTTTTTTCTCCACCACTAATTACTTTGTATAGAAGTAGCCCGGGATGACAAACGATGCAGCCATGCTTCACTCAAAAATGCCATTGTTGTTTGCTGATACACTGGATACATTAATCTTAAAAAATTAACAAGGGCATTGCATTGCCTGCTGTGCTGAGGGCACTCGGACTTATTTACATTGAAAAGAATGTGGGGCAAGGCAGCGATTTTCTTGTTGCAGCTAGATTTATACATTTTAATCATTTGCTAGTAATCTGTTACCAGTGGCTTCTTCCTCTGAGGACACGGTGATGTCTTGTACACATTGTCCACAGAAACTATGGCTTCTGTGCTTTTATACTTGTTACACTGTGCCCAACAAGACCATAAACCTTGGAAGTTGTGTTTTAGAGCATCAATTCCACATTAGTTTAGTTTATTGTCATGTGTACTGAGGTACAGTGAAGAGCTTTTGTTGCGTTCTAACCAGTCAGTGGAAAGTCAGTACACGATTACAATTGAGACATTTTAATTACAGACTAAAATTTTAAAAAAGATTTACACCTTTCTAAGTACTGGTGAATGGGGTGTAGCACAAGTTCATAAGTTATAGGAGTAGAATTGGGCCATTCTCCCCCATCAAGTTTGCTCTGCCATTCAATCATGGCTGATCTATCTTTCCCTCTCAATCCAATTCTCCTGCCTGTCATCCCATAGCCCCCCAACACCCGTACTAATCAAGAATCTATCTATCCCTGCCTTAAAAATATCAATTGACCTCCACAGCCTTTTGTGGCATTGAATTCCAGATTCACCACCCTCTGACCAAAGATCCAATAGCAAGCAAGATAGCCCACTCGACAAAAAAGACGTAGTACGGTCATTGGCAGGTTCATGGGCAATTTTCGGCCCCATTTCCGTAACCGGCTTCTGTCTCCGCACCAAAGATCCCATAGCGGAGCTAAGATACTAGTGCGGAAATGGAAGCCGGTTACAGAAAAACATCCTCGTAAAAATAAAAGTTATTTGGTAAAAATCTTCTCCTCATTTTCAGAATTATAATTTATTAACACAAACTGTTCCCCCGCAACGTTAATTACACTGCGAGTCGGGTCAGGTTACTGAAATGGATGAAAAAAAGGCCCACGTTCCGCTCCGTTGCGTACTACACATCAGCCCATTGCATTTAGCAGGAGTGGTCTACCTTGCTCCGCTATAGGATCTTTGCCTCTGACTGAAGAAATTCCACCTCATCTCCTTCCTGAAAGTATTATCCTGAGGCTGTGACCTCTGGTCCTAGACTCTCCCACTAGCATTAGTGAATTTGTGCACAATGCTCACCTCCGCCATTCTGCGTGAAGTTTGTTGATGCTCTGGGAGAACTGCTCCAAATCCTCAGCATCTGCAGGTAATGATTGAAAGATCCACTGCTGGAGACCCGCTAAACAGCCAGGAAATCTCTGGGCCAAGGCAAGATATCCATGGGCAAAACCGTCTATCTCCTGTGAGAAATAACCCAATAGTTGTATTTATTTATCATTAAAAGGCCACCAACTGAATCAATTCAAATTACGAGATGCACAGAACTGCAGATGCTGGTTCACAAAAAAGGACAAAGTGCTGGAGTAGCTCAGCAGGTCATGCAGCATCTCTGGAGAACATGGATAGATGACGTGTTCTCTCTGTAGGCTTCTCCCTCCACCACCACCCACCCCAGACCTCATCAGTCAGCAGAATCTCAAAACTCTGAGAATTCCCTTCATTCCACATTCTTTTTAAAATGCAATGGTTAGTCAGCAAGCTGGAATTCCAATGTATTTTAGTTTAGTTTATTGTCACTTGGACAGAGGTACAGTGAAATGCTTTTGTTGCATGCTGACCAGTTAGTGGAAGACAATACATGATTACAATCAGCAATCGGCTCAGCGGTAGAGTTGCTGCCTTACAGCACCAGGGACCCGGGTTTGATCTTGACTACGGATGCGTTTGGCGGTATGTTTTCTCTGTGACCTGCACGCGTTTGCTCCGAGAACTTCAGTTTTCCCTCCACGCTCCAAAGACGTACAGGTTTGTAGGTTAGTTGGCTTGGTATGAATGTCAAATTGTCCGTTGATCAGTGCGGACTCGGTGGGCCGAAGGGCATGTTTCCATGCTGTATCTCCAAACTAAACTATCGAGCCATCCACAGATACAAAACAATCTCTCCTGGACCAAGAAAGCACACCAACGCTTTTACTTTCTCAGAAGGCTTCGGACGTTTGGAATGTCCCCTACAACTCTCACCGACTTCTATGGGTGCACCTTAGAAAGCATTTTATCAGGATGCATCACAGCTTGGTTTGGGAACAGCTCCATCCAAGACCGCAAGAAATTGCAGAGAATTGTGGACACAGCCCAGACCATCACACAAACTAAACTCTCTTCCATTGACTCCGTTTACACCTCATGCTGCCTCAGCAAGGCCAGCAGCATAATCATGGACGGGTCACACACTGACCATCCCCTCTTCTTCCTCTCCCATCAGGAGAAAGGTATAGAAGTGTGAAAACACACACCTCCAGATTCAGGGAATGTTTCTTCCCAGCTGTTATAAGACGACTGAATCATCCTACCACAACCAGAGAGCAGGGCTGAACTACTATCTACCTCATTGGAGACCCTCAGACTATCTTTGATTGGACTTTATTGCCTTTATCTTGCACTAAACGTTATTTCCTTATCATGTATCTGTACACTGTGAATGGCTCGAGTGTAATCGCATATTGTCTTTCCACTGACTGATTAGAATGCAACAAAGGCTTTTCACTGTACCTTGGTACACGTGACAATAAACTGAATGACAAAGGGAATAACGTTTAGTGCAAGATAGAGCCCAGTAAAGTCTGATCAAAAAATAGACAGAGGGTCGGTAGGTAGCAGCTCAGGACTGTTCTCTAGTTGTTGGTAGGATGGTTCCGTAGCCAGGGCAGTAATGCCTGCTGTTTTGTGCCCACTGTTGACAAGTTCTTAGGATGCCAATTCCAGACTTTTTAAAACCACGAGTTGGTTCAAATTTAAGCGCACAGAGATAACTCTTCATCACCATTATGTTCTGTGCCCGAGGAATCATTTCACAGTAACTCTCAGACTGGGTGCAGATCAGTGGCTGCAAGAATGTGGCTCCTGGTGAGGGAGTGGAGAGGAAGGCTTTTCTTCCTTATCAAATTACCCTACATGAAGCTTACTGAGATTACTCCAGGCTGATAACTATTAATGTACCTAACAGAGAATGCAAACCAGAACAGGATAAAATAAGAGGGAGAAAACAGACAGTGTGGAGAAATTCCCAGCAATGTCCATCGGCAATCTTCATGGCAACACGAAGGAGGTGCCTCAGCTTCCTCTTTCAAGACGCCTCATAAGTTGGTAAGTGATAGTAGTAGAATTAGGCCATTCGGCCCATCAAAACCCCGCCATTCAATCATGGCTGATCTAGCTCTCCCTCCTAACCCCATTCTGCTGCCTTCTCCCCATAACCTCTGACACCAGTCAACCTTTGTTGAAAGGGAAAAGGTTTTCGCCAGAGAAAAGCCTTGTAGTTTTTCAGCAAGAAAATAAAACCTTTTTCAGCAACAAAGAAAAACTCCAGCAAGTTTGGAGTTTGCTGAAGCTTAGAAAGGGAAAACAAGTCAAGCACTGGACATCTTGATTGTATTCGTGGAGTATTTTCGTTAATTAGATAGCACGCAAAAAAAGCTTTTCACTGTACCTCTGTACTCGTGACAATAATAAACTAAACAAAACAACAGATAAAATACTGGTGCAAATGAATGAATCGACTAGAGACAGGGCCAGGCTCAGCTGTGTCAGTCCCCGTGAGGAACAGGTCACTGATAGGGAGACAAAATGCTGGAGCAACTCAGCGGGACAGGCAGCACCTCTGGATAGAAGGAATGGGTGACATTTCGGGTCGAGACCCTTCTTCTGACTGAGAGTCAAGGGAGAAGGACGTAGAGATAAGGAAGTGAAAGGTGTGAAAACGAGACCAGGGGGGTGGGGATCAAGGAAAATGCACAATAGATCACTCAGCTGGGGGAAGGTAACAACACAGCAAACAGAGATAAAATTTAGGCGGAGACAGTTAGACTGGTCGGAGAACTGGGAAGGGGGGAGGGAACGGAGAGAGAGGAAAAGCAAGGGTTACTTGAAGTTACAAGTCAATATTCATACTGCTGCAGTGCAAGCTACCCAAGCTAAATATGAGATACTGTTCCTCTAATTTGTGCTGGGCCTCACTCTGATGTGATGGATTTAGAAGCAATTTCATTCACAAACATTAATATTTGCAGAAAGAAAAAATAAAATGTTTACACTGAAAGACACAGACCCAAATTCTATGCCATATGATTTTACCGAGTTCTATGCAAAACAAAGAATTTCACTGTACCCAGGTTGATTAGTACTGGTGTCAGGGGTTGTAAGGAGAAGGCAGGAGAATGGGGTTAGGAGGGAGAGGTAGATCAGCCATGCTTGAATGGCAGAGTCAACTTGATGGGCCGAATGGCCTAACTCTGCTCCTATCACTTATGTGACAATAAAGTATAATTGAATCATTGACACTTCCATGAATCTGGTGGGCACTTTTTCATCCACATGTTGTTAATGAATGCCAAATGGAGTAACTTGGGTTTCTGAAGTCATGATGTTTTGTAATTATATTAGCAATTGTAATGATAGTTATGTACCTATTATGCTTAAGTGTCAGAGAAATATGGGCTTGCAGCCATAAATGAAAATAAAAGTTCAGCAGTCCTCCTGTGAGTTCAGAGGTGAAAATCTGAGCCTTGCAAGAGATTGCCGGGGCAGTCCCGTTCAGTCCCTGGCAAGAAGGTCGGCGCGGGGCCGCAGTGGTAGAGTTGCTGCCTTACAGCGCCTACAGCGTCAGAGACCCGGGTTCGATCCCGGCTACGGGCGCTTGTCTGTATGGAATTTGTACGTTCTCCCCGTGACAGCATGGATTTTCTCAGAGATCTTTGGTTACCTCCCACACTCCAATGATATACAGGTTTGTAGTTGAATTGGCTTGGTGGAAATATAAAATTGTCCCTAGTGTGTGTGTGTGTAGGATAATGTTAATGTGCAGGGATCGCTGGTCAGTACGGACTCGGTGGGCCGAAGGGCCTATTTCCGTGCTGTATCTCTAAAGGAGGATCAGGATCCAAAATGTTGTCTGTCCATTTCCCTCTATAGATGCAGCCTGATCCTAGAGTTCTTCCAACAGTTTGTATATTGCTCAAGATTCTAGCATCTGCAGTCTCTCGTGTCTCCGTTTTGTTTTATGGAGTTATATCATAACCTTCCTGTTCTTACAATTCATGTTGACCACAAATTAGCAATCGTGTGTGTTAAAGAGGAGAGAAGGGAGTGGAATAAAATAGAAAAATTGTACAACAATTTTAAAAGGTAATGTGGTTTACTTTACACTCTTCAATTATTACAATCTTTGCTTTAATGCAATTGCTAAGTTGAATCTCCGCACTTTCTGGAGAATCTTGCTCGTGCACAATTTTAATACAAGAACTGCATTCATATTGAACCCACAAAGTTCTTGTACTGTGTAGGAATGAAGTGCAGATGCTGGTTTGAAATGAAGATAGACACAAAATGCTGGAGTAAACCAGTAGGTCTCCAAAGAAGCTGCCTGGCCTGCTGAGTTACTCCAGCTTTGTGTGTCTAAAGTTCCTATACTGGTCCCTAGCTTCAGTCTAAACATCTCCACTTGTTTTTTTTTAAATCTCTAGAAACTGATAGTTAATCACCCCGACAATATTATACTTTAAAATACGGGAAACAGAAGAAACGCAAGTGCCACTCGTCACCTGTGTTCTTCATGGAACGTGTTCCTAGCTCTATCGAAACAGAAATAATTAATAACAAAATGAGAAGTGGAAGCATTTTGTAAATGGTTCCTCTATTTTGCTATATTTGTAAATATTTCAATTAAGGAATGAGAAAAGTGCCAAATATATCTGGTTCCATCGTAACAACACGATCCCTGCTAATGAATAGCGATTATTTCTAACTGTTAATTAGGTCATGCTTCCTCAAGCTTCTCCTAGGCAACATAAGTAGCAGCTCTCGATATCAAAGTAGGTACATGCCATGCAATGAAGAAAAGTGGAGAGGCAGCCACCGCTAATCACAGTTGTATTTAACTGCATCAATATCATTCCCCCCCCCCCCCCCCACGTGTATCATTACCTTGTGGTTCTACCATGCTACACTTAGTCAACTGATCTGAATCACATGCATTATTTAACATGTTCGACATAACTCAGATTACACCTTTTCCACAACAAACCACGCTTTTAATTCTGTACTAGGCTTTTCATTAAGCGATGCCTCAATTAAAAATAATTCTCACATCCATTTACTTCCTCCTCCACTGCTTCCCTATTGTGCAAGAGACACAAGCTCCTTCATTTCTGGCCTCCAGACCAAGTGCAAAATTTAATTCCCCCCCCCCCCCCCCCCCCACTGGCTGTTCTGTCCTCAGCTAGCACATCACAAAACATGTTGAGATACCCTCCGTAAGGGGATTGCTGGGCTCTGAGGGCCCTACATTTACGCCCTGCATCTCTAAACTAAACTCTACACTGCAATGTTTCACTCCATTCAAGTTGCTGTCAAAATGAAAACCAAAATTACTTGAAGCAGTTGTGGATGAATTTTATAAAAGGACAGTCTTTCACTTGTCTGGTAATCATTCCTCCACATTCTAGTCAATAGGGCTGGACGTGAAGATTTTGGATTCTTCATTCTCATGACCAGGAAAAACAAAGCTAATAGACTTGCAGTTCCTCCTGCCAGCACAGACAGGTTGGGCTGAAGGCCCGTTTTAAACGCTGTACGGTTCGGATTATGACATCCGCTAGCCTCGAAAATTTGCCAGTCCAGTGACAAATCCTAAACATGTTGGGTTAGAGTTTCATTGCATTTTCAGCCAAAGGCAAGCCATTCTATCCAAAGGTTCCAAAGCAAAGGCATGGATAGAGTGTATGTGGAGCGGATGTTGCCACTAGTCGGAGAGTCTAGGACCAGAGAGCACACTCAGAATAAAAGAACGTATCTTCAGAAAGAAGAGGAGGAATTTCTTTATTCCGGTGAATCCATGTAATTCATTGCCACTGATGGCTGTGGAGGCTAAGTCAATGGACATGTTTTAAAGCAGAGATTGATACATTTTTGATTAGCAAGGGTGTCAGGGGTTATGGGGAGAAGGCAGGACAATGGTGTTGAGGGGACAAAATAGATCAGCCATGATTGAATGGCAGAGTAGACTCGATGGGCCGAAAGGCCTAATTTTGCTCCAGTGACGCATGAACAAATGAACTTGCATCCATCAAAAAATTAACATAGCTTCCTCAAGATTATATCAAGAATGAATGTTTCTAAAGAAGTGTTCCGTCCCGAAACGTCACCGATCCCTTCTCTCCAGAGATGCTGCCTGACCCGCTGAGTTACTCCAGCACTCTGTGTCTATCTCAAGAATGAAATTCCACATAGATTACAAAACCATGGTCTGAAGCAGGTAATTGTGGTAATGGTGGCGCAGCGGTAGAGTTGCTGTCTTACAGCGCTTGCAACATAAGACACCCGGGTTCGATCCTGACTACGGGTGCTGTCTGTACTGAGTTTGTACGTTCTCCCCGTGACCGTGTGGGCTTTCTCCGAGAACTTCGGTTTCCTCCCACACCCCAAAGACGTACAGGTATGTGGGTTAATTGGCTTGGTGTATGTGTAAATTGTCCCTAGTGTGTGTAGGCGTGTTAAAGTGCGGGGATCGCTAGTCGGTGCGGACTCAGTGGGCCGAAGGGCCTGTTTCCATGCTGTATCTCTAAACTAAACTATCAAGTAAGCTGTAGTGTTGAAATCCTACCTTCCTGAAGTGGACCCAGGCTTTGTGTTGGTAAGTCAAGTATCCACCAAGGTCAGAGGTCAACTGACTCCTGTCAATGTAGTTGAACAGCTCAAATAGTTCATTAAGCAGCACGCACTTAAAAGAGAGGAAACAGAAATTGTTAATGGTTGCAGATACACAACGAATTGCAGCTGCAAAGCTAAATAGCCGAAATTTACAATCGTCAAAAATCTTCAAAAGTGCCCTTTGTGGCTTTTAGAATGAGCTCGTCTGTTCTTATTGCTGCAGTGGCACAAAGTGCAGCAAAGTTTTAAAGCGTTAGGAATGCGTGACAGAATGGAATCTATTGCACGACAATCTTCCTTCAAACCCGCAAGTGTGACAGTCCCAATTTCAGCCCCGTCAGCATATAGATCTGCCAATGGAGAGGGGGATTTAAAAATATATAGACAGGGACATAAGATTTCCGGTGGCACAAAACTGCAGCAACAAGGCTTAAACCTCATGTAGTGGAGAAATAAGAAAAATATGGGGGGGAAAAAAAAATATTGCTGAAAAAGCTGTAGAAGATTCCACCTGCACTTCACACTGCCTCGGAAAAGCCACCAGCATAATCAAAGACTTGTCCCACCCCCAGTCGTTCCTTCTTCTCCCAGCTCCTGCCGGGCTGAAGGTACAAAAGCTTGAAAGTGTGCACCACCAGACTCAAGAACAGCTTCTTCCCCTCTGTTGTAATGCTTCGAACAGTCCTTCCATAAGCTAGGCTACAGTCCAATTATCCTCTTCCCCATTGCAGACATTGGACTTTGACGGAACTGATGCGTTCAATGCTGAGAATCATCCCCATTCATTGCGATCATGGCTGATTTGTCCCCAATGATTGGGGACGATCAGCCATGATCGCAATGAATGGCAGTGTTGGCTTGAAGGGCCGAATGGCCTAATGGCCTCCTCCTGCACCTATTGTCAATGTTTCTATCTATGTTCTAACTATATTATACACTCTGCATCTTCCCCTTTGCTCTACCTATTGTACTCGAGCTGGACTTAATAGTATTCAATATATTTTGATCTGATAGGATAGCAAGCAAAACAAAAGCTTTTCACTGTACTAGAGTACGCATGAGAGTGCGGCACGGTGGCGCAGCGGTAGCGTTGCTGCCTTACAGCACTCATAGCGCTGGAACCCGGGTTCGATCCAGGCTATGGCTACTGTCTGTATGGAGTTTGTACTTTCTCACCATGACCACATGGGTTTTCTCAGAGATCTTCTGTTTCCTCCCACACTCCAAAGACATACAGGTTGGTAGGTTAATTGGCTTGGTAAATGTACAAATTGTCCCTAGTGGGTGTAGGATAGCTTTAGTGTGCGGGGATCACTGGTCAGGCTGACTCAGTGGGCTGAAGAGCCTGTTTCCGCGCTATATCTCTAAACCAAACTAAATAACAACCCTAAACCTAAATTTAAACCCTCTGTGAGCAAGTGGCAGCCGAGATGGTGAGGTGCCATTTTTTCGGGTTCAGAGAATTCAGTTAAGTTTATTGTCACGTGTACCGAGGTACAGTGAAAAGCTTTTGTTGCGTGCTAATCAATCAGCAAAAAGACAAAACATGATCATAATCGAGCCATTTACAGAGTACGATACATGATAAGGGAATAACATTTAGTGTCAGGTAAAGCCAGCTAAGTCTGACCAAGGATAATCAGAGGGTCACCAATGAGGCAGATAGTAGTTCAGCACTGCTCTCTGGTTGTGGTAGGATGATTCAGTTGCCTGATTACAAGGGAGTTGAACTGCAAGAAATGCTGTCTGAAGAAGATGTAATTTTCCATTCTCCCCACAAATGCTGCCCGACCCACGAAGTTGTTCCAGCACTTGGGGTTTGTTTTAAAAATGAGGCGAGTTGTTTTCGAATCACAGTACAGCCAATTAAATCAAATTTCGTGCCTTTACTTAATAAATTGCATAAGAATATTCAATATTGGAAAACGCTTCCTATTTCAATGCTCGGTAAAATTAATGCAATTAAAATGAATTTCCTTCCTCAACTTCTATACCTCTTCCAATCAATTCCAATATACCTCCCTAAAAATGTCTTTTAAAAAAATTGACTCTATTGTAACAAGTTTTATTTGGAATTATAAGAATCACAGAATAAGTAAAAAACACTTATGTAAATCTAAGACGAATGGAGGATTAGTCTTACCAAATTTCTTATTTTATTTCTGGGCAATGTCAAAAACTTAAATTTCTGGTTGGAAGATATGGATCAACAACCAGACTGGTTAAAGATGGAAAAGGAGGATTGTCTGCCATTTGAAATTGGTCCGATTTTCCTATCCCCTACAAAATTGAATAAAAAGATCTATAGTGAAAATCCAATAATACATAGCGGTATTCGAATTTGGAAACAAATAAAAAAACATTAAAATTGGATAATTTATCACTTTCGCTCCCTATTGCAAATAACCCTTCATTTAAGCCTTTGGTATTGGATAAAGGCTTTACACAATGGAAAAACTATGGAATTAAAAAGATGGGACATCTTTATAGAAAAGGTGTGTTCCTCTCGTTTCTGGAGGTACAACAGAATTATGGATTACATTCAAATAATTTTTTTAGATATTTACAATTGAAAGATTATGTTAAATCTCATACACAACGAATACAAAATTAGAGAGCCAGAGATTCTAGATGAATGTTTGAATAAACATCCCAACAGTCAAATTAATATCATATATTTATAATATTCTGTTAGACGAGAAATTACATAGACAAGCATGGGAAAATGAATTAGTTCAACCCATAACGAAAGATATTTGGGATGAAAGTCTACAACATATACATCAATGTTCGTTAAACCAGACATTCTTTAATACAATTTAAAATATTACACAGATTGCATTATTCTAAATCAAAATTAAATAGAATTTTTCCTAATATCTCTCCTATCTGCGATAAATGTCAATACTCTGAGGCTAATTTAACCCATACCTTTGTAAATTGCATAAAAATTAAAACATTTTGGGTGGATATTTTAAAATTATTTCCGTAGTGGTTAATATTCAACTGGATCCCGATCCTAAATTAATAATATTGGGCATATCTGAACAATACCTAAAACTGACAATAAACCAAATAAATTTCCTGGATTATAGTATAATAACTGGGAAAAAAACTAATATTAAAATTTTGAAAAAACCCTGCATCCCCTACAATTAAAATGTGGATTATGGAGATGTCGGAGACCTTAAATCTGGAAAAAAATTAGATTTGTCTAAATTGACAAACATGAATTATTTATTAGAATATGGTCGCCGTTCATAGATTATTTGAAGGGGTAGAATGGGCCAGCGCTGAGGCTCGACGGAAGCTTGAACCCAGGACTAGACGAATAGTTTTGTTTTCTTACCTACGGACCTATCTCCTAAGTTGTATTATGGATAGTTTATTTTATGTTTCTAAGTGTTTTTTTTTCTTTCTCTTTATTTTTTCTATCTAAAAAAATAATTAGAGTCAATGTTAATATGTAACCGATAAATGTAGACTCCTGCTACATTGGTAGTGGAGTCCTTGGAATCCTGAATATTTAATATATAACCGTTTAACAAAGTTTGTAATGGTTTGGACTAGGATATGTACATGCCTCTAATAAAAGTTAACTAAATTAAAAAAAAATAAAACTGGAGGGGAAAAAACTATATAGCAGTTTGGAGAATTTATCACCAAAGAGGCTGCTAATGGTGAAAGTGTAAAAAATACGTTAGAAAACTACATTTTCTATTCTAAAAGCACTGGTGAAACTTTGAATTTGCAATATATTTATATATATATTATATATACATATATATTTAAAAATTTTGATTTTACAGCCTATTGACCCATTTATCTGTGGATATGCAAACGGTGAATTATTATATGGCCGGAATAAGCATGGAAAATTAAACAGAAATAGTAAGAGCAGGAGTGGATGATTTTGTCTGTGTGGGTGATGTGAGTGCCATTACTGTTTATTTGCATTTTAATATAGAAAGAAAGTTGGTGCGTTGACCAAAAGAATGGGTGGCGTTGTAATGCAGCGGTAGATTTGCTGCCTTACACCGCTAGAGATCCGCGTTTGATCCGACCTCAGGAATTGTTTGTACGGAGTTTGCACATTCTCCCTGTGACTGTGAGGGTTTTAGTTTAGTGATACAGCTGGGAAACAGGCCCTTCGGCCCACCGGGTCCGCGCTGACCAGTCATCCCCACACATCAACACTATCCTACACCCACTAGGGACGTTTTTTACATTTAGCGAGCCAATTAACCTACAAGCCGGTACGTCTTTGGAGTGTGGGAGGAAACCAAAGATCTCGGGGAAAACCCACGCAGGTCACGGGGAGAACGTACAAACTCCGTACAGACAGCACCCAAAGTTGGGATTGAACCCGGGCCTCCGGCGCTGCATTCACTGTAAGGCAGCAACTCTACCGTTGCGCCACCGTGACAGCCCCAGGTTCCTCCCACGCTCCAAAGACATGCAGGTTAGTCTTGGTGTCGGCAGAAGTTTCCGTGCTGAATCCCCATAGTCTAAAAAAAAAACTTAAAGTGCAGGAAATAGAGGGATATGGATCATTACAGGCAGATGAGATCAGTTTAACGAGGCATCATGTTCAGCACAAACATTGTGGGCCAAAGGACCCGTTCCTGTGCTCTACTGTTCTGTTCCCAGATAGACACAAGGTGCTGGAGTAACTCAGCAGGTCAGGCAGCATCTCTGGAGAAAAAGGATGGGTGATGTTTTAGGTCATGACCCTTCTTCAGACCTTCCTTTCTACTTTTCTACACACTGAACTGTTCTATGTTCTCCGATTTATCATCTTCTGTCGCCTTGGCTGTCTCACCTGCCGACTGGAAGCATGAATAACCAAGACCCTATGTTTCCTCGCCGACTGGGACCTAAATTACAGGAAACAGCAGAACAATCAAGGCGCCCACAATATTAAAGTCCGTTGGAAGATTAAAGACCTCCGCTTCTATTTTATGAACATCATTGAAAAAATGATTCTCCAGGTAGCATTTAAAGACATTTTAAAATTTATTCCACTGCAAAAGTGGAACTGATTGTGGATGATCAGCCATGATCACAGTGAATGGCAGTGCTGGCTCAAAGGGCCAGCACCGTCAACTCCTGCACCTATTGTCTAAAAGCACTTGTTCAAAAACATCAGGGCGCACACATGAAACAAAGGTCCACTTCCATACCTTGAATGGTGGCTCCGAGAGTTTGCTGTGGACCAGTCCGAGGGCCTTTTGAATGTGTTTCCGGATGCCTTTCGCCCGAGGCTGCACAGCGTAGAATGTGTCCACTGCCCTTCCAAACTGGTGCTGAGTAAAAGCAGGTGGTCACAAAGCCTGGTGTTAACACAGTATTCAAACTTTGCTACATCACCCTTAATAATGCACCCACCCCCTGCTGAATCAATGTGGATAATCACAGGGAACTGCAGATGCTGGTATTTACCAAGGAAAGACACAAAATACTGGACTAATTCAGCAAAGGGACAAAAATGCTGGAGAAACTCAGCAGGTGAGGCAGCATCTATGGAACGTAGAAATAGGTGACGTTTTGGGTCGAAACCCTTCTTCAGATTCAGAATACAGACTAATTCAGCGCGTCAGGCATTCTCTCTGGAGAACATGGGTAGGTGACTTTCCAGGTCAGGTACTTAAACGTCACCTATCCATGTTCTCCAGAGATGCTGCCTGACCTGCTGAGTTATTCCAGCATTTTGTGTCTTTCTTTGGTGAAAAAAACCCAGCTGAAATACCATAAGAGTCATGGGGTCATAGAGCACAGAACATCAGGCCCAACTTGCCCACACCTGCCATCATGTCCCATCTACACTAGTCCCACCCGTCTGTTTTGGTCCATATCCCTCTAAACCTATCCTACCCATGTACCTGTCTAAATGCTTCTTAAACATTGCGATAGTAACTGCCTCAACTACCTTCTCCAGCAGCTCCTTCCATACACCCGCCACCCTCTGTGGAATAAAGGATTCCCCTCAGGTTCCTAATAAATCTTTTCCCCCCTCACCTTAAACCTATGCCTTCTGGTTCTCAATTCGCATATCTGGGAGAAGGCTGTGTTTACCCGATCTGTTCCTCTCATAATTTTGTACACCTCTATAAGATCACCCCTCATCCTCCTGCACTCCAAGGAATAAAGTCCTAGCCTGCACAACCTCTCCCTATACCTCAGGCCCTCGAGTCCTGGCAACATCCTGGTAAATCTTCTCTGCACCATCTCTAGGTGCAACATGGTGCAAACATGGCTATAACAGAGTTCAAATGTTTTTGAACTAGTTAATAAGAAAACGTTAAGCTCAACTGGGATTCAGACGATCACTAACAAAAGACAGAAGATGAGGCCAGATATAAAGGCCCAAGAATATATACCTGAATTTGCAGCAAACTGTTTATAATGATGGAGACCACTTCTAATGAGGCAGATCTTAGATCTGTTACAATGGATACCAGACCAATTCTGGTTTGTGATGCACTGTTCAACAAAGAAAATAATAATAATCACCTCTTATTTCAACTCTTGTTGTTTCCCCATTTCACTAAATTTTATCTTAGAGACATATGTGACCGAAGAAACTATTTTTAAATCCATCAGTGAAAATTTCCCTTTGCCCAATCATGAGAGCATTTCTGTAACTACACCTACTCCAGCTTGCTTCTGCCGCTTTGCCAGATCCTAGAACATCAGTAAAGTTATAAAGTTACAATAAAACTCGGCACTAAGATAAATCATTCAAAGTGAACTAACCCAAGATGAAGATTAAAATATTTGAAAAGCCACGCGCCACGAGATTCAAGAACAGCCTCTTTCCCACAATTATCAAATTCTTGAAAGAAGCTTTCACCCAAGGACAAATTTCTGATGTTCCAATCTACCCCACAGTGGCCCTTGCACTTTTAATTTTAATCTGCACTTTCTCTGTAGCTGCAACACTATATATCCTTCATTATGTTTCTTTTTCTTTCTTGGTCTGTCCTGGTGCCCTTATGCATGCTACAATTTGCCTGGATAGCACGTAAACGTTTTTCACCGTGTCCCGGTAGACGCGACAACGATAAACCAAAACCCATACCGAAAATATTTGAGAAGTTCGACAACGTCATCCTGCTTTAGATCAGAGATCAGCAAGCTATGCTGGGCTCTGGGGAATATCACAAGTGGAGATCCCCAGTGATCAAAACTGCCTGAACAAGGAGACAAATAGAAAAAGTTGAGTGAACAAGCACAATGATGAAAAATGTTACATTTTCAAGATAGAGTTGACGCGCCCTAACCTTAAGGTGTGATTATTTAAGAGTAGTTACACAGAGTATTTTGAACAGAGAATGCAAAGATGAGAATTAACAATGGTTAGGCGATGAGGAAATGTTCAAGAAGGAACTGCAGATGCTGAAAAATCAAAGGTAGACAAAAGTGCTAGAGAAACTCAGCGGGTGTGGCAGCATCTATGGAGCGAAGGAAATAGGCAACGTTTCGGGCCAAAACCCTTCTTCAGACTGAAGAAGGGTTTCGGCCCGCAACGTTGCCTATTTCCTTCGCTCCACAGATGCTGCCGCACCCGCTGAGTTTCTCCAGCACTTTTGTCTACAGGGGATGAGGAAATCCAGGGCGAGATGTTATGTCAATTCCATTACTTTAAAGTATCCGATACTCATAAAGTATCATTTATTAATTTAGTAGCTTGCATAAACCCGAGGCAGCAAGTTGAAAATTGTTATTTAATGTAAATAAAAGTAGCATAAGCTAAAGTGAACAATATAAAATATAGGAACAGGGCACATGGTGATGCAGCGGTGGGGTTTCTGCCATACAGCACCAGAGACTCTGGTTCAATCCCGACAATGGGTGCTATCTGTACATTCTCCCCATGACCTGTGTGGGGTTTTTCCGGGTGCTCTGGTTTCCTCCAACACTCCAAAGACGTACAGGTTTGTAGGCTAAAATGGCTTTGGTAAAATTGTAAATTGTCCCTAGTGAGTGGAGGATAGTGTTAATAGAAACATAGAAGCATAGAAAATAGGTGCAGGAGTAGGCCATTCGGCCCTTCGAGCCTGCACCGCCATTCAAAATGATCATGGCTGATCATCCAACTCAGTATCCCGTACCCGCCTTCTCTCCATACCCCCCCGATCCCCTTAGCCACAAGGGCCACATCTAACTCCCTCTTCAATATAGCCAATGAACTGGCTATAATGTGCGGGGATCGCTGGTCGGTGCAGACTGGGTGAGCCGAAGGGTCTGTTCTGTATCTCTTAACAAAGCTAAACTAGGGCAACAGCTGGAAGTTTAATATTGCACACCTGGGGATTTGATCTTTTTTCAGTGGACAGTTGCAGTGGCACCCATAGCCTCTCAATGTACTTATGTTTACTCTTCTGAGAGTTTTGCTCCACTGGCTACTGTTCAAACCCACTGCCAGTCAAACTGAAACAAGGCTACATGACTAATATTTTTCCTACAATTAGCATTTCAATATTGATTAGGTAGAGAATGGAAACAGACCCTTTAGCCCATTGAGTCTACAACAACTATTGATCACCCGCTCACACTGGGTCTATTTATCCCTCTTTTGCATTCACTTCGGACACACTATAGGCAATGTACAGAGGCCAATTAACCTGCACATCTTTGGGATGCGGAAGGAAACAGGAGAAAACCCAAGCGGTCACAGGGAGAACGTGCATACTCCAGACAGGCAGCACCCGGGTCTCTGGTTCTACCAGCTGCCCCGATAACAAAATACGAAAAAAAATTAAAATTATCAACTTTCTCAAATGTTTGACGGACGAGGGTTATTATATTCTTTAAAGAGAAGCAACTGTAATGGAGGATATACGAGGTACCTGGTACAACAGCAACTCCTGAATATACCACCCGATCGTCAGGCAAGGCTGGAGAGACTCGGTGTTCCTGAAAACCTAAAAAAGTGCAAGTGTTGAATCTGATTAAGTTATAACCATCCAACCAACACCGTAGAGTAATACAGCGTGGAAACAGGCCCTTCAGCCCAACTTGCCCACACCGGCCAACACGTCCCATCTACATTAGTTCTACCTGCCCACGTTTGGCCCATATTCCTCCAAACCTGTCCTATCCATGCAACTGTCTACATGTTTCTTAAACATTGCAATAGTCCCAGCCTCAACTACCTCCTCCGGCAGCTTGTTACATACACCCACCACCCTTTGTGCGAAAAAGTTACCCCTCAGGTTCCTATTAAATCCTTCCCCTCCCTCGCCTTAAACCTATCTCCTCTGGCTCTCGATTCTGCTACTCTGGGCAGGAGGATCAACACATCTATCCGATCTATTCCTCATACGGCTTTATACACCTCTATAGGATCACCCCTCATCCGCCAGCGCTCCAAGGAAAAAACTCCTAGCGTACCCAACCTCCCTCTATAGCCCAGGCCCTCGAGTACTGGCAACATCTTCGTAAATCCCTTAAAAATGTATCCATTATCACTCTTAGCAGAAACATCTGCAATTTACAATCCAATCATTTAGATCAATAAAAAGTATGAGCATTACACGTTAATTTTGGCTGAATCTAATAATGTTTCACCACTGACATTATTTACTTACTTGGTCAACTCTCCACTTTAAAGGTCAATCAAACAATGGTCACAACACAGAAGGAGTCATCAGAGGAATAGCTGGAATTTAAAGGTCTTGCCCCAATATAGGTTTAGGTTTATTATTGCCATATGTATAGAGGTACAGTGAAAGTTTTGCTTTGCAAACGGTATCCAAATCAAATACAAAGAGCAAAGTGGAAGATACAGGATGCAGAATATGCTTCTCAGCATTTGTAGAGCATCAATTCCATAGACAAAGTAATGGGGTGGTGGCAAACTGGACTGTCCCTTAGCTTATGGAAGGACCATTCAAGGAAGGGGATGAAGCTGGTGCACGCTTTCAAGCTTCGGTGGACAGGAGCAGGGAGGAGGAGGAATGACCGGGGTGAGACGTCTTTGACTATATTGTGTGCTATTCCGAGGCAATATAAAGTGCAGATGGAGTCAATGGCGGGACGTCTGGTCAAATAATGATCGGGTTGTAACCTGATGTTTTCTGCTTACGGTTCAAACAGCTTAAAACATCTCTTACAACTCTCATAAAAACAAACAATTTATGTTTGGAACAAAATGTAAGGGATAGCTTGGTAGACATATTGAAGGTTTCAACAATGGAATGGAGTAAACAGAAGTCCATTCGGGAAGGAGAAAAATAGGCAATTGAATGTGTATCTTTAACATGCGTACACTGTGGACGGCTCGACTGTAATCATGTGTTGTCTTTCCGCTGACTGGTTAGCACGCAACAAAAGCTTTTCACTGTACCTCGGTACACGTGACAATAAACTCAACTGAAGGGAAAGCAGGGGAACGGTTGTTAAGCTGTGAAACACATTGACTAGAATTAGCAAATGAACAAGCTCATTAAAAATAGACATGGAATATGTTAAAGGAATAGGTAGATAGAGGAATAGGTAAAATGGGCATATGCACTGAATGGACATGATAAAGATTAAACTAAATGCCTTGTTTTAACAACTGCTATCGTAAAGATGTGGGAAAACTGCTACAGCAGTGTGAATTCTAAAAAAAAATATTTCAAGAACAAAATGGATATTTTAATCCTGTTTGGTTCACTAATGTCCCTCAGGGAAGGAATTCTACTGTTGTTCAACAACATGCTTATTATGTGACTAGGTCTACCAATTGTAATTAGCTTTTGGTCAATTCCTCAATTCAGGTACAAGGGGAGGAAGATAAATGCCAACAACATTCACATCCCATAAACAAATGCTTAAAAATAAAATGAATTCATTTGAGGCAGCATAAACAGGCGTCTGACAATCAGCATGGTCTCAGTGGGTCAAAAGGCCCATTTCTGAACTGTATCTCTCGACGATTTAAAATATGTTTTGGACAGCACACGATTCTGGATTGAATGCAAAATGCAACATGCAACGAGTCTGCAGAACAACTCTCAATAGGTGGGTACACAAAAGGCTGGAGAAACTCAGCGGGTGCAGCAGCATCTAAGGAGCGAAGGAGATGGGCGACGTTTCGGGTCGAGACCCTTCTTCAGACTGGTTTAGGTGGTGTTGTTTCACAGATCAGTTGCAGTAATTACAAATAAGACAAAGGAAGATTCTTGCAAAGACACAAGGAAGACTAGGCAAGCTACTGGTATTAAATTAAGGAGGCAAACGCTAATGGGCGCTGCCTCAGCAAGGCTGCAGTATAATCAAGGATCAGTCTCACCCCGGTCACTCCACCTTCACCCCTCTCCCATCAGGCATGAGGTACAGAAGTGTGAAAACGCACATCTCCAGATTCAGGGACAGTATTTTCCCCCAGCTGTTATCATGCATCAGCTAGAGTGCTGTGCTGACCTGCCATCTACCTAATTGCTGACTTTGCAGCTATAGTGCAAAAGCAGGCATTTTGGCCCACCAGTGATCACCCCTTACGTCACCACTATCCGACACACCAGGGACAATTTACAATTTTTTTTAACCGAAGCCAATAAACGTACAATCCTATACATCTTTGGAGCATGGCAGGAAACCAGAGCACCCAGAGAAAACCCACACTGACACAGGGAGAAAGTAAAAAAATCCGTAGACAGCATCCTTAGTCAGGATCAAACCCAGGTCTCTGGCATTGTAAGTCAGTAGCTCTATTGCTACGCCACTGTGAACTACCGGACTTTATCTTGCTCTAAATGTTTTAAACTTTATCTGTGAGCTATGGACGGCTTGATTGTAAGCACGCATCGTTTTTTATTTGACTGGATAGCACGCAAATAACAGCTTTCCACTGTACCTTGGTACACAGGACAATAATAAACCAAACCAAGAACTTTGTTAGCACAGAATTGGGCTCCAGGTCACTTCCCATTTATCCAAGTCTGGACAATGTATGTTAGATACGCAATAGGTGCAGGAGTGGGCCATTCGGCCCTTCGAGCCAGCACCGCCATTCACAGTGATCACGGCTGATCATCCACAATCAGTACCCCGTTCCTGCCTTCTCCCCATATCCCTTGACTCCGCTATCTTTCAGATATCTCTAACTCGAAAGACTGCAAATGCTGGAATCTGGAGCAAAAATCTGATGATGGAACTCAGCAGGTTCGGCAGCATCTTTACTTTAGAGATACAGTGTGGAAACAGTCCCTTTAGCCCACACCGATCGATCAGTGATAACAACCATACACAAGCACTATCCTACTCACTAGAGGGACAATGTGGAGGGAAATGGATAATTGACGTTTTGGATCACAGCCCTTTTACATGACCTTGAGTAACCCATAAAGTGCAAATTTCTTTTTTTCCATAAACATTTTTTTTTTTAAATTACAGAAATCTCAGGCCGATAGTTTAATTTGGTAAAAACTGTCTCCGAGTAAAAATAATAATAGATTTTAAAAAAACAGCATGTGTTGGTAATCTGATTTCCAACATAAAATTGGATGGAATTATGGAGCATTCCCTGGGAAAGGCCTACACCTAAAACTGTGAGCCAACAGCCCCCGCCCGCCTCAGCATGCATTTTCCACCAGCATGCATGTTCATAAAACCAGTATTGCAACTTTCAAAGTTGAAACATTTGTTAACCTCAAAAAGAGTGCAGTTACTGGCATACAACAGAATCAAAGCTATTGCATCTATCACAATCATCTGGAGCAGGGGTTCCCAACCAGGGGGGAATTTCAGGTTTTCAGGGGGGGAAATTGGGACCACAGATTAGCAAACTCAAACTGTTAGAATGTTGATCTTTTTATTGCCTTTGCATATTATTTGGAATGCACTTTTTGAGGCAGACAATCTTGGAAAGGGGGGGAATGACATTCTGACTATGGTGAAAGGGGTGCATGGGGCAAACAAGGTTGAGAACCACTGCCAGGAGCATGCAAGAACATTTGGGCTAGTTCTCCCAACTAGCTCCAAAATATACTCACGCCCTCTGCAAAAATGCAAACTTTAAAAGACAAAAACACAGCCGGCAAACCTTCATTCATTTTGCAAAAAAAAACAAGCAGAGATGCAAATCGTAATTCTTTCAACTGCTCGTGAAATGAAAATTCATAAATTAAAATCTTCCCGACATTATTCAAAAATTCTAGGACCAAATTAGGCCATTCGGCCTGTCGAGTCGACTCCGCCATTCAATCGTGGCTGATCTATCTTTCCCTCTCAACCCCATTCCCCCAATTATTGGAGGGAAACTTTAAAAGAACAGCACCCTTGTCTGGAGGCTTTTCTCTTTCACAAGTCGTTGACTGATTAGAGGCAAACCCCCCAGTGTTTACAAATGTAAAGGGAAGCACAAGGTGTATCTACACCCCCAGGACTAGACTGAGCTGAGCTGATGCCCCGGGACGCCTCTACCCACCGGGTAACAGCCGAGCGACCCGTTGCCACCGCGCACAAAGCGTCCCAATGAACAACTCACCTCGTTCCCCTGCCTCCCCTCTCCAGAGTAAAGGAGACGCCGGTGGAAGGACGCTACCTGTTGCACGGCTCCAGTTCATTGTTTTCCCAGTTCCGACCCGACTTCTACTCCAACAGACATCAGCATAAGTTCCAAGGGTGGGCTCTCAACAGCCATGAAGGGAGGGGACGCGGAACACGCCGGGCGCCGCATTCATCCCGCTGAGTCCCGGGTGAAACTGGCAGTGAAATTCATCACACGCCGATCCCGAAGAGGCAGAGCGCTCTGCTCGCCGCCTCCGCCACATTCCCCCCTCCTCCTCCTCCTCTGGTGAAACAATTCCCTCGCATCTCATTCATCCAAACCGCATACCACAGACAGGCGCTTACTGCTATTGGGTCAAGGCAAGCATTCTCGTTCAGCCACTCAAGCCACTACTTAACTCTTTGCCTTGTCCATTCGCCTGATATTGATGTGCAGGAAGGAACTTATTCTCCTTATCGAATCCACACACACACTTCTCCGCATCTGCATACAATGGCGAGGAAAGAACTGCAGATGCTGTTTAAATCGAAGCAAGACACACAATGCTGGAGTAACTCAGCGGGACAGGCAGCATCTCTGGAGAGAAGGAATGGGTGATGTTTCGGTTCGAGACCCTTCTTCAGACTGGACCCATTAATTCTCTTTATTATAAAAATATTATTTTTGGAAATTAAAAAAATGAGGCCTGGTCAAGTCAAATATATTCGAAAACAAATAAAATTCATCCAAAATGCTCATCAGTCATAAACACCTTAAGGCAAACTCTCATATGAGAATTATTTCACCTATTATTTCCCTCCAGAGATGCTGCCTGACCAATGAGTTACTCCAGCACTTAGTGTCTATCTTTGATAGGATTGCCAACTTTCTCGCTCCCTAATAAGGGACAAAAGGTCAAAATACGGGATAAAATCCCGACGGCAAATCGTTGACCGACTCATCTGTGGCTGGGTGAATGGTGAGTTGTCCCGGGTGCTGGACTGCACACAAAGCCCAGCCGGCGGGCCAGCTGAGGAGTTTTGGCCCGCACCCCAACGGCCATGAGAAGGAGGGTGGTGTCGGTGGTAAGCGAAGGCTGACCGACGGGGCCACGGGCGACGCGCTGCTGCTGCACTCCATGGGCTGCACTACGTCGCGGCGGCTGAAGCGGGGCCGGACGCGTCGCTCCGACCCAACAGTCCCCTCGACCCAAGTAGTAGCAGTCAAAGTGTTTAAGAAGGAACTGCAGATGCTGGAAAATCGAAGGTAGACAAAAGTGCTGGAGAAACTCAGCGGGTGCAGCAGCATCTGTGGAGCAAAGGAAATAGGCAACGTTTCGGGCCGAAATCTAGTAGCAGTCAAATACGGGACAAGTGCAGTCCCGTACGGGACAAACCAATTTAGCCCAATTTACGGGTATTCCCGGCTAATACGAGACAGTTGGCAACCCTAATCTTTGACAAAATCTCTGCCCAGATCTTAATGCATTTAGCTGACCCTGGGGAGTCTGAAGGAGGGTTTCGACTCGGCGTGGCATCAACCGTCTCAACTTTTCCACTCCCCTTACTTCCTTTAACCTCACCCCCTCTGAAGGGGGGGGAAGGTTGCAACCTTCACGTGGTCCCGCCCTGTTTCGACTAATGCAATCAACTCGACGTGCACAAACAGAAGATCAAATAGAACAAGTTGTCCCACAACTTTAGGCTGTGCACGCCACACGAAAGAAGAACCCCCTCTGAACATACAGCCCTCCGCTCCCTCTGCTTACTCTCTCAGCTTAGTTTATTGTCAAGTGTACGGAGGTACAGTGAAAAACAGCAGCAACCCTGACATTATCATCAAACCCGCTGGCAAGGGAGGTGCCGTGGTGGTCTGGCAAGCCGACTTCTACTGCGCTGAGGCCAGCTGTAAAAAAAGTCTGATGAAGGGTCTTGACCTGAAATGCCACCTATTCCTTTTCTCCACAGATATTGCCTTACCCGCTGAGTTACTCCAGCATTTTGTGTCTATTCTGACCCGAAACATCACCTATCCACGTTCTCCAGGGATGGTGCCTGACCTGCCGAGTTACTCCAGCACTTTGTGTCGCTCTGCATATTAACCAACATCTGTAGTTCCTTGTTTCTATATTTATAAGATCATAAGCGATAGGAGTAGAATTAGGCCATTCGGCCCATCAAGTCTACTCCGCCATTAAATCATGGCTGAACTATCTCTCCCTCCAAACTCCATTCTTCTGCCTTCTCCCCATAACCTCTGACACCCATACTATTCAAGAATCTGTCTATCTCTGCCTTAAAAATATCCACTGACTTTGCCTCCACAGTCTTCTCTGGCAAAGAATTCCACAGATTCACCACCCTCTGACGAAAGAAATTCCTCCTTATCTCCTTCCTGAAAGAACGTCCTTTAATTCTGAGGCTATGACCTAGACTCACCCACTGGTGGAAGCCTCCTCTCCACATCCACTCTATCCAAGCCTTTCACTATTCTTCCTTAAGTAGACTGGCTGTGGCTGGGAGAGGCTAAGGAACAAGCTGAAGTTTAGTGCAGCCAACAGGAAGGTCCAGTGGGGGATGATCACCCTGGTCCTTCTGTTGTGGGACATTGCAAGTCTGCGTCCGATGGGGACCCCCCTCAAAACACCCCAGTGGCCACAGGAATGACAAGGGGTGCTTTGTTCTCTATTTCTCTCTATTCCTTGGAGCGCAGAGGATGCGGGGTGATCTTACAGAGGTGTATAAGATCATGAGAGGAATAGATCATGTAGATGCACTGTCTCTTGCGCAGAGTAGGGGAATCGAGAACCAGAGGGCATAGATTTAAGGCGAATGGGAAAAGATTTAATAGGAATCTGAGGGGTAACTTTTTCACACAAAGGGTGGTGTGTGTATGGAACTAGCTGCCAGAAGAGGTTGTAGGGGAAGGGACTATCGCAACGTTTAATAAATATTTATACTGGCACATGGATCGGACAGGTTTAGAGGGATATGAGCCAAAAGCAGGTAGGTGGGACTAGTGTACATGAGACATGTTGGTTGGTGTGGGCAAGTTGGGCCAATGGGCCTGTTTCCATACTGTATGACTCTTGGTTGTAAGCTATCCCAGTGGAATATAGAAACATAGAAAATAGGTGCAGGAATAGGCCATTCGGCCCTTCGAGCCTGCACCACCATTCAATATGATTATGGCTGATCATGTCACCTTTTCAGATCATTCTGGCCCTAAATTCTTGACTTACCGGTCAAGTGAGGTACTGTTGAGGTACTGTTCGCCCAGTTTGCGCATGGTCTCGCTCTGGCAATGGAGGAGGCCCAGGATAGGAAGGTCAGTATGGGAGTGAGAAGGGGAGTAAAAACAGTTAACAACCAGAAGATTCAGTCGGCCTTGGCAGACCGAGCACACGTGTTCGGTGAAGCGGTCACCGGCTCTACGCGTGGCCTCGCTGCTGTCCTTGGTGCCCGCCCGCTGCACACATCCAAAATGCTCTAAAAAGGTGTGCTGGGTTCTCAGGGCAACTGCATCTCAACACTGACTGACTGATTGGGTTATATTTAGAACTTTTTATTGAATACAGCAGCCAATGATAGGTACAGAAATGCTGAATGCAGCGTGGATTATTACATCGTGGAGCTGAGGTTAAAGACCAGCTTGAAATACCAGCCAGCAAGGCAAAGGCACTTAGACCAACAAATGACGTTTGGTGTAGTTTAGAGGAACAGTGGGACACAGGCCCTTTGGCCCACCGAGTCTGCGCTGACCAACGATCACCCATACCCTAGTTCTATCCTGCACACGAGGAACATTTTACAGAAGCCAGTTATCCTACAAACCTGCACGTCTTGGAGTTTGAGAGGAAACTGGAGCACCTAGAGGAAACCCACGCGGTCACAGGGAGAATGTAAAAACTCCGTACAGACAGCACCTGTAGTCAGGATCGAACCCGGGTCTCTAGCGCTGTAAGGCAGCAACTCTACCACTGTGCCGGGAAACCTTAATTTCTCATTGAATGGTGGAGCAAGTGCCCTGCTGCTTCCAACCGGTATGTCATACTGCTGTTTGTTAGCTGTGTGTGAAGTCCTTTCTCTAAATATGTCTATTTCTCAGCTCAGCCACGAGAGAATGTTGGAACCTGGCTCCTGAGACTTTGCTTTAAAACTTGCTCCTTTTATTTGTTTTTCTCAGTTTAGTTTTATTTGGTTTAGTTTTCTCAGTTAAGTTCAGTTTAGAGATACAGGGTGGAAACTGACCCTTCGGCCCACGGAGTCTGTGCCGACCAGCGATCCCCGCACATATCCCACTGGGGACAATTTACAATTTTTACCAAAGCCAATGAACCTACAAACCTGGACATCTTTGGAGTGTGGGAGGAAATTGGAGCACCCATGGAAAACCCACGCAGTTATGGGTCGCACGTTCAAACTCCGTACAGACAGCACCCGTAGTCAGGATCAAACCAGGGTCTCTGGCGCTGTAGGGCAGCAACTCTACTGCTGCGCCACCATGCAGCCCAAAGTTCTGTTGCTGTTATTTCCATCATTCTGACTCGTTACATTTATGCTTTTGATTCCAATCCTGACACTGGCACTTTGTTTAGGGCTCCTCTCACTCTTATACTATTGTTAGACTTCATTCACCCTGTCCAAAGTTCCCAATCTTTCTTTAAAAACGCTTTTATTAATCCACTTGGACCATGGCTTTGAAAATAAGAAACTGTAAGAGGAATGATTTAGTTCTCAGTCTATCTTGGCCGAGCTGTAATTAATGCCTCCTTTCAGAGCTAAGCACGTTGAAATCATTCTCAAGTATTCATACTATTTTAGTGGACGCTTTTGAGCTTTTTGGGGTTTGAAGTTGCACAGAGAGTTCTGGGAGCTTCGGCAAATCTGCCGAGGTGGAAGGATAAACTGTACTTGTTCCGGAGGTAGTTTGGGATAAGTGAGGTTAATATAGTCCTGGAAAGCACTTCTTGTCTCCCGCAGCTCATTCTCCAGCTCCATTTCCAAGATGGTCATAGTTTCCACACGCTCGTAAATCTCTTTGAGACTCTTCTCTTTATCACACAGCAAATGTTTCAGGTGGTCTATTTCTGACTGGTGCCTGCTTTGTAAGATGATGATGGGAGCCTCAGCCTCCACCTTCTCTTCTTTGTGGACTCTCTCGACTTCCGCGGTGATTTTCTTTTCGTACTCCTCCTCCATTTTCTTCAGAGAATGTTTCAGCGCAGCTTCCTGCTGCATCGCTGCATTTACCTTTAACACGCTGGACAGAAATAAACAAATGAAGCATCAGTGCCATAATTAAGAACATAGGAACAGAGGTGATCAATATGCGGCTGTACAAAATCAAGAGAGGAATAGAGTCCCTTGCCCAGAGGAGGGGAATGAAGAACCAGATATCGGGTAGACGCACAGTATCTCTTGCCCAGAGCAGAGGATTCAAGAACCATCGGACAAAGTTTTAAAGTGAGGGGGGGGGAAGATTTACTAGGAACCTGAGGGGTACTGTTTTTCACACAAAGGATGGTGGGTGGATGGAATGAGCTGCCGGAGGAGGTAGTTGAGGCAGGGACTATTGCAACGTTTAAGAAACATTTGGACAGGTACGTGGATAGGACAGGTTTAGAGGGATATGGGCCAAATGCAGACAGGTGGGACTAGTGTGGATGGGGCATGTTGGTCGGTGTGGGCAAGATGGGGCGAAGGGTCTGTTTCCACGCTGTATCAATCTATCTATGTTCTGAGTCCTGAGTAGTTCCCAACGCAGTGA